>OY757316.1:48466578-49066578 GCA_963583905.1 Stenurella melanura | reverse complement strand
GGGGATGCACATGCTAGTTCCAGCTATAAAAGAAACAACGAGAGTATATTTGAATATTTGTTTCACTTTAAAAACTGGCCATAATAAAGTTGAAAAATATAACATGGCACTTTGCGACTTTACCCATAAATGTAAGACGAAAAAAAGGAAAAATACGAGAAAAAAACTGTTTTTTTCAACTGAAAAAAACATCAACATCAAAAAACCCGTTTTTTGCATCACTACGTATACACCTGCTTCAGTACACAAATTAATGCTTTTAAAATTTTGTGTAATATCAACGAAAAATTAAGAATTATAATTTTACTTCCCTCGCATACCGAAGGAAAGTATTGTATTCGAGAAAAAATCACCCTCCGAGATTTTTTCGGATTCTGACGTTTCAGAACACGTAGATTACGAAAATATAGGTTTTTCAATTCCGTCAGTCTGTCTGTCTGCCTGTCTGTCTGTCTGTTGGTGCATTTACTAAAAAACTACTTGACGGAGAGCAGTCAAATTTGGCAGGTAGTTGACACAACTGTCAGCGCACAAAGAGTAGAAATTTCACCGGAAAATATACAGGGTGGACCGTCTAAACGGAATAAATAGTGAAAAAATTTTTTTTTCGCTCAAATTTAAAATTTCCACGTTTCATGACGCGCTAATCCTATTTCGGGAAAAAAAATTTTTGAAAATTTTTTTCACCAATATTTTTGAAAAAATTTTTAGAGATAAAAAAAAAATTTTTTTCGCTCAAATTTAAAACTTCCACGTTTCATGACACGCTAAACCTATTTCTGAAAAAAAAATTTTTGAAAATTTCTTTCACCATTTTTGAAAAATTTTTTACCAAGATGAAAAAATTTTTTTTTGCTCAAATTTAAAATTTCTACGTTTCATGGCATTCTAAAACTATTTAAAAAAAAAATTAAATTTTTTTTACCAACATTTTTGAAAACATTTTTTCTACTAAAATGATATTTTTTTTTCCTTCAAATTTAAAATTTCCACGTTTCATGGCATTCTAAGCCTGATTCAGAAAAAAAATTTGAAAATTTTTAAAAAAATTTTTTTACCAACAATTTTGAAATTTTTTTTACCACTAAAATAGATGGATTTTTTTTTTCTATTTCTTCAAATTTAAAATTTCCACGTTTCATAGCGTTCTAAATCTATTTAAAAGAAAAATTCGAAATTTTTACTATTTTTAAAAAAATTTACCACTAAGATTTTTTTTCTTTGTTCAGATTTAAACTATCCACGTTTCCATGGCATTCTAAAACTATTCAAACAAATTTAAAAATGTTTTTGAAAAATTTTTTAAAAAATTTGAAAACATTTTTAATCTATTTAACGAGGGAAGTTCTGTGTAAAGACCTTTACCGATTTTTTTCTCTGTAAGTGATAGGCGCTTTTGGACTAAGGTAAGTTTGGTTATACGGGTCCAATGTGAACTCAGGAAGCACATGTTACTGTCCGGAAACTCAATTCTGGGACACCCTGTATAGATAGATAGATATAGATAGATAGATAATTTATTTAACTACTTTACATACACAAGAGTACATTATTTGTAGCAAGTCAGAAAAACAAAAATTAAATTAAATATGAAATTACCCATATAGCATTTTTGCATTCAGAGCATGTGCTCGGAATGTACTTTATGTACCAAGGAACTAAGAATGAATATTCATTTTGCATGTAATGTATATAATCTGAATGTCAGAGAGGCGTACAGATGACCGCTTCTCAACATCCGAATAAGATTCCCACAACATTCCCATGAACCAAAATGGTACTTGATATGAACCAAAAAGGTATATTGAAATATTGCTAGATACATGAGGTATATAGGAGGAAGGTCCATGCTACATTCATATTGTACACTGCACGTTCACGGTATACGCGTACTACCTTCGCAGGAATGACCATTATGTATCAGTGGCAGCTATAAATACTTCACTCATGCCATGTATCTTTTTCAGAGTTTAATTACTACAATAATTTATGACTTACTGTAATCATAGATGAGTCGCTGCTTCGTTCTGAGTATGTTCATGATGAAGCAGCCACTCATGATTTCAATAAATAATAAATTATTATAATAACTAAACTCTGAAGAGAATACATGGTATGAGTGAAATACTTGCATATAATAAATCCAGTATCTAATTTTAGTATTTAATTGTTACAGTCAATTATTACTTATTCTAATTTTCCACAATACACATTCCTCGTGAAGAACATTATGTAAGTAAATGTGGAATGTATGCACAGAAAATTTGTTTTTACCACTAGTTTTCAATTAAAGTCAATCATGGTTTATCGATCAAATTTTGTTTGAATAGAGCACACAAATGCTGAATTTGTTATAACAGTACTTTACAAACACCCAAGAATATCATTTGTAAAAAAAATAGTTTTACGTTTATACAAGATCTGTTCAAAATCATTTTAAAATACATCAAACATTTATCACTGAAAATTTCAACTCTAAAATCAAATTTAACACATTATTTCTGATGATCATATTACTAATTATTGTTGTAACAATTATGCATCTTGAATTATAAAATAGGAAGAGGTAGAAATAAAACAGTTGGTGCTACTTTAAATATATTTTTATTTTTTGTTATAGTAGATGCAATCGTTACAGTGACTCTACGAGTGAGACACAAGACGAGGTTTAACTGGCAAGAATAACATTTTCCGTCTTTATTATACTTTCACCCGTTGAGCCACTATAACGATTGCGTCTACTATACAAAAATGAATTGCAATAATAGAAAACAATTGTGTCAAGAATTTAAATTGATATTTTGTTAACAACAAACTGTTCTTTGCTACTTATGAACTGTCATATTTTGCTATAACCAACGTTTTGCCAGTAAATAAAAAACAGTAAAAATTGGAGGGCTTACATTTCCAAAACCAGTGTCTAGATGTTGCCGATGCTGATATTTGTAATTGCGAAACTCCACTTGGCATTCACAACACATGATCTGTGACTGCTCCTATTGGCTGAATACTTTCTTTTGGCTTTTCCAATTTTTCGACCTCCTGTCTAGAGGAGGTGGAGATACGCATGCTAGTTCCAACTGTAAAAGAAACGAGAGCATATTTGAATATTTGTTTCACTTTAAAAACTGGCCATAATAAAGTTGTAAAATATATAACATCTTACAAACATCTTGCAGAAAAAAATAAAAATAATCAAAAACGATATTATCATTAATTTACAAAACAGGTATTTTTTTGGAATTCGGAAATATTTGTACTTGTGATTTTAATACCTACCAAAGTTATTAGAAGAACAACATATTTTCCCTCAACTTCTATAGTAACAGCAAAATTTATTTCACTTTGGGAAGTCGACGTCTTCCAATATGTTCTTCGATATCACTATTTTCATCTCATAATAATCTTTTGGGAGGAATAATTTGCTTTTTGTACATAGTCCTTTGATTCGTTTTTGTTCACTCTGTATATCCGATGTGAGTTCTGCTCTTTTCAATTTAACTGCAGCTTATAATCTTCTATAATAGGTATAAAGCAAATTAGTACAAATATGACAACTTATATGTTGCAATCAAGACCGATGGTTGTGATTTACATAAATAAAAGCTCCTTAATATTGAAATAGATCGAACCTACCTTCTTGAAAACAAGATTTATAGTGTCCACGCTTCATATGGGATCTCTCTTGTTTTTCAATGATTTATCAAATTGTTTCCGTTTAAATGGTGACCACCAAACTTTCTTTTCGTGGAACGAGTCACTTCGAATTAAACCACCTCCGTTTTTCCCCAAAAATCGATGCCTACAAACATCATTATTCGTATTATAATAAAAGCAAAGATTAGACCTAATCTTTGATAAAAGTACAAAGGGATAGGTAAGTGTAAGTACATTCAACTTTAGTGTCTAAACATAAATTAAAATATCTGCAAATGACAATAAAGGGGACCTTAAACTATGTGGTAGGTGTATTATTGTACATAATTATTGTAAAATACTTACTGCAATGCAATTAAGTACGTAGTAATAATCATAGGCAAACAAAACACAAACCATAAACAAATTGAAATCGACATTTGACATTTTGACAGCAGAGGCCTAGCGGAATGGAATGAGAATATTGAGCATGCGCACTAGCCTAGGGACCGTGGCGCGCGATCACAAGCCTAGTTTGAATTCAAATTTAAATCATATTTCACATCTACAATTTTGCCAACGATTTAAAATTTGTATAATGATGATGATGATTATAAATGTACTTAAATCAAATCTGGATAGAGAAACATTTATTTATTTTTATTATAATTAAGGTTAAAGGTTAAAGTAGATACTATATAAAAGTAGCAATAGGTAGTCTCATCAGTTGTGATGCAGTTTTATTTTTATTAGTTCATGCGATCCAAATATTTCTACAAAATGTACACCTCTATCATACAGATAAAATCATCGACGAACGTTTATACGATGTACATGAACACATATATGAAGAACATTCCCTGACATGTATACATAGTACATGCGACTATGAACATCCCAGATAGCACAAGATATTCTAAGAATAATCTGAAAATCTTCCCAAAAAATATTATTCGATTAATTATAAAAAATATCTTTAAATTATACTCTGAATAACCAAATAATTTATTATTATTTTTAGAATATCTTCTAATAAATAACATTACAATAATTGAAATACATAAGTATGGAATATATTTTGAATATATTTTATGAATAATTGCAAAACTTATCTTTGGATTATTATTTTAAAAATACTTCATAAAATAATATGATAAAAATATTTTAATAAGAGAAGTATAGAATATGTTTGAAATATATTTTATAAATAATTTAATAGGTTAACTTTTGACTATTAATTAGACTACTCGTGAAATCGTAGGTTTATATGGTGTGCTTCGTGCTTGACAATTTTCCTTGTTTTATTTCATTGTTCGTTTGCGATTATGTGCAATCAAAAAAACAATTAAAGAAGGTAAGTGAATCGACACATTTTTTGTCTATTTAAATATATATGTATCTTGGATATGGACAAATCATTTTTGTCACGCCATCAACATCAATTAACCTAACCTAACTTTTTAAAAGCTATATTTTAGCTGGTTTTAAAATGAATATTTGTTTCCGTTATTAGGAAGAAAATAGGTATTAAACTTCACTTCTTTACACAACAATCCTTTTTTTAAATATGTGTCTGTTAAAGTAGTATTATATGGTAGGCACTGAAAATAAGCAGTACGCTTCCGATTGGTGGTTTATAAAGTACCATTAGCACATGTCTATAAATGAAAGTTATAGTAAAGTAGTAAACAATTCTGTTTTTTTATTAACAGGTGAACAATCTGGCGAGATTGGGTGGTGGAACGTATTGAGGGTGGAGAAGATTTTTGACAAAACTTATCTCAGGGAATGTTTTAATATTATTTACTTTACATGGGCATAGAGACTGGAGAAAACCTTTGGAGATTCTATTTTATGCAATGTGATTATTGGTAAGGCTACGGTTTTATATATGCACATATTTTTTTCTGTTCTATTTAGTGTGAATGTGTGTGAGGCATTATGAAACAAAAGTTGACATATCCAATTTCTCCATACTACACTGCTTAATTGTCTAATGCTATAAAATGTATGGGTATATGGTATGTTCAATTTCAGATGCAGTTTAAAAAAATAATATTGAGGTCACTTCAAAACAAATTGAAGTTTATGGCTAACTAAAGAAAAGAAAGAAAAACCAGAACCGCTAGTAAGTAGTAGCCTTTGCATTCTTCAAATAAGCTAGCAGAGACCTACATGGACTGAAGTGTATATTTATTATATCATTCTTCTTCCAACGACTGAATTTACTATTTAAGTTTTGTTCCGTTGTTGGAATTTTAGAAAATGTTGCAAGAGTAAATATTTAACAAATAAATCTTTAACCCAATTATTAGGAGTGTCTTATTTTGCTTTTATGTAATCTATATATTCCTTATCTAAAATATTTATAAACTGCCTGAAATGTAATTATTGTACTTTTTAAAGAATAAGTTAAAAATGTCCGTATTTGAACATTCTGTATAACAAATTATTTCAAAATGAAAATATTTGTAGTTACTCTTGTAGGTCATTTCCTAGAAAGAAACATGGGATAGGGAAATCTTTATTATTTTTGGCCATAAACTTTTTACTTAGCACGTGTATTTTAAAAACTATTAGACTACCCAAGTTGAACCATAACAAGACTATTACCATGAATTTTCACTCAATAATTTCAGTTTGCAAAATAGTTAGATTTAAATTTAAAGATTATAGGTATGAAGTAATAATCTTCCTATTTCGTAGTTTTTAATCTAGCAATTTTGGAAACGAATGGAATTATTGAGTGGAAACTCTAGTAATAGTCTTGTTATGGTTTTACTTAGGTAGTCTTATAGTTTTTTAAATGTACGTGCTAAGGAAAAAAGTAATGGTCAAAAATATTACATATTATTCTGAATTAATATAAAGATAACCTGAAAATATGATCCAAGATTAAACATAAAAATATCCTAAGAATAATTTAGTATTATGCACATATAGTTTGGGGTTAGTATAAAGATAACTTGAAAATATAATCTATGATTAACCATAAACATATATTCTCAAACTATTCTAGATTCTCCAGAGAATACTGTGCGAATTATTCCGAAATTATTCTAAAGAGACCTATAGTTGTACCGTTTGTTACTTCTAGGAATATCCTTAAAAGATAATAATCATTTTCGTGTTATTCTAAGAATAATGAAATATTCTGTAGGAATATCTTAGGAATAACATAAGTTTATGTTTTTGCTATCTGGGATAAACTTTTGTGTATGTTCCATCCATATCGTATGTATATTCATATTGTATATGAAAATATTATTTGTATGAGAATGTTGGGGGAACATACATGGCTAGTACAGTATGCAATCAGAACATTAGGAATGCAAAATGTACATTCGTGGAATAATAAGTGCTATCTGGGTAAGTTACTGTAAAAGGGTAACTATAAAAAAAGAAGAAAACATATATAAATATAAAGTATCACAGAAGCCTAAATATAGAAGGATCTCATAAATATATAAAAAACAATAAATATGTTTTGTCATGACAAAGTATAATAAAAAAAGCAAACAAAAACTATAATGTCTAATACTACATTAAAATCAAAATTATTTAAACACCTCGCGTGTCTGCTTCATATCAACATTAATGTATTAATTCTCTGTCATTAATTTATTTCAGTCTGAACTGAGTTTGTCATAAAGTCATCTGTCATCTACAGAATAATAGCATTGTTTAATTAAAATTGCTTTCAGGGCCTTTTTAAAAGAGTTTGTATTTAATGATTTTATACTGTTTGGCAAGACATTGTACATGTTTAAATTTAAAGAGTTATTCTCAGGTTTTTTCAGTCTAAAACGGGGAGTTCTCAATAGGTTTACGGATCTAGTATTGTAGTTATGAATGTCAGAGTGCGTGTTGAAAGTAGGTACTGATATTTATGTGTATTTCAATTAAAGAATAATATAATAATAATAATAATTAGATTTATTTACATCAGAAATTGTAGGTTTACAAAATATTACAAATCAAGAAGCATTAATATAATTACATACACACACAAATCTACACTGTAAATAAATGTAAATACTCAAAAAGTGACTTAACACTTGTTTCGAGTTATAACTAATGTACAGTACAATTTATCACAACCATAAAACACAATAGTACATCACAGCAATAATAAATTACAACAAACAATAAATCTAAACAGAATTATATAATATGTAATAATAATGTATAAAGTATGAAGTATGAAGTATAAAGTATACAGTAAAATGTATAAAGCAGGTACGTGTCTTTTTTTTATACACATAACGTACACAAATAGATTAAATATCTGTATACTGTACCACGCTTTCCTAAATCACACTTACACAACAGCTGTACAGAGCAACACAAACAACGGCAAGTATCAGAAAATTTTTCTTTGGTTTTTAGTATTTTTACATTTTTAGTTGATAAATATTTTTTATGTCAATAATGTCATTTATTGTATTCCTTGGACTTTCTATTATATGCTTCTTTAATAATTTTTTAAAAGTGTTTATTTTGGTTATATTTTGCAACTCGTTCGGTAATGAGTTATAGACTGTTGGGGCTAAATAGGTATAAGACCTTTGTCCAACTGTTTTCGTCATAAATGGTACAATATGTTTATTTTTTTGTCTAGTATTGTATACATGAGAGGGTAGAGTTCCTATATTTTGGGTAAGTTGGTATTTAACACTTATGTTGTAATAATACAATTGCCTAATGTCAAACAATTTTGCCTCTGTGTACAATAGATCTGATGAATATATTGAACTCCTGCCTAGCATTATCTTTAAGAATCTTTTTTGTAGGGTTTCAAGAGGAGTTAAATGAGTTTTAACAACGCCACCCCAACCAAGTATACAATAACGTAAACGACTTTCCACAAGTGAGTAATATAGTATTTTTAATTGATAGAAATCCAGTATATTTTTTAGGTACTTAAATTTGTAGATGATAGTTTGCAATTTCTTTATTATGTAGTTTATGTGGACGTCCCATCTTAGATGGGAGTCTAGGAAGACACCTAAATATTTTATATTTTTTTCAGGTAATACAGTACATAACGTTCCTTGTGTATTTATTTCAAGACATTGAAATGTTGGTTGGCTAGATTTATTGCAACTAAGCGGTAGGTAGTGCGTTTTATCAAAATTTATTGTTAATAACCTGTTATCAAACCAATTTTTTATTAGACTTAGATCATCCTCGACTAGTATCCTAAGGTCTGTCCAAGAGTCTGCCTTATAAAAAATGGCAGTATCATCAGCGAAACCCACAATTTCTCCCCTGCTCCCTAATGAAAACAACCCATCTATGTAAATCGAAAACAGAATAGGTCCCAAAACTGTACCTTGCGGGACTCCGTACTTTATTATCATTGACTCACTTAATTCATTATTTATTCTTACACATTGAGATCTATTGGAAATATAACTTTTGAATAGTTTTAATGTAACATCTCTAACTCCAATGTCTTCCAGTATTTGTATCAATAATTCATGGCTAACCGTATCGAACGCCTTCGATAAATCTAGAAATATACACAAGCAGGGCTTACTTTCATCCAGAGCGGAGTAAATCTTACTAGTCAGTGCTAATAATGCATCTTGTGTGGATACGTTCTTTTTAAATCCAAATTGATTGTCCGAGAGTGGTTTATACTTATTTATGTATGCCGTTAATCTTTTTTTTATGACTTTTTCGAATAATTTCGATAGGTGGGTTATGAGTGATATTGGCCTATAGTTTGACAATATTTCTTTGTTTCCTTTCTTATATACAGGAATTATTACAGACTCTTTAAATACCGAGGGCCATATGCCAAGTGTCATGGATGTATTGAAGATATATTCTAGCGGTTTTAGGATATATTCTGAAACTAATTTTAATACTTCAGCTTTTATGTTGTCTAGACCAGGGGATTTTTTATTTTTCAGTTCATTTATTAGTTGTTTTAGTTCAAATGTGTCTGTAGGTAAAAGTACCATAGAGTTTTGGACTGAGTTTTTTATAATTTTGAAGTTAGGATCTTTGTTTATTTTATTTGCAAGATTTTCTCCCATTTTGGTAAACGTTTTGTTAAATTCATTTGCCATTTCTTTTGAATTTGTGATTAGTTCACCATTTTCATTCTTTATTGAACTAAAGGCGTTGTTTTTTGCGTTTGTTTTGCTAATTTCCCGGACCGTTTTCCAAAGTCTCTTTGAACTTGACTTGTTTTTGTTTATTTCGTTTTTGTAATATTCATATTTAGTTTTGCTAATTAGATTTGTAAGTCTATTTTTGTAGGTTCTGTATTCTGATTTTAAATAGTCATTATTAGGATTTTTTTGTACTGTTTTATACATTTCGTTTTTTTTATGTATGGATTTTATTAGCCCGCTTGTGACCCAAGGTGTTAATTTTGTATTTTTCCTTTTAATTTTTTTGAGATTAGTTGAATCATTTAGTGCTTTTGTAACAATGCTAACAAATTTTTTTGTTGCAGTATCAACATCATGCTGTATAGGTATACATAGATTCCCAAGACTCTCTACTTAGAATTTTCTGAAACTTACCATAATCTACATTCCTCATATATCCTTCCCTATCATTAGTGTCCTCTTTATTACAGTGTAATATAATTTGTAACATTGTAGTAAAGTGATCTGTGATATCATTTTGTAATATTATTGGTAGTATTTTTTCATTTACATTGTGTCTGGATCTAATAAAAATATGGTCTATACAAGATTTTTGATTTCCCTGCACCCTAGTGTAATTGTTTATGCATGATACATAACCATATTCATGTAGAATATTCATGTACTCGATACTACAATCATTGTTTTGCAGTATATCAATATTCATGTCTCCAATAAGAATATGGTAATCCCCTGTCTCTTTTTGATGTGCTTGGAGATAGTTTTGTAAATGGACTAGATAATCTGTAAGATCTGTAGATGGTGGTCTGTACATAGCAGTTATATCTATATCACATTGGTTGCTTAGTTTGATGTTAATTTTAATAGAGTTGATATTATTAATGGGGATAATATTATAGCTATAATTTATTTCACTTTTTATGTAAACTACTACCCCATCATTTTGATTCAGCTTACTGTTGTTATATATCATATCATATCCAATTACACCATACAGTGTGGGGTCTTGAATATTCCATGTTTCAGTAAGGATAATACAGTCAAAATCCGTCTGTAGTTCTTCGAGAAGTATTTTGAACTGATCCAGGTTTTTGTTAATACTACGAATATTATTGTGTATGATTTTAAAATTGTAATTTAGTTTATTTATATCATAGATCTCTTTACAGTCAAAGCTGTTTGTAAGTGTGTAGGTTTCTATTGTATTTATTTCAAAATCTCTAATGTACTGGTTCATTTTTACATAAAATTTCAAATTCAAATTTAGATAAAATGTATTTATATAAAATTTAGATAAAAGAGGGACAGAGAAAAGAGTCTTAAGTTAATAAAGTAGGTAATTACAAGTTGCAATCGAGAGTTTAACACATCTATATCATATATTAGGTTACGAAAAATATAGGGATACAAATATAGGTTTACGCAAAGTTCACAGTCTTTCCCATATAGCATTTTTGCATTCAGAGCATGTCCTCGGAATGTACTTTATGTACCAAGGAACTAAGAATGAATATTCATTTTGCATGTAATGTATATAATCTGAATGTCAGAGAGGCGTACAGATGACCGCTTCTCAACATCCGAATAAGATTCCCACAACATTCCCATGAACCAAAATGGTACTTGATATGAACCAAAAAGGTATATTGAAATATTGCTAGATACATGAGGTATATAGGAGGAGGGTCCATGCTACATTCATAATGTACACTGCACGTTCACGGTATACGCGTACTACCTTCGTAGGAATGACCATTATGTATCAGTGGCAGCTATAAATACTTCACTCATGCCATGTATCTTTTTCAGAGTTTAATTACTACAATAATTTATGACTTACTGTAATCATAGATGAGTCGCTGCTTCATTCTGAGTATGTTCATGATGAAGCAGCCACTCATCTATGATTTCAATAAATAATAAATTATTATAATAATTAAACTCTGAAGAGAATACATGGTATGAGTGAAATACTTGCATATAATAAATCCAGTATCTAATTTTAGTATTTAATTGTTACAGTCAATTATTACTTATTCTAATTTTCCACAATACACATTCCTCGTGAAGAACATTATGTAAGTAAATGTGGAATGTATGCACAGAAAATTTGTTATTACCACTAGTTTTCAATTAAAGTCAATCATGGTTTATCGATCAAATTTTGTTTGAATAGAGCACACAAATGCTGAATTTGTTATAACAGTACTTTACAAACACCCAAGAATATCATTTGTAAAAAAATTAGTTTTACGTTTATACAAGATCTGTTCAAAATCATTTTAAAATACATCAAACATTTATCACTGAAAATTTCAACTCTAAAATCAAATTTAACACATTATTTCTGATGATCATATTACTAATTATTGTTGTGACAATTATGCATCTTGAATTATAAAATAGGAAGAGGTATAAATAAAACAGTTGGTGCTACTTTAAATATATTTTTATTTTTTGTTATAGTAGATGCAATCGTTACAGTGACTCTACGAGTGAGACACAAGACGAGGTTTAACTGGCAAGAATAACATTTTCCGTCTTTATTATACTTTCACCCGTTGAGCCACTATAACGATTGCGTCTACTATACAAAAATGAATTGCAATAATAGAAAACAATTGTGTCAAGAATTTAAATTGATATTTTGTTAACAACAAACTGTTCTTTGCTACTTATGAACTGTCATATTTTGCTATAACCAACGTTTTGCCAGTAAATAAAAAACAGTAAAAATTGGAGGGCTTACATTTCCAAAACCAGTGTCTAGATGTTGCCGATGCTGATATTTGTAATTGCGAAACTCCACTTGGCTGAATACTTTCTTTTGGCTTTTCCAATTTTTCGGAGAAGGTATTCTCTTCCTGTCTAGAGGAGGTGGGGATACGCATGCTAGTTCCAACTGTAAAAGAAACGAGAGCATATTTGAATATTTGTTTCACTTTAAAAACTGGCCATAATAAAGTTGAAAAATATATAACATCTTACAAACATCTTGCAGAAAAAAATAAAAATAATCAAAAACGATATTATCATTAATTTACAAAACAGGTATTTTTTTGGAATTCGGAAATATTTGTACCTGTGATTTTAATACCTACCAAAGTTATTAGAAGAACAACATATTTTCCCTCAACTTCTAGTAACAGCAAAATTTATTTCACTTTGGGAAGTCGACGTCTTCCAATATGTTCTTCGATATCACTATCTTCATCTCATAATAATCTTTTGGGAGGAATAATTTGCTTTTTGTACATAGTCCTTTGATTCGTTTTTGTTCACTCTGTATATCCGATGTGAGTTCTGCTCTTTTCAATTTAACTGCAGCTTATAATCTTCTATAATAGGTATAAAGCAAATTAGTACAAATATGACAACTTATATGTTGCAATCAAGACCGATGGTTGTGATTTACATAAATAAAAGCTCCTTAATATTGAAATAGATCGAACCTACCTTCTTGAAAACAAGATTTATAGTGTCCACGCTTCATATGGGATCTCTCTTGTTTTTCAATGATTTATCAAATTGTTTCCGTTTAAATGGTGACCACCAAACTTTCTTTTCGTGGAACGAGTCACTTCGAATTAAACCACCTCCGTTTTTTCCCCAAAAATCGATGCCTACAAACATTATTAGTACCTATTACATTAGACCTAATCTTTGATAAAAGTACAAAGGGATAGGTAAGTGTAAGTACATTCAACTTTAGTGTCTAAACATAAATTAAAATATCTGCAAATGACAATAAAGGGGACCTTAAACTATGTGGTAGGTGTATTATTGTAAAATACTTACTGCAATGCAATTAAGTATGTAGTAATAATCATAGGCAAACAAAACACAAACCATAAACAAATTGAAATCGACATTTGACATTTTGACAGCAGAGGCCTAGCGGAATGGAATGAGAATATTGAGCATGCGCACTAGCCTAGGGACCGTGGCGCGCGATCACAAGCCTAGTTTGAATTCAAATTTAAATCATATTTCACATCTACAATTTTGCCAACGATTTAAAATTTGTAAAATGGATGTTATTCACCACTGGACAGGGAATGATTATAAATGTACTTAAATCAAATCTGGATAGAGAAACATTTATTTATTTTTATTATAATTAAGGTTAAAGGTTAAAATAGATACTATATAAAAGTAGCAATAGGTAGTCTCATCAGTTATGATGCAGTTTTATTTTTATTAGTTCATGCGATCCAAATATTTCTACAAAATGTACACCTCTATCATACAGATAAAATCATCGACGAACGTTTATACGATGTACATAAACACATATACGAAGAACATTCCCTGACATGTATACATAGTACATGCGACTATGAACATAAACTTTTGTGTATGTTCGATCCATATCGTATGTATATTCATATTGTATATGAAAATATTATTTATATGAGAAAGTTGGGGGAACATACATGGCTAGTACAGTATGCAATTAGAACATTAGGAATGCAAAATGTACATTCGTGGAATAATAAATGCTATCTGGGTTTTGTGTGTGGTTCTTGTGGTTCGTTTTCTTGGAGTTTCGGTTTCAGTGGGTTGTTGTTTACGTTTTTTATCTATGTTTTTATTGAAAGATGAATAGACTTTATCCTTGGCCAAATTTGTGCTACTTCCTGCTGTTTCGTTGTTTAGTGCTATGTTTCCTGATTCAGTCACTTCTGTTTCTTCTGTTCCCTCGTTTTCTTCTGCTTCTGCTTCTTCTTCTTCTTCTATTGGATCGTCTTTTTTTTCTTTCAGTTCTTCATAAGTAAAAGCCTCTCCATCTACGTACAGGGTATTATTTTTTATTGTTGCTTGTTGGTTGTTTTTTCTAGCAAGTATCAAATGTTTGCGAAGGATTTTTTGTTTCTCGTATTCCTCAGTTGTATAGTCATTAGCGATAAATACTCCGGTACCTTTCAGTTTTTTTGCTTTTTCAGAATATCGATTTTTAGTGGATAGCTGACAAATTCTACTGATATTGGACGACTTTTTCCTTCCACCTTCTTACCAAATCTATAGATGTCTCGAATATCAGAGAAATTAAACCTAATTTGGAGGTGTTTATTTATAGTGTCCAAGAAATATTGTATTTCGTCAATGTCGTTGCCTTGTTCTTCTACACCGTAAAATATTAAGTTATATTTCTTCACTTTCTTTTCGATTGCGGACAATTTATTTTTCAGATTTTGGTTCTCTTCTTTTAATTCTATATTTTCTTCCTTAATTTTTTCGAACTCTTCAGTTATTTCAAATTTAATGGTGCGAATCTCTTGGGTTAAATCTTTTTTTATTTCTGTATTTTGTTTTTGGATTTCGTTTGTTTTGTTTACTAATTCCTGTATTAGCTTCAAAAGATCATTATTCGTAACGTTTTCACCCATATTATAGTCAATTGCATTTAAGGTTGCGAGTCAGAAATGTTATTTAAGACGGTTTCGGTACTTAATTTTGGTCACACTTTTCCAAAGTTTATGTTTATGTTAACTAATTTTTAGGGAATTAGCACACAGCCATTTAATTTTTATCAGTTCTGGTGCACAAAAAACTTTATGCTCGGTTTGTGTTTATACCGTTTATATAGGTTATCGGTCAAAGTAAATAATGTACTTACAATTTTATTTTATAAGCACTATATAGAATTGAGAAGACATGCACAATTTGTTGTTTGAAAAGGTTTGTGCCAAGAAATTTTTGTCTTGCTTCCACTAAAACACTTTTATTTTCACGAGACTAGGACGTATACAGACACACTTGTTGGCTGTGTTCCAAATATAATGATATATAATATATAAATAAAGATGGTAACGTCATTATACCAAACTTCATTATACCAAACTTCACAAACAGTGGCTTACAATGTACTCTATTATCATTAATTCCAGCCAGCACTCTGACAGCTTTCTTTTGAAGCCGAAAAATTTTTATAGCGTGCATTGAATTTCCCCATAAAATCACACCATAAGTAACTCGGGAATGAAAAAGGGCAAAATATACTGAGAGCAATGTGTTGCTTCCTATAATTAGCCTCAACTGGCGTAATAAGTAAATTGTACTCGAAAGTGACTTCAACATGACCCAACCAACTCAATCTATCATCTAATACAACGCCCAGTAGCTTTACACTCTCACCCTTACTGATTCTATGGTTTGATGATATAACAAGTTTTTGTGATTTATTTATCACTGTTAAGTTTGTTTGCAATGAACCATTGATTAGCCTTTGTTTCAATTTGACCTAGACTACTCAGTAAACTCAAATAATTTGCGTCGGAGGCAATTAGAGTTGTATCGTCTGCAAAAAGGACACACTTATCAGGACGAAGAAAGTGATCTATATCGTTTATAAATAATATGAACAACAACGGTCCCAAGACCGATCCCTGGGGAACGCCACTTTTGATATTGGTAAGAGCAGAATTCATATGTATATAAAGCCATGATGCCCCCCACCCAAATCTTTAGCGGAACTTTCTACCAAAAATCGTGCTGACGTGCCGGTTTTTTAAAAAACCCTAAAACCCTTTCGTTAATTCCACTGGACTAAAAGCAGCTTTTATTGACAGTTTCTCTACGAGTTCCATGACAGCTTTTTGGTGATAACCACAAGTTGGTAGTTACCAACTGTGTTAATAAGTGATATGAATCGAATGCTCCTAATATTTATATTATTCGAGATTTGAGGTTATATTTGCTCTAACCTATGAATTGAAAGGAAAGAATCAAGACTAGGTATTTGTTATCTTAAAGAATGAATAAGCCGAAGAAAGTTGATTTAAAAAAAACCTTGGTAAGAAACACTGAACAGCCTGTTTCAAAATGTAAAGTAGTTGTAGCGGATTCCCAAGCAACTTTAAAAAATGAAAGTGAAACTAAAGAAAAAGTAACAACTGAAACAAAAACAGAGAAAACTGTAAAGAAAGCATCTGAAACTACTGCAGCAAAATTAAATTATGCAGAACTTAATTCCACATTAAAATTGTCTAAAAAAATTGATGATATTATTAAACCAAGAAAAACAAAAAGTTGTTCTGATGTAGACAAAAATAAATTGGCAGCTGATGAAAAGGTTGTATATAACGCTATTATTAAGTTTATTATTGAACCAGCTATGATTTTTAGGTATCAAGAAAAGTTAATTTTCCATATGATCAAGCAATTTATAAGGACTTAATCCCACTGACATGTGATACAGTTCAATCTCACCCTACTATAGTGTCACGAGGACCTTTTCCACAAAAAGACAAGGAACCTGTACTCTCAGATTTTATTGAAGCAAGAAAGGTTCCAGCTTACTATTATTTACCTAAAATGAAGATTGAGAGTAACCCAGTAATCATTAGTAATAACAACCTGAGACTGTACAAACTTTTGCAAGATACATAAGTTTTAGTTTTGGTTTTAATACCGCTCCCTTTGTATCTTTCATGTGACACCAACACTGAAATGGTTTGCATATGCACTACAACACTGAACACTATCAAAATATGCTATACCCCTGACAATACCAACTTGGTTTAGAAAACTTATGTTAAATATAGAAGCTACTTCAGTGCATAATTCATTAATATTAAGATTAGTGTATTTATTTTAAATGATTTGTTAAGTGATAATAAATGTATTACTGCAATCTTCTAATACCTAGTAAATAAGTTTCCTGTATCAGACTTTTGATTTTGTTAAGAGACTGATAAGCAAAGGTTAGAGCTTATATAGCATCCCAATCATGCCTAAAAATATCTTGATACTATATTTGTACTCCATCAGCATGTGGAAATAAGTACTCAAAAAAATGTTAATATTTGAAATAGTTTTTCCCAAGGTGGTGCTAACAAATTTTTTGAGAACTCATTCACATACACATTAAAATGATTTATTTATAGAATTAGTAACATGTGCACATGCTTGTGAATAGTGATGGATTTAGGTTTAGGCACACAAGGCCCGGGCCTCGGGTGCCATAATTTAAAGGGTGACTAAAAATTAAAATGAATTGGTTTTTATATTTTCTCCAGTGACTATAAACAAATGTTTGAGTTTTTGCTCGTGTTTCCGTGTATGAAAGATATTATTTCAAGAGTACTTATAGTTATTTTATTTAAATAATTGAGTGTTTAATTCATAAAATATCTAATCAGAAGTTTATTAAAAAAAAGTCTTTTTTGTGTAAAGTAGTATCTATTTGTGAAACTAATTTCTTTTTTATTTTATTTATCAAAACGTTCGTCTGGTATCTATGGTAAGAAAAAAAGATTAATTCACAAATTATAATAATACCACATATGTATGGATTTTTATTAATTATCATTATAACAAAATATATATACCATCACAAAACAAGCAGGGTATCAAATTAGAATGGGCCTAGGGTGCAATCTAACTTAAGTCCGCCTCTGAATGCTGATGATACCAGTATGGAACGTAACTTGAGAAAATCATTACAAAAGAATGACATATAACACAGCAGTTGTTTATTCCATGAGTGTCTTTCACCAAGATAATTTTTGATATCACAATCAGGGTTCAGACTCGTATGGAAAACCTGGAGAACCTGGAAAATTCAGGGAATTTAAAAATCTTAAAAAAATACCTGGAAACCCACTAAACATGAAACATAACTAAAATATTAAAAAACATTTTTTTAAAGTTACTTTGTCAATGTTTTTTTGTAATATTGTTTTTATGTAATTATAATTTTATTTTTATACATCCAAAAAACATTATTTATTAAAACAACTATGTTACAAGAAATCAATATTATTTATGTGTTTAAAATATAACATACATGCCATATTGTTCATAAACACTCTGATAATATTATTGGAATGTAACATAATGCAATATTATTCTATAACAGCTCCATAATGTTATTATGTAATATTTATAAAATTATATTAACAACACCTGTCATTAACATTGTTGTTAAATTAAAGTTACATTTATAGGTTATAATGATAAATGTTATTAAACCAACATTCATCTATAGTCACGTGATACGCCTAAATGCTATTTATTGGCCATTCCAGACCGAACGCAACGGACGCATCCGAGACGGCTAAACAAGAAGAAAAGGAGAAACGACAGTCACACGCCATTTTGCCTCGAATTTGTTTGCAAAGATAGCGTGGCATTATAATACTTAATAGTTAATAGTGTTCAGTATGTCCGAAATTGTTGAAGTCCTGTTCGCGAAGGCGACTTTATATAATAGTTTAGTCAAAGATTACCTTTGGTTATATAGTGTACAAATGTCCGAAAACAAGGGGTAAGTAGATAAGTGTTTATTGTGCACGTACTTTATAGTTATTTATTTATGCAACGAATGCGATACTTCTTTTCGCATGTGGGAATTTCTGATAATCCAAGTGGAAAAGGCTCATTACACTTATTAATATTAGATTTAAGAAAATATAATTTCATATATTCTGCTACAAAACTGTTGCCTTCATCCTAAAGATGTACTGTGCTGCACAGGGCTACTTTGTAATTAAGTTTCAGTAATATTTAACATTTTTTCGCGAAGTTCGGTTTCCTTAAAAATCAAGCTCACATTGACAAATTACATTTCGAAGAGATGAAAAATACTTTGGTACTTACCTAGCTAACGGTTCACACTTATTAAAAATGTAAAAATATGTTTTATGTATATTTGAAATTAATGAACTAATGTTTTAAATCCCTATTTTAGGAATGGCAATTAATCTAGATCAAGCAACTCTTATATAAATTCCAACTCTATCTTAGAAGCAGTAAAAATGAAAGTGAAACTACTAAAAAGGACTTGTTGAAAGACGACAAAATTCGATGAATTTCTGCTAGTAAAAGAACTAAAAACCGATAATAACATGGAGAATCGGTAAGTGAAACTAGGGTATTTAATGTTTAAAAATAAATTTTGATTTTATATATACCTACATGGAACAATCATTTTAAGTTTTTATATTGGAAAATTGTCGGTCAAAATAATTTTTTCTTGATTTTCTGCTTTCCCATTAGTTCTACCCTGAAATTAGTTGTTACCAATATTGTAGGAAATAAAGGTTGCAACTTTTATTCAAGAATTTTTTCTCCATTAATAATTTGAAATTTACAACGACTACAAAGGTGAAAATATGTGCTTCACTGTATTTTTTTTTTTGCTTCATTGCTCCTGCGTATAGTAATTAGTTCGGATCAACTGACAAACTGATTATTAATATTTATTAAAACAAATTAAATACAAGTTTTTTGATTGCAAGAATGGTATTCTACATTTTTTTAATATACCCACCTACTCCCCACATAACAAAATGATATGCAATGTGCATACATTGTATCTTCAATCTATGGATATGTATATCCACAAGATGGAGATAGTATATCTAATGTACATCTAATGGATGTGGAATTAACATTCCCAGCAGATACGTTTGTCGCCGACTTCCATATCTATTTTATATCCACTGAATGTACATAAACATATGCAATGTACATTCACTGGATATGAAACACACATCATATACACAATCGTATATTTTATGAATATACATTACATATCTCTGAAGTAGTGTCCACGGACATCAAAACGCCTATTGAATACTGCACCCGACGCGTGTTGCCCCAGTCATGTTGGCATCATCGGCAGATGATTAAAACGAAGAGTTTTAAGGATCCCGATGATACCAACACGATTGGAGCAGCACGCATCGAATGAAAGTATTCGAGTGTTTTGATGTTCGTGGGAACTACTTCAGAGGTATCCAATAGTATCCATATAAGAGGTAATAAGACACAGGTAGCTTAATAAGAAATATATTTTATATAACTATTTTAAACATACACAAACCTTACAAAATAACCTAATATTACACAATATTTAAAATTTTCAATATTGACGTATACTTCTTTACCTTCCGGTAGTTTAACAAATTGTAAACATATGTATAATACCTACTATAGTTACTCATGTCCTACATATATGTTTAAAACATTCTCAACCATCAGTAAGTTATATAATATGAACATATGTAATTTTATTCACTATATTTATAAAATACATACCCAATATGACATAACAGCAAATTTTTAGACCTCTATCACTTTCCGTCATCTTTACTAAACACACACCTGCCACAATCAGTTAAATATGAAACCTGTAAATTTTCTAACCCTAAAAGAGTATGTATTTACGAATCTAAAGAATTGCATTATAATAAATATACTCTTACATCATGGGAGCTTCATGCAAATGTAACAGCATAATATAGCAATAAGCAAATATAAAATCCAGAGAATGAGAAAGAGTTAACTTTCATCACACATAAACACTATGCACACAACACTACAGGGCTTAATCGCTTAATGGCTGCTGGCGGTGCGCTGACGTAGTATGCCATAAATTAGTAGCGCATGCGCATCAGATAATGAGATAAAATTCGTGTACGCGTATAATTTAATTATACCTTAATGGACATGTTATGTATAAATCATTATGTATATACCTCCAGCAATATACACTGTATATGACGCTGATGCATATCAGTAGCTGAATATACATTTCATATCATATGTATATTTAACAATACATATTCAAATTCCAACACCTAATGCATATGCTATGGATGTACATATCCATGAGATGTTATGTGGGATCCATTAGTTCAGTATTATTATTGCATGGTTTAATTTTAAATATTCAATTTGTTAATAAGTATATGTCAAACTCATAGGTTGTGTTGTGATAAATTTGACATTTAGGAGACTATCCAAACAAAAACATGTTTGGAAAAAGCAACCCCTCCCCCCTTCTCCCTTGTAACATTTATGGACCCCCCCCCCCCGCTAAACGAGCGTTCGTTTCTAAACTTCCTCCTTCCCATGACACCGAATTTAGAATGTTCCATCTACTAACAATTTGCTCTGTTTTAATTTCAGATGCGGTTTAGAGTTGCTTCCCCAAAACCACCAAAGAATGTTTCGAAATTTCGAGTATCTACGATTTTCAAAGCAAAGAATGTCTACACAAAATATTTTATGCTATTTTCACACAATTTATAAATCAATGTTTATTTTTTGTATATTAAATAATGCACATTATCTCAAAATACACAATAAAAACCAAATTGATTATGATAAAGTCCATCAGAAAAAAATTTGTGGTAAATATTATATCATCCATACTAATAATTTAACCGGGTTTGAATAATAAAGAACATTTATAAATTTCTGCTGGTTTTATTTATAAGCCGGTTCAGAACAGGTAATACAATATGTATAAACGCACAATTTTCAAATTTTTATTTTATTTTCAATACAAAAACCTCTATATAATTCTGTTCAGTTGTCGCACAAGTGATCTCTAAGATGTTTCTAATACATGAACTTTAGTTGATTTTAAAATTCGAAATATAACTAAATATATTAAGTAATTCTGGATTTTAAGTAATTAACTATTTTTTTAAATTCACCTATTCTAAACAAAATTGAAAGGCACAAAAGTTATATTTAGTGCTTTGTTATTAATAATTAGTGAACAATTTGTAAAATGAGAGCCGTTTTGAAATGCTAAGTGTATTATATCATACATGCACATATAATTGTGATTATGTTTTATAAATTCTCAAATTAATTTTTATGATTCTATGATACAATTTTATAGTTTATAATTATTTACAGGGTGGTCTTTAAATGATAGGTACAAGGTTCTTTCACATAATACGTTTCTTCTGCTTTTTCACTTTTGTTTGGAAATGATTGAATGACATTTACACAATTCTAAAATGAAGGGATGAAAAGTGAAAATAGAAGATCACATTTAAAAATCTAACAGCACAAAATGCAAGGAATATAATGGTGACTATACTGTACAGTAGCATATTATATTCCTTACATTTTGAGCTATTAGATTTTTAAATATGAGTCTACATTTCCACTTTTTATCCATTCAATTTTAGAGTTGTGTAAATGTCATTCAGTCATCTCCAAACCAAAAGTAAGAACATAGAGGCGAAGCATCATTAAAGAATCTTGTAGCTATCATTTAGAGATCACCCTGTAAATATTTATAAAATATAAAATTGTATAAATGTTAACAAACAGTACATCAAAAAAACATTATTTAAATATAATTTTCATAATTAAATTATGTTTCTTTTAATATCACTGAAATATTATTGTAGTAATCAAATTAAAACGTTTATTTTGTTACATTTAAAAAATGTAGTCATAATGTAGTATTTAAAATATAACATTAAAACATTAATGTAGATATGTTGAGAGGATATTGCTTTAATGTTGTGTTTTTAATAATATAACTTTGTAACATTGCTGACTGGGACATAATCTATAACATACTTGTTGTATAAACGTTAAAATTATCTATTGAATAATGTTACAAAGTAACGATGATACATTACTGTTTTATTTCGGTAATGTTTTCATGTTTAGTGGGAATGTCAGGGAATTTTATAAATTGTATAAAAAATCAGGGAATTCAGCATCTTGATATGGAAAACCATAGAATTCTTAAGAATTTTCACTGATTCAAGTCAATTTAAGGAATTATTTTATGTCGAGTAAAAAATTATTTTACTAAAATATGTATGGAAATTTGTATTTTTGGTTATGGAAAACCTGGAAATTTCAGGGAATTTTTTCAGCTTCGCAAAGTCTGAACCCTGACAATGTACTAGACATATATTAAGAGTAAAATATAAAATAGAACACTTTGCTTGCTTTAATTTCCATGTAATAAATTATAAACTCAATAAATATAAGGGAAAAAATAAAATGTACTTAAAAATTTGGGGGTTGATTTGACAGAACAAAATATTTGTTATTATATGTGGGGGGTAAATTTAATTTCAAAGCCTGGCTTGTCTGGCTTATAGCACGATCTTATCTGTAATGAGACCAACAAGAGTTGACATTAGCTATAGAGTAGTCAGATTCCCATGGTTGGTGAATTAAGCCCTGCTAAGGAAAATATTGGTCTATTTTGTAGGACGATATATGCAACCAATATTGATACCGTGGTGTTTTACAGCACGAATTAATATCAAAGCATTTACCACTTATCTTTGATTTTCAAACAGACTATATATGGTTGATTATTATAGATAGAGTAAGTATAGGTACTATTTTTTTTATGCATGCAAAATACTAAATCAAATTTGTTATTGAAATGTGTATAATCAAACTTTACGAACAAATTTTTCAAATTGCCTTCAAATGTCTATGAAGTTGCCTCTATTATTTGTAACATTAGACCCTAACTTAATTTTCTCTTGATGCATTGCCAAAAAATTTTAGCTACCTATATAAACTAAAATACACTTATAACCATATTGTCGGCTTTGGGCTTTATGATCTGATGGCTGATCATTTGACTCACGAGACTTCAGGGGGGTGCCAATAAAATTTTTAGATCAGTACCAGTTGACTTTTTTCCTCTCAGGTGATGTGGGTACTCAAAATTTTCTCAGGGAGTGCAGGGCACCCCTGAGAAATTTTCAGAGCTACAGGCATGAGAGTGACCAACAAGGTATATAAGTAGATAGGCATGCATAACAACAAATAAAAATTCATGCAGTCTTAACAATTAGGTATAATATTTTATTTTATAGATTTTTTTCACTTCATTTCTCTAAACTTAAATTTTTGTATTTATATTTGGTTACAGAACCATGAGACAGATGAACGTATTCGCCGGTTTGTCAAAATTAGCAGGAGGGTTCGTGCTTTCAGGACAGGAAGTTTGAAATTTGACGTTAATGCTTCATGTGCTAACCAACATAGAAAACCACGTTTTTCCAACTACATGTACTTACTAACACTAATAGAGTGGGAAAACTTACTGCAACTTACTACACCATATTTTTCGATTAGTTAAAGCGACTTGCAAAAAAACATATAGTCATGTTGTGTCTCATATCTCAATGTTATCTCAACATGAATGCAACAACCACTTCCTCTAAATCTATATGTGAAGAATGAGGCAACATTTATTAATCTAACAGATGCTTACCTTTAAACTGAGCGATCTGGTTGGTAAGTTAAGGATTTTGAGGCTAATCCAACGGGACTCCGTGAGCAAACCCATTGACTTAATGAGAACCAAGCAGGACTTTAATTATCCCTTTGATGAGCTGATTGAGAGGAGGTTCTACTAGCAGGGTTGAAGTACTGCGGTTGAAGAAAGGGTCACTTTTGTTTATTTTTCCAAATTTAAAATTAATAAACATTTTAAATCAAAAACCTAAGCTGCCTAGAATCGCCGCTTTGAGATTGAATTGCTGCAGGTAGGTTTTTCGTCTAGATCTTTTTGTTGTCTCAGTAATCAAAATTCATTAGTACCTGCATTCTTTTTAGATTAAGTTTGATTTTCCTTTTGGGCATTTCAATCGCTACCTGCAGGTGAAAGGTGTTTACGTTTCTGATTTTTATATCTACATTGTTAAGTAACCCCTACCCCTCCCCATCAAGCACTTCAATTACCACGACACCATTGTGCCGTGGATGTCTGGCTGGGTGCAGAAATTACCTTGTAAATGCCTATAATTATTAGTAAATTTGTTTTAATCGATTGATTTTCTGGGACACAGATGGAGACAGCTTAAGGGGTTCATGTAGGCATAGCAGGACCTAATTGCTGACGCCCCATTTCTTGAACCAAGACCGCCTTGTGGCTTATCTAATGCAGAGAAACTAGAATGGAAAAAGGAACAGAAAAAGTCCTACAGGAGGTGAAAGCAGACAAGTGAAAGAGGACATAACTTATTCAACAAAGAATGCATCAAAGCTTCTAGAACTCAAAAAGTCTAACTTAAGGCTGATGGCATGTCTTCTAACAGTTCATTGCCCTTAGAGATATCATGTTAAGAATATGGACAAAGAATGATAAGTGCTGAGACGAGAGAGCATTGCATCAGAGATTGCAAGACATATCCAGGGTTGGGCAATAATCCCGGAACGGCTCGATTATAGCCGAACGGGACCTCGTATCAACTTCGGGTTTTCGACACTGTATTCAGCGAAATTTTTAGAACTTCTTGACATGTATTTCAGGACCGTGACGTCATTACGTTCGGAGGTGTGACATAAGTGTCAATTTTTTTAAATGAAACACCCGGTATATTTTTCCATATTTGTATACTTTAAGGAGTCCCAAATTCAACGATGTAACGTTTGTATGGATTCTGTTATGTCATGTGGTCTCAATAAGGGAAAATTAGAAATGTCAAGAAGTTCTAAAAATTTCGCTGAATACAGTGTCGAAAACCCGAAGTTGATACGAGGTCCTGTTCAGCTGTAATTGAGCAGCCGTTCCGGGACTATTGCCCAACCCTGTATACTTTGCCAATGTGTTAGACTAATGTACTTAACAAAGTTTGAAAGCGGTTTCTTCAATATTTTGATTGTAAAAACTTTATTACACGGTTGCAATAACTCTCACTTTATGGGAGTGAAGAGGGCGCAGTACATATGATGACGTGTGGATCCGTCGTTTTTAACGTTCAGTGGCTCAGGGCGGAAAAAATAATTTATTATTTTTCATTTTTTTACTGTAAAAACTTTATTACGCGGTTGCAATGGGTTTCACCTGGTGGGAGTGTAGAAGGTAGTACATACGATGACGTGCTTCCGTCGTTTTCAAAACGTTTGAATATAAGGATATTAGCTCCCAGTAAATCACAAGCCTTATTGTGAATAGCTTGGGGTTCTGGGGAACAACTAATTATAAAATAAATCACAAAAGATCTTTTAGGTCGGACTGAGGAAAGGTTGAAGAATCGAGCTACCTCTTAAGCAATTTATAATCCACTCCAACATAAAACCCAGTGAAAATGCAGAATGAATCGTTTATTTGATATATTCAGTATCATATCAGGTGGTATGTTACCTAAACTTCGCCTATGTAAACAAACACTGTTTGTTTAATAAAGTAATATATTATTATTATTATTATTATATTTGCATGAATAGAAAATTCAGATTTCAGTATGGACTATTTCCATGTTAAGCAAGTGGGTCCAGACCTCGCAACTCATATGATACTATAGCTCTCCTAGGGGCATGAAGATATCCAGCCGCCAATGTTTCAAATTTATCAAAAGCTCCCTCCCATTTCTGGTTTTTTAATTAATATATTACGCAAAAACTAATCAAACTTTATTTTTGGAATCTTTACATTTAGATCTTTCTAACAATACCATGATTGCCTGGAATAAAAAAGTCTCACATTTTGACCTGCATGCTCTACACATGTTTCTAGTTATAGCAGCTTTGGAAATAAAAAACTGTAATAGACAGATGGATAGACGAACGAGTCATCCTATTTGGGATCTGTTGTTCATTTTTGAACATGGAATCCTAATAATAGTTACCCTAACCATCACCTAGGGCTATCAAGTGGATTTGTGTTTCTAAAAGCAGCTTCTTGATTTCATTGAACGAGGGTACTAAAGAACGAATATTAGCATGGGCGACTGACAATAATACTATTTTTTGTTTTTATGGGTTTCACGAATTAATGCTTTATTACTAAATTGCTGGTTGCTTGGGTCAAGCATTTTTCGGTGCAGTTTGTTAATAATTTGACCTAATTTTTGTTGATGTATGCTTATACGTCATTTCTGACTCGGTCATTCCTTTTTCGCTTGTCTCTAAAAAATCGCTCTGTTCGTCCATTTGGTTTGTGTTAAATTTATAACTTGTAGAAACTACTTTCCTCGGCCAAAAATTTGTTTGATATACTGTATCCTTCAAGTCGTATTTTGAAACTATTTGAAAATATTTGCAATCCTTCCTTGATGTGTCGTACTTTGTAGCGAGGTGTTGTACTACAATGTCATCTTCTTTATTTTATCTTTTATATATGATTTAATGTAGTTTTCATTTACTGCATCCTTTACATGTGATATGAATAACCATACCTTTGTGCCTTTTCTGTCTTCTCTCCCACAAATTACGTTATCCATCACTTCGGCAATACCTACATTTATGTTTCGTTTCTTTGGATTTTATCGTTTCCTTATTCATATCCATTGGGGGTTCTAGAGATTTATGGTGTCTTATCTTATTTTTCTTTCTTTGTCAAAATCAAGTATTCAGGGTGCCCCAACAGTAGAAGTCGAAAATAGAAATATTAAATAGAGGGCATTAATATTTATCAGAATAACCCCCACGTGTCATTCGTTTTCGAGATATTTTTCTAATTTTTTCAATAGCTCCTACCCTTGTCACTGGATTTTTAATGAGTTATTTAAATACTTGTATTATTCGTTGATGAGTAAAGTTATCATTAAAAAAATTAAAACTCTACATTATTAAAAGTTGCGAAAATTAAGGACAAGATAATAATTTGATTTTGTGGAATCTTTTCAAATGTCAGTAATTTTTTTTAAGGGACAGATTATCAAAACAAATATCCACTTTGTTGGAAGAAATAATAAATTAATCACAATTTAACAGACACAGGTGCAATTTCAATCTTTACTACATTAACAAATTTATTTGTAACTATTTTATTTCTTGGTTCTGAAAGCCTATTGTCTATTGTGTTGATATACCTTTGGCTTGGTAGACTGTTCCTTAAAAAAGAAAATCGAAATTTGCACAGATTTATAAACTACAAATTATTTATTATCTTCAGTATTCACTAACTTTTACTAAAGTACACAGTTTAGACTTCTATTTATAATTATTACAAATTCTGAGTATTACTAAAATAAAAGACACATTAAAAATAGTTTAATAAATTCAATATGGGGAGGGGCTAGTGAAAGAATAAGAAAAACGGAAACAATATCAGATAACATATCTGGAGTTATTCTAATAGATATCGATGCCATTCTTATATTTTTACAATACCGTTCCAGTCTACTTAGAACTTTCAACTAGAATATATGTTAAATTATTTGACAGCATAATACTATTTTTCCTAAGGAAAAGTGTCCTAAAATCTGTCTCAGCGTTTATCGTGTGTGCGTCACAAGAAGCGTGAAGTTTTATAGTGGAAAGTCGTAGGTTTAGAATAGCTTTGTGCTTCATATGTGTATGAGAACAAATCTTAAAACAAGGCATAGCTGGAGCTGTACACTTGCCATAAACACTGAGAGAGACTTCATCTATATCTTTTAGGTTTTCACTTTTTCGGTCCTGTGTGAATGTTAGTTTTTCTTAGTTATAAAATGTCTGACATCACCAAGGAGAGGTTGAAAAACAAATTTATCATTTATTCTAAGTACCTATAACAATACATTTGCAACTGCTAATGTTTTAATTACATTATGTGGGAAATCTAGATAGTACTCTGTTAAGGCAGTATAGGCCCGATGAAGGAAAATTAAATATACTTCACGATAACACTCAAGTCTTTTTAGCAATATTTAGATAAAGAATGCTTCAAGTCAATCTGATGTTACATCAAAAATAACCGAAATGTTACTCTAAACTTGGATATGTAACTTAGAAAGTGCCAATAAAAACCAAAAACATAAAAAATTAGAAAAACAGCAAATTAAAATATGGAAAACAGTTTATTAAGTAAACATTGAACAATTTGTATAAATTTAAATTTTGTTGAAGGCAGCAATATCTACAGATTGAACATAATCTTCAAATTCCTGAATTTTTTCAACAAGTTCATCAACAGAGACCTTGGCATCTTCAACTACACACATAATTTGAAGCTTATTAATACCGTAACCAACAGGAACGAGTTTGGATGCGCCCCAGATCAAACCATCCATTTCTATGGTTCTGGTGGCTTTTTCCAACTCCTTCATGTCCGTTTCGTCGTCCCAAGGTTTTACATCAAGTACAATACTAGACTTAGCAATAAGTTCAGGCTTCTTAGACTTCTTTTCAGCATATGCTTTGAGCCTCTCCTCACGAACTCTGGCTGCCTCTGCATCTTCTTCTTCATCTGAAGCGAATAGGTCAACATCGTCATCATCATCTTCTTTGGCTGGAGCTGTAGTGGTGGTAGCTGTTTTCAAGGGACATGATGGTGCGCCACCGAACTGTTTGAGCTCATCAGCCGAAAATGACTTGATATGATTGTACCAACGGAAAGCATGTGGGAAGTTGGCAGTAGGAGCTTTTGGTAATTGGTTAATGGCATCTACATCTGATTGGCTGAGGATGTATCTGAAATTAAAATTAGCTTTATCAACTCTATGTATGAAAGAACAGTAATATGAAATAAAAATTTGCTTTTGCCATTAAGAGATAATCAGTTTTGTTTATAAATTCATTAATAGTCAAACATTGTATGTCTTCAGAGTAAATCAATAATCTGTTTGTTTAAGAAATGTAAAATAGTATACAAATTGAATTATACAGGCCCCGTTACATCTGCCCAGAATTAAACCTAAATGTAAAATTATCTTTATTTTTATTCACTTATTTAAGATTGGCTTATTTCTGCTACTAAGGACAATCACCAATGCCAGGAGACGAGCTACCTAACCTGGAAATATCGCCAAACCTCTTCTCTTCCCACCTCTCGTTTTATTCACAATGTCTTGTGATTCATGTAATGTTTCCCACCTATCAAGGACAAAAAATTCAGATTTCTTACTCTGTAAGTTTATAAGTAGTACTTTTAGCAAAGTCGGTTTAAGACAAAAACTGATTTATTACCCAAAGGCAAACCTTAATTAGTTGGTAAGCTAACATATAATTCTACAAGGTAAATAGTCCCATAAAAAATTCAAAGCCATAAGTGTGAATAGTTTTGTTTTAGACGGAACTGAGCCGTCATCGTCTACTGATGACAATGATCCTACTACAGAGTGCTGTCATAAGCTTTTAAAAAAAAAAAGCAAAATGTGACCTACTACACCATAACGGGGGGAGGCTTTCAGTTTCAAAAGTGGATCACAAAGGTCCCAAATGTATTTATATATTTAGGCGTGCAAAATTTAAAAACATCCCTGGAACGATCAGATTATTAATGCTCATTATAGAAATTTTGATTTTTCTTGAAAAACATCAGTTAAAAGTAGAATCTAATTTAAGATGTTTATTGCCGTCCTTCCAAGGAAGTGCCCAAAGTTCCTACAACTGTATTCCATATGATTAATTCAGACTCGACAGTTTAGTATCAATATGCTTATTTCTTTTTTGTCATGCATGTAACACTAAGTGATTGACCTAGTTCTACCATATTTAAAACAACATGACGAATTTGTCAATATTTTTCGAAGATTGACTATATTAAGCGGAGTGGGGTAATCGCCGAAATAATGGAGCAATCCCGCCTAATCGAGGTTAATAACAACATTAACTTTTACACACATAATATCAAATTTGCAGATTTTGACCGGTTTTAAAGTTTTCTAACAATAATATTTAAATTACAATAATTGCAAAGCTGAACATATTTGTAAACTGGGTAAGTACTTCAATAAATATTTAGTAACCACCAATATCCAATATCATCTTTAATACATACCCGCCAATGTAACTTTTATCTTCAAGAAAACTGTTTAATTCTTTGACTCCTTTTTCCGTGCTTAAATCACCAAAAGCCATTTTGAATTAATTAATCTGCTTAAATATTTAATGTCGACCTTATCACCTACACGGTTTGACCGGAAAGGATCGGAAATAGGTTAGTTTAAATCCAATTTGACGTTTTACGTGTTCCGCCCGGGTTAGTCAATTTTTAACGATTACTCTAGAATTAACCACTGTATGGTACAAAAGTTCCACATTTACCCTACTTAGTGGCACCATTTATCCCTATCTCAAATAATTACAGAGTATTAGGTGAGCACGTCGTTACTCAAATTAATTTTCTTATTAGAATTTCATCACTTTACTTTTTGGTGCCAATCTTTAGAACGCAGAATGACATCATCTGTATCACTTGCCAAATTTGACGTAATTTATGTCTGAAGCTGCTGAGTGTCAAATGTCAACATGTCATTGTTATGAACTAAATCTTTTACTTATTTAAAAAACAAATCAAGGTATTTTAGAAACCATACCACCTTCCAGTTTAATACAAAAAAAAAAATTTCTTTCATATATTCTTGTATCGAGTATTTTATATTTAAATTAGGTTAGGTCATTTTCATTATGTAATATAATCTAGAGTAGGTATATATTGTAGTTAGTTAATTATTTCAGACATGTTGCGTGTTACAATAAGCAAAGCCCTAAATGGGGCCAAGTTATGCCCCAAACATTTATATGTTGCTACAAGATTACAAAGTGGAGAAGTAAAAAAGCCTCAGAAAATTGAAGTATTTATTGATGATAGACCTATTTCTGTAGAACCAGGAACGACGATATTGCAAGCTGCAGCTATGGTAGGAGTTGAAATTCCCAGGTTTTGTTACCATGAGCGTTTGGCAGTTGCTGGCAATTGCAGAATGTGTCTTGTTGAAGTAGAAAAGGCACCAAAACCTGTAGCAGCTTGTGCTATGCCTGTCATGAAAGGTAGAAAGCATATTATAGTAAGGAGTAATATAGACAATAATGATAATTCTAATAAATGAGACAATTAAAATATCGTGTCCTCTAATAAAGACTGTGAAATAATATATAAATCTAATGCTTATTGACATACTGCATTTTTCTAGGTTGGCGTATTAAAACTGATTCCGAAATGACTAAGAAAGCTCGAGAAGGTGTGATGGAATTCCTTTTAGTAAATCATCCTTTAGATTGCCCCATCTGTGATCAGGGAGGTGAATGTGACCTTCAAGACCAAAGTATGGCATTTGGTTCTGATCGGTCAAGGTTCACTGATATTAATTTCTCTGGCAAACGAGCTGTAGAGGATAAGGACATTGGGCCTCTTGTCAAAACCATAATGACTAGATGCATCCATTGTACAAGATGCATTAGGTTTGCTGCAGAAGTTGCTGGAGTTGAGGATTTAGGTGTGGTTCAAGAGGGTTTTAATAAATTATATTTCATAAAACGTAGACCAGTTTTAGGTTTTAACAGTTATTTTTTTAAATATTTTTTTTAGGAACTACTGGCCGAGGAAATGACATGCAAGTTGGCACATATATAGAGAAAATGTTTTTATCTGAACTCTCAGGGAATGTTATAGATTTATGCCCAGTTGGAGCTCTTACTAGTAAACCTTACAGCTTCACTGCAAGACCTTGGGAAACTCGAAAAATAGATTCTATTGATGTTCTAGATGCCGTAGGTTCGAATATTGTAGTCTCTACAAGAACTGGAGAAGTTATGCGTATATTGCCCAGAGTTAATGAGGAAATAAATGAGGAATGGTAAGAAAATGTTTCCATATAAGTATAGGTACAGAGTATCCCAGTTAAAACTTCCATGCCTTTTCTTGATAACTAAAACAGTTAGCTATTGAGTAAAAAGTATTCACTAGAATGTATAAATAACATCAGTTTTCAGTAAAGATGGTCTGTAGAAAATAAGTATAAATACATGGTATTGCGATGCAAAGAAATTGTTTGAACCTTAAAAAGAGGTGCATGTGATGCTATATTACATTTTAAGCAACATTTATTATTTGAGCAATTTTCGAGAAATCATTGGTTTCTGAGGTACTTGAACTTAAATATAATTTATTTAATTAACAAAAATCGTCATACCTTTTTTAAAATTAAGTAAACTAAAATAGGCGGGTTCGGTAATTTTCAATTTTTGCTTAAATCGATAGAAACCATGGAAAAAAACAACCATGTAAAATTTAAAAATTAAATGTCCAAAAATAAAGGTTTTATTGATACTTGAAAATCTTCCCGTCGCCGCGAGGCTAGAAACGTACCTATGCGTGAGGCTACTGCCGTGACGTCAGTGGCCCGACAGCGCTGAGCGGTCTCCACAATCTTCTCTTCCTGATCTGTAAAAAGTGGGTAGGTACGTAGTGTAAATTTATTTGCAATTATTCAAAGGTCTTTGGAAGCTCACACTATATAGTATATAATATACCTACTGTTAGCAATTAATGCTTTTCATATAAGTTTATCTTCAAAATTTTATTAAGTTGTTTTTAATATACACAAATCGGCATAGTTTACCTCATATTTACTTGTCACATAAAAAATTCCCATTAATGTCCCTGCGACGCCGGCGGTTCCATTAAATCTGCTTTGTACATGCGGCATTTTTTATTTTTATATCTAGTAAATACAAGGTAAAATTATATAAATACATATTAATTATAATTCTTAAACGTCGGAGCGTGAAAGTGTTGACGTATATTTGTCAGTTGCTTATACCTCTGCCTATTTCCATTCTAATAGATATAAATAAATAAATAAATAAATATAAAATAATAATTTATTGCCAGGAAACAAAATAGTTTACAGACAAACGGTGAAAAGTTACTTGTCTAGCAGATTGCCTGCTATATACGTATTCAAATGTTAGTTTGTTTAAACTTTACCGAAACTTCGCTAAATAATAAATACAAATACAATACAAATAAAAAATATGCCACAAGTATGGTACTTACAGTATTTAGCGCCACTGCTTTGAGCTTGATTTAGGTTCGCATTGCTTGTCAAAAAATCGAATACCATCACATTTAAATGTGGTGTGTTTCGGGAATCGGCTTTCTGGTACCCCGGTTGCATTGTACGACTAGGACTTTAAAAAACACCACCGGTAAATGTCACAAAACTTAAATATTATAGTGATTCGCTGCTTGCGCTATGCGGGATACGTGCGCGGAGGGTGGAGCCGGAGCTTATATCAGGCCACTGACGTCAATTCCGTTGTGGGGTCCACCATTATCACCGAACTTTAATTTGGCAATTGCAGGCGCTGCAATTTTTTTTTCTCATTATTTTTTTTTTGCACGTACGTGTTTTGTTGACTATTTAATTTCACATCTGCCAAGAAAAATGTTTTTTTCTTTTATGATCGAACCCGCCTATTGCCGATAATCTTTTTTTTCGTTATTTATGGTATTCAATAGTAATTGATCATCCAGACAAGCTGTTAAAATTCCAGCTTCATAAGTATACCTATCCAATACTTAGATATTCAATATTAAAGATTGGGTTTCAGTATAAAGCTCTTCGCCGACTCGTGACATTATTCTGCATAAAGACTACAGCAAAAGAGTTTGAGTTTGCTATAGTAATCAGTAGTCCACTATAATCCGTCGAACTTTAATGTCATGAAATTAGTTAATCTAACATTTGAATAAAAAAGGTGTTTGTTTCCGAGATATAATTTAACAATCAAACATCGTTTCCATCCATACAAAAATACAATAACACATGCCACATGCTTATTAAATCTCGACTATCACCCGATCAGCATATGCAAAATGACGTCATGCAAAGCTTCGCCCCGTTTTGGCGCGATCCTACTTTGGTAATTTATTTAGGGCCTTAAACGTTCAAATAGAAACCTAAAAATTTGAAAATTGTCATTAGAAGTGTTCTACTTTCTGTTATACCATCTGAAACTGTAATATAGTGTAATATGCCTTTTACTTTGGGAAAATTGAATATTAGTATCATTTGACTTTTGTTGTTGATCTTCATGAGTTTGTCATCTTATATTTTTTGTAGGTTATCGGACAAATCTAGATTTGCATATGATGGGCTTAAAAGGCAGAGGCTCGTGACACCCATGCTTAGAGATAGCAATGGCGAATTAAAGCCTGTCGATTGGGAAGTAGCACTTTTAACTGTTGCTAAGGTGATAAAAGAAGCAGGTAAAAAAGTTTCTATACATTTATTTAACTAGTAGAATTCGATGTACAACTTGGATAACAGAAATATTTTAAAGTTAAGAACATCAAATTAATACAAGTAATATGAATAGAAAATTTGAAGCAGCGTTACAGTGAATGGTTCAGCCCCTAAGTTTACTTAATTATTGCTGACTTTAGGACATGAAAATCACCTCAAAATTGGGAGAAGCTGACACTTCTATATTTTGTGTCCCGATTTCGTCAACAGTTTAGCACTAACTAAATGTTTTTACAAAATTGTAGGTTTCCTCCTATCATAATAATTATTTGATCTTTTAAGAATGAACTTCATAAATCAAATTGTTTACTTTTATATTTGCAGATAATCTTTTTTCGTGCTAGTATTTAGATCCTTCGACCAACATCAGAGAGACATGTTCTTTTTCTTAAACAACAAAAATTGTTTTTAGAAAGAAGGAACATAACTCATTAATTCTAAAATCCTTGTCTTACTCATCATCCATTGAAGTGAGTCCACAATTAAAGAATGTACAGCCTATGCAACAAAAAGGTTCAGACCTATAATAATAATAATAATAATTTATTCATCCAAGGAACTTGTACAGTTATAGGATATGTCACAGTATATGATGCACTGAAGGTGCATCTCAGAATTATAAAATACAATTTTAAAAACAATACATTACTAAAAAAAATATTTAAAATAGTTCACAACAAATTATGGTAATACATATTGCTATCACAATATACGTCAACACATTAAAATTTGTAAATTAAAATGTTTAGAAAATATGCTTTCATGGAAAATCATGCAGTAGAAACTCTCCCTCACTATAGAAGCAGTGAGTTAATAGCAGTTTCTTTACTTTTTGTTTAAATTTTTTGATGGACAGATTTTTATACTCTTCAGATAATTTATTATATAATGTGATCCCTTTATATTTTGGACACTTCTCAAATTTAGATGTTCTGTGTCCTGGAGTTTCAAGTATATTTACATTCCTTGTATCATAATGGTGGTTATCACCCAGTCTCTTATGGTTATTGATGTTTTTGTGCGTATGTATTAATATTTGTTAAATATATATGCATGGGAGTGGAAGTATGGTATAATGCTTAAATAAAGGTCTACATGATGTTCTGTTATCGACATTGGCAAGAATTCTTACTGCACGCTTCTGCATTATGAACACTCTCTGGGTTGCGGATTCTGAGCCCCAACATATCAAACAATATGAAATTTTCGAGTGTATCTGGGCGAAATAGAAATTTTTTAATATAAAATGATTGACAAATGTCTTTAAATGCCTCAAAGTAAAACATAATTTGGAGATTTTATTACAGACATTGTCTATGTGGCGATTCCAAGTTAGAGTATTATCGATTTCAACTCCCAGAAATGTATGTGTTAATTTTTGTTCTAAACTTTTACCGTTGCATTTTATTAGAATACTTTGATCACTTGCTGCATGATTTATTGAAAATTTTATGAAAATTGTTTTTTCATGATTTAAAAGTAGTTTGTTACCCGACATCTACATGCTGGCGGTGTCAACCGTGGCACCCATTTTAATTCTTAGATCTTCCTCATTTGAGGATCTACCTAGGAGATTGGCATCATCTGCAAACATTACAAGTTCAGTGGATTTGACAATATTTGGAAAATCATTTATGTAAATATTAAAAAGCAATGGTCCTATAATACTTTTTCCGAGGGATCAACCACGTGTAAAAATTTGTACACGGATCGCCGAGACTGTCGTGATTGTCGAGAGACTGCCTTAAAGGACCCCGCACGGAACATATGGAAATTTGCAGTGTAAAGGGGGATGCTCATTTCTTGTGGGAAGTGGCCCCCGCTCCAGTAAAATTCGCTGGAATCGATATATGTCATTCCTCTCGACCTCCTGATCAAAAATTCTCAGGGGCACAAGTATGGAAAATAAACAGTTTTCTAGATATTGGAGGTGCAAAGGGGGTGCTCATTTTCTATAGGAAGTGACCGCCAGTGAATTTCATTGGAATCGACATATGTTGTTCCTCTCGACCTCCTGATCAAAAGGTCTCATAGACACAAGGTCGGTAAATGCACAATTTTTTCGATATCGGGGGTTCAAAGTCGACTTTGTAACCCCTGATATCTCGAAAACTGTGCATGTACCGATCTTGTGCCTATGAGAAATTTTGATCAGGAGGTCGAGAGGAACAACATATGAGCGCCCCGCTTTGCACCCCCCATATCTAGAAAAGTGTCAATTTTTCAAACTTGTGCCCCTGAGAATTTTTATCAGATCAAGAGGAATAACACATGTCGATTCCAGCGAATTTTACTGGAGCGGGGGCCACTTCCCACAAGAAACGAGCATCCCCCTTTACACCCCCGATATCTGGAAAACCGTCCAATTTCCGACCTTGAGCCCATAGAGACTTTTGATCAACATCGATATTTGGATAATATCCCCGAGTATCAAACACTTTAACCGGGGGCGAATTTCCATATGTTCCGTGCGGGGTCCTTTGTACAGCGACTGCCGACGGTAGTTTATCCCTTGACATTTTTTAAATTGTTTGCAATGTAACTTTGTAATAAATATGTTTACTGGGAATCACTGTAGACTACGCCTTCCATAACTAAGTTCGAAACCTTTTTGTTGCATGACTTTTGGATCCCAGTTATTCACATCAAGTGCACTGCAATGTGAAGTGACTGGAAAAATCCGAAGCTTACGAAAATATCCTGCCATTTCTGACAGTTTAACAAAATAAGTTTGGACTGTTTGAGTTGAAATTGGTGTTTTAAAGATAAGCACTGTATTTTACCACATTTTTTATTTAAAAAATCATTAGGCGCAGACACGGGTGCTATTGCTGGTGGACTAGCAGACGCTGAAGTACTTGTAGCAGTAAAAGATCTTTTAAATAAGTTGGGGTCAGAAGCTCTTTGCACAGAACATACTTTCCCATTAGATGGTTCCGGTACTGATCTTCGATCTAGTTACTTGTTGAATAACAAAATTGCTGGTGCTGAAGAAGCCGACGTAGTACTCTTAGTTGGTACCAACCCAAGATTTGAGGCTCCTCTTTTGAACTCTAGACTTAGAAAAGCATGGGTACATAATGAACTTCAAGTAAGTATAATTGTTTTATAGATAGGTAGGGGAAACGGTAGATATTTAAGCAAATTGAGTTATTAATATTCACTCACCTTTAAAAATACACCCAATAATTTTGTATATGTGATATGAACACTTCATAGGATAAAATCTAATAGTTTGGTATAATATACAGAGATTTAGATTCATAGAGATTTTATTTGGGCCACTAACAAATTTCTTTTACTTTTTTTTTTGGGACTTCCTGCCGTGTATGTCTATTATACACTTCCAAAAACGTCTTAAGAATCTACAAACTAGTACAATTATAATATAATACTGGGAAATAATCTTTACATCTGTGACTTTTACGTCAAATGATCAGTTGGAAAGTGTTTTTTCAACAAATGACGCAAATAAGAATAAAAATATGAAAATAAAGTATTTTACCAATGTCTCGAAAACCTAACCCGTGTCCTTTTTCAGAGTGCTTTTTTGAAAAATGTTTATGTTAAATACACAGCTCTAAGAATATGTTTGGTATATTCAATATTCATAGATATTTTCTGCTTACACAGAACTGTCGATATAGTTTTATTTTGCACAATGTTACGTTTGTTAAGTTGTTCTTTTAACATTGACAACCAGGTTGTACAAATATCTATGGAACAATTCGACATGCACCTAACCTCGTTCAACAATATTGCTAATTCTTTAATTCTTTTTCTTTTTTGTTAATATTTTTGCCCAAAACGTAATATTTTGCCAAACACCTTCGCCCCTCTCGGGAGCGTTACGTAATACATGAACAACCCCTTGAAGTGAATACAATCTATAAAGTAATGTTATTTTACCTCAACTTGCTTATAAGCTGGACCTAGCAGCATGGCATAAATAAAAGGTGAAAATCAAAAAATGGACATGGCGCTTTTCATATTAATATTTTATCTAATAGATAATAAATGCAAGAATGTCCACAGATTTGTATATTAATGTGTCTATGTGATGTTCATTGGTATATAGTATATATGATTTCAATTGGGACAGCATAAAAACAAAACCTCAGAGTAAAGTCGGCATCTCCTTTATGGGACATAGGGGGCTGCGGTAGAAACGTAAAAATGCTTTAAATGCTAAATAATTATTTTTTAATTGTTAAAAAAAGGGATTTCGATAATATCTTTATTCAATAGAAGTGGTTCATGAAAAAATATGTTTCACATTTGACAAGTCACATAAATGGTATATTAAGGCTACGTCTATTGTCTAGTGCCCTACCTCTCGTTTTATCTTCTAGCGGCAAAGTTATGTAATCTTAGGCGGGAGTTGCATAGATGGTAAATAATCCTTCCGAAGGGGTGTAAAGCAGCGACTGTCTTGTTTATTAAATGTTAGGCCATGACACTATGAACTTTGAAGTATCATGATGTTAGGGAGGTAGAAAATTTCTGCTATTCTTTAAAGAAAAGAATTTTAGAAGGGGGAACTTGTTTCCTGGCGTCGATAATTGGTCTCAGAAGCGGAAATAGCTCAACGTTAAATAAACAAATTTTAAAAAAGTTTTGTCTATGAACTTTAAATAAACAATATTTCATTCGTCACTATCCGAGTTTTCAGAACTTGAATTGGTATTTACATTAATAATAATTAGATTAATAGGTGGTAATATAGAATATTCATTTTCCTTTTTTATCACATGAGATACACACTTCCTCCATATATCGCTTTTGCCTATTTCGTCTACTATTATCTTTATATTCTTTAAGACAGACTCACTTAATTATGGGGATTGATTATATTAACGTAGTCTTGTATTTACATAAGCCCACACCATTTTAATGGGGTTGAAAACGCAATAATATGGATGCAGACGTAAAATGTATGATCCTGTGCTTCAAAAATTTTTTCACCGGCATATTCCTTTTTAAAATTTTGTTTTCCAATCAGTTCTAATAAAGTCTCTTTTGTGTTTTTTTCTGGTATTTCCAAGCCTTTACCTTTCATAAATTCAATGATATCGCCTTTTCTTTTGTTGGTGTTCGGAATTTTTGTGTTGCCGCGAATGGTATGATGCATTGTCCATATAGCAATTACAGAATTTGATGGGATATTTGGTAACAGCTGTTCCTTTGCCCACTTCAAAAATAATTCGGCTGTCATATCCTCGTGGTAGTCAGCAGAGGATTGCTTGATATTTTTAGTAGACAACAACAAGCATTTGGAATAAAACCGTTTTTACTTCCGGCATGTAGAATTATATTTCTTTTTCCCCGAGAATATGGAGCACTTAAATTTCACTTTTTGGTGTTATCTACCCAACTGTATTGAACTACATCATGGGTGTCAAACCATGTTTCGTCAAGATAAATTATGTCTCTATTTGCATCTCGGTATTCTGTTATTTTACACAGGTACTCGTGTGATGATCAACAATGCGTGCTGATTCCATAATTACCATTTGTTTGTCTAATTTTTTGTACCTAAAACCGCAATCAAGCAAAACGTTTCGCAAAGTATTTAACGATTTATAGTTATAATCTGGATAGTCGCGTAACTTATCCCTAATCATTTCTAATGTGAGCACCTTCTGTTCATTGTAAAAGTCATACACAAATCGACGAATGTCATCTTTGGACACCCTATCAAGTTTTTTAAGTTTTTGTCCCAACTATTTTCCATTTAATAGAATGATCAACTACATCCCCGGTTCTAATAACCCTATAAATTGTAGTACGGCTAAATTTGGTTAATTCACAAATCCTCTTCACAATTTGATTATATGAAGATTCAATATTTTCGCCTTTTAAATACGCGTAAGTATTCAAAATAACCCTTTGAGTTTGGACGTGCAAGTCTTTATTTTCACATTCCGCTTGTATAGGCTCTGTATCAAAATCGTCCGTTTCTTTGTAACTACTATCGAAAGGCCTCCCAAATGCCATTTTAAACAATTAATTGCAAAAAATCACTATAACAGTAATAAAACTAATAATTTGTTCAAATATGAGATGAGAGAGGTGTAACATTTGATAGTCAAATTACCTTCAATAAACATATCATGAACATAACAAGTAAAGCTAGTAAAATGTATGGATTTATTGTGCGAAACTCACAACAGTTCACCAATCTTAAATCCATTAGACAATTATACATAAGCTTTGTTCGAAGTATTTTGGAATATTGTGCCATAATATGGTGTCCACATTATAGGTATCAAATATATAACATCGAAAAAATACAAAATAAATTCTTAAGATATCTTAACTATAAAGAAACTGGAGTATATGATATAACCATATCAAAACAAGATCTCCTATTACAATATAATTTTAATACGTTAGAGAAACGTAGAAAAATAAGTTAACTCACCGTTACATCGAATGTGTTCACTATGTAATAATATACAAAATACTGTGGATATTTTTCATGTCACTCAAAGTAGATTAAAAAATATATTAAATGAAGTGATGTAATCTCTGTGATATCTAGGCATGTATTTATTAAGTTACCCATATGAATATCTATCTTTGTTCATGTTAGCTAATGATATATGATTTATTTTATTTTGTATGTTTATATTGTTTGTATGTGTGTATGTGTGTATTATATTATATTGTATGTTCTCACAGTACTCTATAATAGGGTTTGTACCTGTTGAGTATTTATTACCAAATAAATAAATAAATAAATAAATATTCACTAGAATTAAGAGTGGGTATGCCGTCTAAAAATCAGAAATAAATTACTCTCAAACGCCGCCCCGTCCGCGACAAATTATAATTAGACCATTGCAATTACGAAATTTGTACAGGCGAAAAATAGAAGAAAACATATCAATCTAGGTTTGTATCTTTTTAATAATTTGAAAAAAGATGGTATTAATTAATAAGATTTGTTTTAATTAGCAGTAAATTGCGAGATTTTATGATTTTTTAAAAAATATTTAGAATCAAAATACGAGAAAAAGGACTCGATACAAACCTTCATTCATGTTTTCTGTGTATCGTACTATTTTTATTTTTCCAAAAAACATAATACTTTTTGCAAAAACATGTATAGCACGGAACCGTGCAAAGGACATTTTGCAACAAATGTTACACTGATACGAGCTCCCTCTGTATTTATTATTGTTTAAGTTCCGCCCTTCATCCAGAATTATTTTATGAATGAGAAAATATAACAAGGGAACGAAATAAGAAATTAAACCAAATCATTTCTAATAACACGGGACGCCCAATAAAATACCAAATTCCATTAATTTACTATTATACTTAACAGGTACTCTACTTTTTGATTATACTACAAGTACGGAATTATAACAATATAGTAACTAGTTATATGTAGCCACCCATGCACTAACAATAATGTATAATTGTGTTTCAATTCTTCTTTATAAAATGGTGGTATGCTGGTACATTTGAAAACATTTATTGGACAATACAATTGATACTAAATTTTAAAGATGTGTTCTTGTCGTAAACACATGAATATAGAATCATAAGGGGCGATGCGATTTGCAATGAAAGGAGTTAGAAACACAAAAGTAAAGCGCACATTTTCCCATTTTCTCATCAAGTCACATGTATCAGTTTGTTGCATTAGACCAAGCAACAGGATTTTTTTCTTAATAACTTTTATTTCTGGGAAAAATAGAAAAAATTTTTGGGATAAAAACTGTCGGCAGTAAAGTTATCTTTCGATCTGTCAAAATAATGAAATCTAGGCGCAAAATGTAAAAAGAAACAGAGAAACCAACTTACTCCTTTAAACCCGAAAATATTTTCCAGAAAAAAGCAACTTTCGTGAAAATTTAACAAATCAGAGCTAAAAATATTGTCCAGAAGGTGATGTGGACCGATGTTGAAAATATTTTCTTGTTGAGATCGCGCACCAATGTAGACGTTCTAAGACTCAAGTTGCAGGTTTTTATCTCTGCTTTCAAAATTTGTAGAGAAAACATTTTTGAATACAAACTTTAGCCATCTTTTTTACTTTCAAAATTTTGCAAATTTTTAGAATCGCTCTGACATTCGTATTTAAAAAAAATGCACTATTAAATTTCATTGATACAAATAATTGATGCTTTGGATTTTTAAAATCTAACCAGTAAAACCAGAGATATCCATATTTTTGAGAAATAACCTACTATGTCTAAAGTTATTAATGATATTTTGATGCGGGGTTTAGTTTAAAACATCTATCATTAAACTTTTGTCTACTATAAAAGCAAATTTGTAAGTTCTCCCCATCCATATATTTTTTAAGAAAATATGAATAATAATTCGTAAAACTAAGTGTACACCAGGGAAGTTATTTTATATAATATGTGCTAATATGTGATATGTGCTAAGTATATAACACTAGTTCCTTGGTCAAATTGAGAACTACTACTCCTAGAAAGTAAAATTTCAAATAAAAGATTGCCTCTATCCTTAATCTTTATTTATTCTCGATATATTTACTTGTTACTGACTTCCAAAAATTGGCATTTGGTTGCTACATTTACGTCTGCAAATTTCAGGTTAGGGTTGTAAAGAAATTCTTATTTTATATACTATCAAAACAGTACCTGAGAGGTCAACCACTTGTAGAAATTACACGAACTGCCGAGACTGCCTTGCCTGCGGCGCCTGCGTAACTCCAACCAGCCGCACTTGCGGGGCTTTCAATTATATGACCGCCACTGCCATGGCTGAAGACAGCCTGCCTAAAATTTGGAGAACGAGTGCCGACGGTGGTTTACCTCTCGATAGACAACTACTGAATTTCATAATGATCCGTTGAATAGTTTAATGCTTATAAATAATTACTTATCACTGACTTTCTGCGATTCATTTCTCTTATTCTCGGCGTCTATTGGATGTATAACAATAATAATAATTAAAATTATGCCATAATTCAAAAAACGAAAACATTAATGGATCTCAATTTTACTATGTCATCATTACATATTTATTAATGAACTGTGGTAATATGAAGGTCAAATTTTAATAATTATAAAAAATACGTTTTTTTTCAAAAACCATGTCGATAAAATGTGAGTATTTGCAAGGATCAGTTAACGAACGGAAAACCCTTTAAGTCTATGCTGAGAAGAAATAAAGATGGAGACACCTTTTTTATTTGAAACTTTTTTTCTGTTTAACAGTTTATAAGAATATCGCGTATAGACAAATTAGACCAATAAATAACTAATACTATACGCATAACACTTATTGGATAAAACAACTTGCGTGGTGTATACTTTTGATTTTAACAATGGTTGCTAATTTTTGTTTATTCGTAAACTACCATTATTTGAGGGAGACTACAAAATAAAAGTTCAAGAAGTCCTGAGGAATCCCCTGAGGATCCAAGAGTTTAAATTTTGATTTGTTGAATGATGTGACAGCTAAAGCTTTACACATACGAAAATTAAACAACATTAAAATGTTAAGTTTTCCATTTAGTTATAATGTAACATCAATTCCTGCCCCTGAGTGGAATAGGAACGATGATACTACCCGGTTCTCATTTATTTTTGTGGAGGCTGGGTCGTGGTTCGAAAATTAATAAAAATTTAGGATTGTTAGGCGCCAATAGCCAATTGCTCGATACCTATGCCTTACTGGTTTTCAAAAATGTAATACTGTGGCTATTCAGTGGCCTTATTGTTTACATAGGTATCATGAGTTTTTAGAAAATTTAATATGAAAACACAATTTAAGAAAAATAAGTTGTATATTAAAATTTTAAAGACAAATGATTGAAAAGGTAAATATTTGATATAAATTTAGATATTTGATTAACAAAAAAAATAAAATTTAGAGGGTAGCTACCTTCCTTACATAAATTATATGTAGGAGTAAGAATGTTATAAGGCTGACGGCCGATGAAAAGTTAAAGATAAAAATTTACATTTGCTGAAGGCTAAAAATTATATGTTAATTGAAAATTCCACAAGAAGTTGAGCGTGTTGATGTTCAAATGAGAATGACACTCTCACCACAGATCCTGTTCACGAGCTGCCAGAGCGCCTCGTCCCACTCAAATCTCTTCTTCCCCTTCCTCTGTTTGTTACGTTTACTGATAAACGTTGAGACTAGACTGATTAATATGTTGTCGCTATACAAGTTCCATATCCAGTGACATGTGTGGATGTGGGCAAACAATTTCCTCCTGGGCTAAATAAGGTTATCCTCACAGGACCATCACCATCAAGCTGGTCACTTTAATTGACACCTAAGGCTTATCTTTGGCTGGTCATTACCACCTCTTCAAACTGGCACCTAATACTTCATCAGGCTGCTACTTAATACCTCAGGCTGGTACTTATTACTGCATCAGGCTGGTATTTAATACCTCACAGGCTGGTACTTACTACCTCACACCTATCTCCAGGAATTTGAGGCTTTAAATCTGCGGCAAGACAGCACAAGCACGTCTTGTTCTTAGCTTCAAGAATCGGAAAATCCTAATTTATTGTCTCCTATAAAATAGCTTTCAATCGTTGCCAACCGCAGAATGATAAAAAGTATTTACTTAAAATTCTGTTTTTATTATCAAATCTACTTAATTATTGCACTATTTTACTTCCCATTAATAATTCTCATTTGTTACTAAATTTCTATTGCATCAATTTATTAATTAAGGTTTATTGTTTAATTTTTACCAAAACTATCTAGGTTTCTAACTAGTAAGAGCCGGTGGTTTGCTGGTAGAATAACAGATGGCGCTCGGTGTATATTTTAAAGTTAATTCAAGTCTACTCGTTAAGAATCGGTTGAGTTTGCTTGTAAAGTACAGATGGCGCTCGGTGTATATTTTAAAGATAGATCTTCGAGTGGGGATGAGGACTTCGGCAGCTCTAGGTTTCTGTGAACAAAAAGTCAACAAATTTAAAGTATCTGCTATTATAGTGGTTTTAAGAACCCCATAATTAAATTATATATATTCTGTAGCGTCCTGGAACTTTAGGACGGTACACTTTCTCTCTCCCTCTACAAAAAATATGTGTACCACCATACATGTATTTTTTCCTATAAATTGAGACTTCAATTTCAACTTATCCGCTGATGGATATAACTAAAGCTAACTTAAAAGAATTGAGATATGGTTACTTAACCAAATTGTAACTAAATTAAGCTATAAGACAGCTACGGTTCCTAGACCTTAACTTCTTACTAAATAACTAAAAGTAAATATCTTACATACTAGTGAATGCTGCTATAAGAGAGGATTTAGTACTCAATAGTAGCTTCGCGTACTACACGCCTAATATTTCAGGGACAAAATCAGTAACGACAAATTCAATAATGACAAAATTGGGAAAGACACAATCGGTAAAGTCAATGTAGTACTAATCCAAGCCATATTAGCATATACACTATACATATTTCACTTACTTCAGAGACCGAGAGGCTCCAAAAACATAATCTATTCAATACCACATTCCACCAGATACAAAATATCCCCTGAATACTAATTATTCAGACACAAAATTGGAAGTAGAATTAAATCGATATAAAGCTTGTATAGCATTTCACATACAAGAAACCCTTTGAAGAGAGTTCGGAAAGGAAACATAAAATGTTTTAGGAGAGGACCCAAACATCAGTCTCCACAGACACTGTGGTGTAGTGCCTGAGCAGCGTTGTAGCGGCTGCCAGTGCTGAAATTGGAGTAGACATAAGCACATCTAAACCACGATACAGGAACCAAGTTCTCTGCCTATCCTTAACAGTGGGATAAAATATCCAGACTGTTAATAAATCAAACAAATTTATTTTGGATGTAGCTCCAAAGGGCTGAAATTAGACGTACGTATCAACTAAAATACTTTGGATATAGCTCCAAGGGGCTGAACTAGTAATACGTGGCGACTAAACAACAAAAAGGACCATTGTTCTGGAAAGCTCTTGCTTCAGGCGCGATGAACAGTGTTTCGATCGAGCGATTGGCCAAGGGCTGAGGTGAAGCGGGGAGGCTGAGATATGTCTCTCGAAGACCGTCAGACGACCTAGGTCACTCCTGACTGACAAGCTCCCTTACCCATGTTTACGCTCGACCCTCCTTAACCACCTGTCATTCAAGACAGCCCGGCCGAAACTAGTCCATCCCCATCCCGGAACAAGTTCCTTTAATGGCCGTTAAATATCCTACGAACTAGGATAATGATTACTTCTTACCTGTAAACATCTAGAAAATATAATACGAAAAGTAACTAAAGTTTAAACAAACAAAACTAGGACGAAGTTAGTCAGAACACTTAACCAAAACCAAGATACTAGAAGATTTCAAGTAGGATGTTCTCCAGAAATACAAAAGGAATATACAAGCAAAGCATAATCTTTTTGAGTCAGGTTTGGTAAAGACATTACTCTGAACTAACGAAAGGAAAACTAACTCACTGTTTATCAAGGGGCAAATTGACCATCCAGGAAAAATATTCCCTCCTAACAAATTTCCCTTGACTTTCAAACCTGACTCAAAAAGATTATGCTTTGCTTGTATATTCCTTTTGTATTTCTGACGTTTCTGGAGAACATCCTACTTGAAATCTTACAACAATAAACAAGAATTAGTACTATAATAACAAACAAGACTGCAGCTACAGACACGTATTTCGGAGTTATTGCTCTTCATATATGGCACATGAGGTACGAAGGTACAAAATAGAGTACCTACAATATACTGTGCTTTCCTATCTTTGTTGGTCTTGCTTTTAACAATATAACAATATTATTTATGCCATGCTACACTGATGAGGAGCAATAACTCTGAAACGTGTGTCCGTAGCTGCAATATTGCATTCCACTAATTTTTGTTTATAATTTTTATCGGACCTCATCAACTCTTATTCTTTTTATTTAATATTATCATTTCCTTATTGACTATTATTATTAATTAATGCAGATTACTAATTATTGAATATCTTTTCCATTATGCAAAAATATAGATATACTCGTATACTCCATATTACAAATTAAAATTCTAGGGAAGCATAATACCTAGCCATTTAAATTATAAATACTGTATTTATTGAAGGAATAATATGTTAAAAACGCATTTACGTTGGAATGATAGGATAGATGTGTCGGCATAACCTTTGAGCTTTGGCAGGTAGAATTTATATACAATCATGAACTAATTTCGAGCTTATACGTAAGTAGAATCGCGGTCATTCATTTCTATTTACTACTACATAGTACTATAAATACATAAAATAATATTTTATCGTTTTTAAAGGACCGCCCACTGGAGTTTCCCTTTCACCTCCCCTGTTGCAAATTTTAGCAGCTTGTCGAGGCATACCTACTCTTAACTAATTTATAATGCTTCCTGGCTGTACTGCACTGCCTCGTACAGATCATACGATACAAATAGTTCATACATATTTATTGTTTTATATATTATGATATGCAAAAACTCTGAACAAGGTTGGTGTTGACCAATCAAATTCGCTAAGCATCTAATCCCACCTGTATTTCTATATGACACTCGGATCAATTCCACGTGGACTATAGACAAGGAGTGGTGAATATAAATCTGTAAAATTCTGTGCTCTCTCATTCAATATGAAGCGATATATTGACAATGCCCGTAAGATCCTCTGGTTCCGTGCTGTTCCAATTGAGTTTGTAAATACTATTCGCGAAAATAAAACAAATGAACCCAAGAGGAATTTATCGTCGATACACACAAATTCACCAATACGTGAGAGCGATTTAGATATTATGACTTTCCGCTGTTACTATACAAACTTTTCCTTATAGGTGAATTCCTTTATATCGAAGGTAAATCCCCATTCATTTGTTATATTTTCGTGAATACCTACATCAATTTGTTAAAAAAGTGACATATTAAAACAAGTAATGTGAGACATACTTAAAGTGAACTAGGGCAAACTTTTAACTTAAATTCAGTGAAAATTGTGCAAAATTGTGTGATAGGGAAATATGAGAACAGTAGCTTTGCTGTGAAATCGACGAGAAGGATAAACTCTGTCCTGGATGTGTGTAAAGGTGTATTCGACATTTGCGACAACTCCAACTTATTAACTTTTTTTATTGTGAATAGATAATGAATACTTTCGGTGTTCTAAATATTATATGTATTGTGTATATTTCACCAAGTTTTAGCATCGTCACATTAACTGATATATCATTTTCGCATATGAAATGACTACAAAATGGCTGGAAAAGAGACTGGTTTGTTATTTCAATTATCTAATAAAGTATCAATGTTCGCTAAATTAACTAATTATTAGTCTATGATTTCCCCACATATTGATTATTGTGGTACTTCATTTATTTCCTTAATAAACCACAAATTTAAACGACACAAAAAACCTCAAAATAGAGGCATAATTTTAAACTGTAGTAAATATAGACCAATCAATACAATGTTAGGTGTGTTGAATTTAATGAATATTGAACAAGGAAATGTTTATAACATGCTAAAATTTGTGTTCATAATGAAAAATGAAATAATGCCATCGTATTTAACTAACCAATTAAACTATGTAATTGATTTACATAAAACAAGGGCTATGGTAAATAATGATTTTTATATAAAAATTGAACATGTAAAATCCAATACTATATTGGGATGAGGACTGATATGGTTTAATGACTTACCGGGTGAGCTAAAAGAATGTAAGAATGAATATATATTTGAGAGGCTTTGTGTAGAGTATATAAAGAAAAACTTTAATCAAATATTTTATGTTAATTGTATATTGTTTGTAAGTTTATTGTACGTTTGTTGTATTTGTATTTTAAGAGCTCTGCTAATAAAGTTTATATATATATAAAATAAAAATATTCTTTCAAACGCGTCTTAGGCTTCCTCTCATAATAACACTCTGTCATTTGAATTTTGATAATGAGCGATAATTCGTTCATCATAATAAATCAATACAAGGTAATAACTTATGTGACTAATGAAACTGTACAAAGTATAAATTTATAATACAATACATGGACATAAAAGAACAATTAGGAGACTGAATACAAATACATGATTCAATAGATATTATATAGAAAGTGGAAAAATATTTTCACATTGTAGGTACAGCTAATATAAAAATAATTTGATATTTTTAGGTAGCTTCTATTGGCCCTAAGGTAGATTTGACATACGAATACGAACATCTGGGTGACGATCCAGGGCTCCTCCAAGAATTGTTATCTGGGAACCACAAGTTCAGTAACACCCTGAGAGCGGCCAAGAAGCCTTTAATAATTCTTGGTTCAGAAACGTTGGAAAGGGCAGATGGTGCCGGCATTTTAGCGATAGTTCAGGCCCTTGCCGCTACATGTACCTCTGCAAGTGCAGACTGGAAAGTTCTCAATATCTTACATAAAATTGCCAGTCAGGTAATGTCTCTAGATGATTTTTTATTTATTTCTCAAAAATATCATTATTTTGATAAAAATCATCTTATATTATGTTCTCGTGTATATTTCACCCGTAGGAAACCTCTCTTAAAAATTCGTGGGTTCAAAAATTACAACAAGAGATAAACACTAACATTGTTTTTTAAATAACTTACTAAAAACTCACAATACTTTTATTAACTAAGATAAACATTTACTGTCTAAAATAACCATTAACAATGTTTATTACTTGATGTTTATCCTGTACTGATCACTTTTTATCACTTCGGATTTATCTAACCTCAATTCATTTCAAAACTTCCTTCCCCGCCATGAATCTCGCCTTATATATCCCACAAAATGTATCTAGAAATCTTCCAGCAATGTACCATAAGTTTCTAGTAAAATCCATAACCTTCTTCATGCGGTAAACTAGAACAATTTTCTAGCTTCTAGAAAAGTGTCTCAGGGATGGTGCGAGTGACAGGCTTTGCTGGTACTGTCTTCACCCTTGCTACTTAAGGTAGTTATATCGGGAGAGGTGGGACATCTATTAGCGAATTGATCAATTCTCAAGTTTATCGATTCGCTACCCAAGTAGCACATCAATATTGTTCCAATATTGATCCAACGTAGTAGACATTGGGCCAAACTAGTTCCTACATATTGCGCCAATAAAAAAAGGTGGACTTTTTGGAATATCGGTCCAAGATTGTTTTCAAATGTTGGACCAACAAGGTATCAAAATATTGTCCCAACTAAAAATAGCATATTTGGCCAATATTGTCAGTCGTTATTATACCAGTATTTGAAATTCAACTCTCCCATTGCCCCTATTCTAATATCTGAGATATCTTAATGAAATTTTGGAATCGTATCTTTATTTTACAAGCCCAAGAAAGACGGCCCCAATCCCAGCTGCTTTTTAATGATGCATGGAATTGTGTCAGTAACAAATTGAACAGAACTTTAAAAATTAATAAGTACCTCAAGCCATTATTCAAATAAAGACAAAACAGTGTTGCTTACTTTAAAGATTTATTGTTTACCCTCCTCACAATTTTAATATCATAATATTACTGTAGAATAAAAAATAAAACAAAATATATGAGGTTGACAATACTGTATTAAAATACTTTGGTATTACAAATCTCAAGTAAAGATATTTCACACCTCTTGTTGGTTTGATTTTTCAGCTAAAAAAATTAATGACTTTAGATGACACACATATGATATTTCGGAAGCCAATACTGTAATAAAATAATGTAAATAGATAATGGGCCAACAGTGATAAATTCCAATAATGGCTAAAACTAGACAACCAATATTCGGATAATATTTGTTCCCAACATTACATTTATAGAACAAATAACAATATTGAACTAATATTGGCACAATGTTGATTTATCAATAGAAATGAATCGATATTGTGCTAATATAGAAACAATGATCAGCGAATATATTGTGCTACTTGGGTAACAGATGTCGCATCTCGCTAGAGAGACAGTAGGGAAATATTTGGCAATGCCGCATATAGTGGCAGACACCAGGTGATCAGATTAGCGTCTACGCCCCAAGCGGCAACAAATAAACCCGCATGCGTATTAGTGCTAGTTGGTTATTAACTCAGTTGTCAGAGACAAATTTATAAAAACCAGTCACTAAATGTTATATCACCGAATTTTTCAGAGTAAGTATTTTTCTTGGTGTATATTACGATAAAAAAAGTTTACAGCTGTAAGGTGCCGGCGACCCCTAAAAAAATCGAAAATATTGGCCGAAATTCGGTTTTTGGGCCAATAACTCGGAAAATAAAAAAAATGTATCAAAAAACTAATAGCACTAGGCGATAGAGGGGGAAATTTCACATCAATGACGTATATGAAGTTTTATTGTACGATAAAAAAGGTAGGCTTCAGATTTTTTTGTTTAATCCAGGAGAATGGAATGTGGTGACACATAAGTACGGCTCGCGAAACGTGCGCGGTCACTAAATTTGTTGTAACTTTTGAACTAATTAATGAAATTGAGCTCAACAAATCTTAATTGAAGCGAGAAACATGTGGCTATTGAATATCATATTTTCAAATATAAAATGATTGTATGTAGGAATAGTACATTATATGAAGTCGTAGCATAAAGAGATTTGCGATGAAATCTACCATTTCCACAATTTTTAAGATAGAAGTCTGAAACTTTCACATATTACTCTTAAGGTAATGTATAGAAAGGTCCGATGGATAGGTATGCCAAATAATTTTGTTAAACAAAAGTTATTAAAGTTTATTTTACTCCTGGTTTCACGAATTTTGGAGCAAAGAAAAATATCTTTTTATTTTTGTAAAGAGGGTTAATTTAATTTTTAAGGTAAATCCCCTTGTAGCATCTTAAAGTACATATTTTAAGTTTTAAAAATCGCACATACAGAAATCTCATAACACGGTTAAAGTTAGTTATACATATCAAATTTTATCACTTTCTCAAGATATTGAAATTTTGGAAGTGTACATCTTCAAAAATAAGTTTTTGATATTTTCTTCACTGATCGGATCTTTTTATACATTACTTCAAGAGTAATATATGAAAGTTACAGGTTTTTATCTTAAAAATTGTAGAAATGGGAGAGCTTTTGCCGATTTCATCGGAAATCAGTTTATGTTCCGAATTCATACATATATACTATTTCTACATATATTCATTTTTATATTTGAAAATATAATAATTCAATAGACACATGTTTCTTCTTTCATTTAAGCTTTGTTGAGCTCAGTTTCATTAATTAGTTCAAAAGTGACAACAAATTTAGTGTATCGCGTTCGAGACACCTGGCGCGTTTTACATATGTGTCGCCACATTCCATTCTCCTGCGTTAAACAAACAAATCAGGAGCCTACATTTTTGGTTGTATAAAAAAACTTTGTATATGTTTTTGATGTTAAATTTCCCCCTCTATCGCATAGTGCTATTAGTTTTTTGATATATATTTTTTATTTTTCGAGGTATTTACCAAAAACTGAATTTCGGCCGATATTTTAAATTTTTTTTAGGGGTGGTCAGGACCTTACAGCTGTAATTTTTTTTTATCGTATTTTACACCAAAAAAAAAATGCTTATTCTGAAAATTTCAGCCATATAACATTTAGTGACGCCTTAGAACCCCTGATGACTGGGCTATATTATACTGCCTTTCAACCTATTTATTCCATGCTATAGCGCTGATTTTGAGGTAATGTTCTCGCTTAGGGTGCGAGAGGTCCTGAGTTCAATTTTTTCACACACTGACCTTTTTTTAAATATTTTGTAACGATGTATTTTTTCACAAATTCGGGTTTGATTTGACGCAGAAATAATATTTTCCTTCTTTTTCCTATAATGCTTTATTCTTTCATGTGATTTCTTTAGATAAGGTTAGTTAGGTTGATTTTTATTTTGCTATCTAATTGAATAATTATCAGCGCCGCAAGCAGTATTAGCTTCGCAGAGGAGGAAAGGGGATGCGGAGAGTGCCCCCCCCCCCGCTTTTCTCCCACAAAAGTAATACACAATAATTCAATTTCATGCGGGATTATTTGTTGCTGCTGCTTGGGGTCTAGACTGTAGTGCTGATTTTTTTACATTATACTTTTACCAATGTTTATTATGTAAATTTTATTATTTAAATGATTTGAAGATCGGTTATTTAACAATTTATGAATGCCAAGTTGCAAGGATCAAGTATGTTATAAAGGGTTAGCACAAAAAAACCAAATGTCAAAGTGTGTTAAGAAGTGTAGCTGAAAATAAAAACGGATTACTCTCAGTACCTTTTTACTATTGAATGTGGAGTTTGCTCAAGTTTGAATTGGGTCGAGAAGGAACTTCTCATAACGTAAATAGAGATGCAAAATCATTCCTGGCAGATAATATTTAAATAAGAAAAAATAATTGCTGACTACAACATCATATAATAATTAAATAATAAAGCATTCTTACTTTTCAATTCAATAAAAAAATATATTCATTCACTATTCTACATATTAAGAGTCAGGTATTTATATTATTCTTGACAAATTAAAAAAAAAAAAATTTTACCTCTCTTAATAAATTAATTGAACAATGTATTATTCTACATATATTAAATAAAATCGGAATGAAAATTTGTAAATCTTCTACTTTCTTATGTGATACAGTAGTGTCACGATAATCCAGATCAATTAAAACCAGGCAAATCCGGATTATCAAATAATCCGGATTATCAAAACATTTTAAATTCAGCTTTTAAAATTGCAAAAAAATAAATAAAAGGCTGTATTTAACAAAAGTAAGCACTGTACGTATATAAAAAAACAAGACAAATAAAAAAGGGGATCCTATATCAAGAAAACGAAATATTAAAAATATGTAACTACATAAATGTATGTAACTACATATGTATGTACATACATAATTAACATTTTCAACACTTTCTTGTACATTAATTTCATCGGCTTCATTAGAATTGTGTGGTACCCTCTTTTACAGTTTCCGGCACCGACTAAAAAAGAATGATTTTACTCTGATGACTTATGTGCTGTTGTTTTTCAAAAGCAATTTCCTTGAGATTTTGTAGCATCATAATCTTTTAAAGGAATGTCATTTTCTGTAGTCCACTGTAAAGCAAGATTTAAGCTTTTGACAGCATCTTCATTTTTACTTCTGACCGGAATGGCAATTTCCATCACATCATCAGTCAGCACTGTCATTTGCATGAATTAAATTTTCTTGTTCAATCAATCCACATTAATTTCTTCTGCTAGTATCTTTTGTTGCATAGCACTTAAAGGGATCAAATCCTCGGGGTCATCTTCTAAGTCATTCTCATTTTTTGGTTTTAAAATCGTTTCCTAGCATTTTTCTAAGGAACTGGCTAGTACATTTTCCCGAGCATTGTGAAGCAAACATACAGCATGTTGTAAGTTTAAGTTCTTAAGACACTTTGCAAGATCAAAGAAGAGTTACCTGAACGAATTCGGATTACAAAATCAAGTAAAATCCGGATTACAGAGTACTTCAAGAGAACTAGAAGGCAATCCGAATTATAGAAGCATCCGGATTAACGCGGGATTGGATTATCACGACACTACTGTACTGCATTTAAAATAAACGCAAAATATTTTCCACGCCAAGTATTAAAAATAGTGCGACGTTGCCACGTCTACTACTCATGTCCCCCCATTCAATAATTTCAATATTTTCGGGTAGCTGCCATTACATTATTAGACGGTGAATCATCTGGATATTTATTCACGTGCTTCGTCTGGAATTCATTTAAGTTTGCCATGTTTTTGAGATAATTTTTAAATAAGGATCAGTCCTGAAAGGTAAAATAGTGCCACGACATCAATTTATTTCGCATGGCGTCCATAATCCCAATGTTAAATGTCAAAAACTGCGAACTTTGAGCGAATGAATCTCTGAAACGGTATGGTAAATGGAGTTCATATTTTACCAGAATGTTAATGTAAATTGCGATATAACTACCTTAATTCCTGTTACTTTTCATGAGCTCTCAATATCATCCCTTGGGAGACAAACTCATAACAACATGACCATTGCTTCTCAGATTTAGACAATTGTTTGGTTAATTTTACTATTAAGGACCTGCAAATATTGTGGATATGTTGGATCTGCTTGGATTTTTAAAGAAAATTAAAATTCTTAAAATTCCAAAACCATTTTAAATAAATACCTACATCAAAATCATATTATTTAATATAATAACATTGAAATTTTTTGCATTAATGATTGATTGATTTGCCAGCGTAAAGAGAATTGTTTGCTCGATTTTGAAACATTCTCTAAATAATTCATAACATCCCCTAATTTGTCTCACGAACCCGATAATATTATAATACTTTTTAAGACCGTTATATAGGGTTTAACATGTGAGCATGGACATTAACCATGTGAGTGTGTTAAGCTCTATATCGGTCGAATATCATACAATATTTTATGTTATCCTGATGCTCGCATCAATCCTGATGCTCGCATCATCCAAAAGAGATAATAAATCAATAAATTTTGTTAATTCTTAAGACAATTATTAGTTTGGCAGAAATCCAGTTGCATTTCTGGAATGCAGCTGTGTTTTCATGGTAATGGGAAATAAGCCTTATTAATGTGTAATTATTGTCAAATTGAAAACCGTTTTTGCCTTTAAAAATGGATACTTGTATAAAAACTTACAAGGAACTAAGGAAGCCGGTGGGTATTTAATTCCGGAGAAGTCTTGTCAGCAATATGAAAAAAAACACCACTTTTAACTAATGGAGTGTACAGAAAGAAGTACGCGATAGGGCGTTGAATGAGATTGTTGTACTTGCCTTCCCTTCGAGTTTAACTAAAACTTTTAATGCATCAAGTTTATGGACAAGGTTTTCAATATTAAAGAAAATTTTGATTGTTAATGGGAAGGATGATATATCTAGGTTTTTGCCCGATAAGAATTAGTTTCCGATCAATATATGTATGTATTTTGCAGCGTTTTGCTGTTGATGGTGATTGTTGAAATAATAGATGTATCAGTAGAAATCAAAATATATCAATAAGAGTTGTTACCAGCCTAGCCTTTTATCAACATTCAACATTTTTACCAATAAAGAGTGATTACTGTTAAACGGTATTTACAGTTCAGGATAATATAAAATACGTTTACGTTACGAATAATACAATTAAATTGTCTTCCATTTGTAACTTATATGTTTAACAGATTCCATTTAACTCCATTAATCTGTGTTGTAGATGATCATATATTTTTTTCTATTAAACTGTTGATACAAATCTTATAATATTTAGGTAGCAGCATTAGATGTTGGCTATATTCCTGGTGTCGACAAAATTAGGAATGGTAATTTTAAAGCTCTTTTGTTAATTGGAGCCGATGATTGTGCTATTGAAAAATCCGATTTACCTGAAAGCTGCTTCATAATTTATCAGGGTGAGTGAATAATAATTTTTACTTATAGTCACTGAAATCTCAAAAAATTCGAATCAGTTCTTTATAGTCCAGTTACCAATGACAGAGAGCTTGAACCTCTGGAAAAAACTAGAACGTCTGAAATTCAGCATATCTTTATTATCAAAAATTACTTAACACGTTCACTGCAATGCTACAGATCCGCATCGCACCGATGTTTAACGAGAGGCTGCGACACAGATTTGCGTCTCTGAGTAGTAAAGTTATTTAAGGTTAGTATGTTGTCAGCGTTTGTATTGAGCATTTCGTGGTAGGTCAGCCTATAAGATTATCTCTTACAACTATTTTGTGTCGGAACGAGTTTCATTTTTTTTGCATCAGGAGTGTGGAAAAATGTCAAATAGGGCCGTACGTTTGTTAAGTTTTTGAAGTGATGATTATTTTATTGTAAAATTTTATTCAGAAATGATTCTTTTATTTTTCATGAGAATTTATCGCATTTATTTTTGTTTTTAACTACACAATTAAAAATATTTTTATATTTAATTGAGTTTTATTTGAAATAAATGAATTATACTTTTATTTATCATGTCTCGAGTAATTTTTCATAATACAAGATAAAAAAAAACAAAGATATATGTATAAAATATTGTTTCCAATCAGACAAATGTACATTCAATAGGTTGACGACGTGAATCCGCGTTCTACTCCTAAACCGTCCAAAATCAAATCAGCCGCTACTTGGCGTGTTGCGTGGGGGCATCCGCAGTAAATGTGTTAAATAATACAAATAAAAGTTGAGGTTAAGTTTTGAAAATTACGTTTTTTCTAATTATTGAGAAACGTTTTCTCTAATTATCTCCAAAAATATTTGTCGGACCAAAAATATGTTCAATTCTTTTTTGAAGAAGAGGAGATTTAAGAGAAAAAAGGATATGATATTTTTTTGTACGACAAATAATTTTCGAGTATAATGGAATTTAATAAGTTATAAACATAAAATGCGTACAAATTTTTATACTTTCTTGTTTAAATTTAATTAATATAATATAATTCTGACTAAAATCTTTGAAAAAATAAAAAACAAAAAAATTACATATTTTCTTCAAAATTTCGTTCAAGTCACACGCCACGAGGGGAATAAACATGGTATATAATCCTTCAGAAGGGGTGTAAAGCAGCGACTGCCTTGTTTAATTCAATGTTAGGCCATGATACTATGAACTTTGCAGTATCATGATGTTAGGCAGGTAGAAAATTTCTACTATTCTATAAAGGAAAGACTCGTTTCCTGGCATTAGTAATTGGTCTCAGTAGCGGAAATAGGACAAATTTCAAAAAAGCTTTGTCTATGAACTTTACATAAACAATATTTCATTGGTCACTATCCGAGTTTTCAGAACTTGAATGGGTACATACATTAATAATAATTGAATTGATAGGTGGTAATATAGAATATTCATTTTCCTTTTTTATTACATGAGATACACACTTCCTCCATATATCACTTTTGCATATTTCATCTACTATTATCTTTATATTCTTTAAGACACACTCACTTAATTGTGGAGATTGATTATATCGACGTAGTCTTGTTTTTACATCAGCCCACACCTTTTGAATCGGGTTGAAAACACAACAATATGGAGGCAGACGTAAAGTAGTGTGATCGTGTGCTTCAAAAATTTTTTCAATGGCATATTCATTTTTACAATTTTGCTTTCGAATCAGTTCTAATAAAGTCTTTTTTGTGTTTTTTTCTGGTATTTCCAAGCCTTTACCATTCATAAATTCAATGATATCTCCTTTTCTTGTGTTGGTGTTCGGAATTTTTGTATGTTGCCGCGAATGGTATGACGCATTCTCCATAACAGTTACAGAATTTGTGGAATATTTGGTAACAGCTGTTTCTTTGCTCACTTCTCAAATAATTCGGCTGTCATATCCTCGTGGTAGTCGGAAGAGGATTGCTTGATAATTTTAGCAGACAACAACAACGCGTTTGGAATAAAACCGTTTTTACTTCCAACATGTAGAAGTATAATTCTTTTTCCCCTAGAACATGGAGCACTTAAATTACACTTTTTGGTGTTATCTACCCAACCGTATTGAACTACATCATGGGTGTCAAACCATGTTTCGTCAAGATAAATTATGTCTCTGTTTGCATCTCGGTATTCTTTTATTTTATGCAGGTACTCGTGTCGATGACCAACGATGCATGCTGATTCCATAACTACCATTCGTTTGCCCAATTTTTTGTACCTAAAACCGCAATTGAGCAAAACGTTTTCAAAGTATCTAATGATTTATAGTTATAATCTGGATAGTCGCATAACTTATCCCTAATCATTTCTAATGTGGGCACCTTCTGTTCATTGCAAAAGTCATACACAAATCGACAAATAACATCTTTGAATGCGTTATCAAGTTTTTTAAGTTTTTGTCCAACTTTTTTCTGTTTAATAAAATAATCAACTACATCTCCGGCTCTAATAACGCTATAAATTGTAGTACGGCTAAATTTGGTTAATTCACAAATCCTCTTCACAATTTGATTATATGAAGAATCAATATTTTCGCCCTTTAAACACGAGTATATATTCAAAATAACCTTTTGAGTTTGAACGTGTAAGTCTTTATTTTCAAATTCCGCTTGTATAGGCTCTGTATCAAAATCGTCCGTTTTGTTGTCACTACTATCAAAAGGCCTCCAAAATGCCATTTTAAACAATTGCAAAAAATCACTCAAACGCAGTAGTGAAACTAATAATTTGTTCAAATACTACTACTACTATTCACTAGAATTAAGTAATTTATAATGCTGCCTGGCTATACTGCACTGTCTCGTACAGATCATACAATACAAATAGTTCATACGTATTTTTTGTTTTATGTATTATGGCATGCAAAAACTCTGAACAAGGTTGGTGTTGACAAATCAAATTCGCTAAGCATCTATTCCCACCTATATTTCTATGTGACAGGCGGATAAAGTCCACGTGGACTGTAGACGAGGAGTGGTGAACATAAGTCTGTAAAATGCTGTGCTCTCTCATTCAATGTGAAGCGATATATTAACAATACCCCGTAAGATCCTCTAGATCTGTGCTGTTCCAATTGACTTCGTAAATACTATACACAGTTTTAGCATTATTTTATGTTTTTTTTCTTTTTTGTTAGGAATTTCGCAATTTCACAGCTATTTTTAATTGAAATTTTGTGGTAAATTTAAAATTGTCGATATTCACATATTTCAAAGTGCCCTTTTTTAAAGTCAATAATCGGAAAACAGTTTGCACTAGTGTGATACTTGTGATATATTCGACTGTTCGCTAAATACAATTTATACTTCTCTTAAGAATTGCAGCATCCCATAGTATTAAATAACACAAACATGTAGTGTACTTGTAATTAATTTTAGATTGTCACTCATGTGTATGTAAGAAGCTATGTATTTATATATATATTTTTTTCGTATTTTGTTGCTTTCTTGTTCTGTAATTGGTTCTTTTGTACTGTTGGACAAATGTATTAAATAAATAAATTAAAATGTATACTATTAAGACCGCAAGCCGATGAGAATTATACATTTTGATCAATTTTTTAAGATAAAACAACATTTCAAGTAAAAATGTGTTTTTTTTTCCAGGAAGTAATTTTTTAAATACATTCCTCAGGAGCAATCCCTTAAACAACTCAATCAATATATCTGAAAGTCTACACCTTCTTCTTGACGATGATTCTCGTTTTTTTTTGTCCCCTTTTGAGATTTGACACTTTTTATGAAGTTGCGTCTATGAAATTCACGCTTCTTTAGCTCTACGTGCATAAGTAAATTCATAATTTGAAAGCTCACTTTTAATTCAAGTGGGGGGGACTCCAATGTGACAACCTGTGACATAGGGGGAGGGAGGGGTAGAAAAACCATGAAATTTGCGTGACGTAATTAATGGATGGTCCCTTAGGATCCACTGTGCATAAAATGTCAAATGTTCAATATTCTCTTTTATTTATTTAAAAATTTGTAGTGTTCTTTAGAACAAAGTGAGATAAACATAGAATAAGCTAACGTTCTCACTTGCACTGCTTATCCATAAAGACGAGTGACAAAGAAAGACAGATGTTACCACCAGACGTTGCTTTACCATGTTGCCATGTTTTCGTGATCAGTTAATCTACGTTTCACGAAAAGTGGTATTTTTTGTCAATAATAATTTATTTCGTGAGAACCGTATAGTGTACAGTAATTAAACTCTGCAATAACTTATGAAGTCTTAAACTGCATGTACAAACAATTTGGAAAAGGTGTTAATATTTTTTCAATGATTTTTGAGCTATATTCAATAACACATCTCCCATTAACTCATGTTAAATTAAAATCATTATAAATCAAAAACCGTTTAGCGAATTAACTTGAAACTTATTGGAGTGATTTATGAACACCAAGAACAATGTTCCAAAATGTCATTAATTTCTTGTATCGTTTTTTAATCCCTCCCATTGAGCTGTTATGTTCAATAACACTACATTTCCCATAAGAATTAAAATCGTCATAAATAAAAAACGGTTTAGTGAATCGATTTTAAATTTATTGGGTGATTTATGAAGACATAAAAAACAATTTCCCAAAATTTCATTAATTTTTTAGCATTATTTTTATCGGTCCCATACATCTTTAACTCGGATTCACACAAACATAGATCAAATGCAATATACTCTTTATTTTGTATTTTGAAGAGGATAAATAATCAGAGGTGAAAATGCGTAAAGATGAGGAGAACTTTCTATGATTATTCTACCACATATAAATGTCATAAGAATGATATTGGTTAGTTTTATCTATCACACATTCAAATAATGAATACTGTTTCTTCAGGTCATCATGGTGACCATGGAGCATCTATTGCCGACGCAATTTTGCCCGGAGCAGCATACACCGAAAAGCAAGCAACATATGTTAATACAGAAGGCAGGGCTCAAGAAACATTAGTAGCTGTATCACCACCCGGTAGGGCCAGAGAAGACTGGAAAATAATTAGGGCTCTTTCTGAAATCGTGGGCTGTAAATTACCTTACGACAACTTAGACGAAATTCGTGAGAGACTTGAAGAAGTTGCACCACATTTAACAAAGTATGGATATGCTGAAAATGCAAACTACTTTAAACAAGCTGCAGAATTATCAAAGGTGAGTCAAGCTATTACAAATATTTAAAATATTATTTCATTGAAATTAATCAAATGTATTTGATTATGTACACTTCTGTGCAATGAAATCCCGTACACTTGAAAAATAAAGTAATCCAATTTTTGGTAATATTGAGTGGTGTAAGATAAATATTCTATCGTAAGAAGTACCACCCCTGACCACCCCTTGCTCTTCGAAATTTCAACCGAGGTAAAAATTGCAGTTAAAAGGAATATCACCCTCCGTCCTTCGAAATTTTAATAGAGATAAATATTTTATTATAAGGCATGCCACGCCCTACTTTCCGAAGGTATATCGAAGAGAGGAGGGGGCCGTATGTTACTACCTCCGGACCCTGATTTTTCATTGACGGCCCTGCGGTTTCCCTAACATTATTGCGTAAAGCGGCAAATTCTTTAATCCGTTCCTGGGGCAGCGACAAAATGCCATTTCTCCCAGGACGGCAGAAGAACTAGAACGGCCGCTGCCTGAATTTTTCCAGATTTTTAAATTTCACAGTTTACAAAATTTACCATTTTCTGATAAGGGGCTTTTTTCCTGTTTTTCCGGAAAAACCTGGACAAAGTGCACTTTAGGAAAAGTAATAATGGAAAGAAAATCTTGTATTTTTATTCACCAGAATTTTTCTAGATTTTTCTCGCCACTTTCCATTCCTCCTCCCTCCTTTTTGGAAAAATTCGAACTGCTGTATCTCGAAAAATGCGTTTTTTTTTTTTCGAAAATTTTACAAGAGTAAAAAGTTGATATTTTTCGTCAAGAAACATAAATCTTTTTGTTTTTTTTTTTAATTTACCTCTATTTTGCTAGTAAATATTAAAGAAACAAAAAAGTAAAATACGTTTGAAAAACATTCCGCGATAGGCTATTTTAATTTTCGTAGAAATGAGCTAGCTAGCTCTACACACATCCAAAAATATAAATAAAAAGAAAAATCCCAAGTGACAGACACTTTGAGTTAAACTAGCTTCGGGCCCACTGTGTCAGGAGCTTAACATTTAAGTACTTGAAGCCTAAACTACAAAAGATCCACAAATTATTACTATTGCTATTTTACATCTTTTTTGCAGGAAGCCAATCCTAAAATCGAGAGCACCCCAATAGATGTTAGAATTAAAGAATTACAAGATTTCTATATGACCGACGCGATCAGCAGAGCTTCACCCACCATGGCAAAATGTGTGCAAGCTGTAATAAAACAAAAACAGTCGAAATATTGAGGCTAATATTTTAAGTAATTGAATTGTTAAGTTATTTCTAGTGAAAGTAAACAGGTATGACTTTTAAGTAAAAAACCATAGTATACAGTTTTTATAGGAGAATATTACTCCACTTTTTATTTCATCAATATCTTTTGTATATAGGAGCTCAACAAAATAAAGTCAGTAAAACTTTAGACTTTTTTTCTCCCTTTGCTACATATTAATGGACCTATTTAATTATATTTTTAGTCAGTTGTACACATGGTAATTTTACAGAAATAATATACAAAATTTATTTTAAGTGAAAGCCAATTTTGTATGAACTGACATACACATATACTAAACCCAACTCAAACAATTTATAAGATAAATCATGAAGAAAATGGCAGAAATAAACCTCAACAAACATGGGGTGAAAAGTACATAAGAGATAAAGAAATATGTGTCATGAATTTGTTATTAATTTGAGTAATGTAATTCGGAAAAAAGTACATTTGAAACATGTCGTCCTGTTGATTTTCTTTTGCATTATTTTATTTTTTGCTTTTATGTGAATTAATATAGGTAGCAAATTAATTTCAATGTATTTTATTTTTATTATATTTATTTTGACATAATTTTTGCCTCTCCCTTCTACAGTGTGATACCAATGTTATATAACGAATAAAACGAATTTAAAGTATAGGCCGATTTTTAGTTTTATTCCACCTTAATCTTTAAAAATCACATCTAATTTTGAACTTTTAGATACTATGAAATTTTGTTTATCCGTAGTCAATGTAAGTAAGTAAGTTTTATTCAGTTTCATCAGACATTTTATATTAACAATAATATGTGTAAAACAGGTCATTGATAAAGAAAGAAAAAAAAAACAAGAATACAATAAGTTCAGACAAACATTACAATAAATATATATAAAAAAGACATCATTAGTACATGATGTCCCGACTAAAAGTTTAAAAATTCTTGAAGTGAATAAGGTTCAATATCACAGATATACTGGAAAACTTGCTTTTTGAAAGAGTTCTGGTGAAAGGTTTCCTTTATATTTGCTGGCAGAGTGTTATAAAATTTTATTGCAGAGTAGTATGGTCCCTTTTCAGTGATTGTCAGACGATGCTGCGGAAATTGAAAATTATCTTTATTTCGTGTGTCATAAGCATGTTTAAAGTTGGACACTTCAAAATCAAGCTTGTTTGCTTTTAAATACATTAAACAAGAGTAAATGTACAATCCTGGAACTGTGAGCATGTTATTCGTTTTGAAACACCCTCTGCACGATTCATAAAAATTTTTTTTTGGCCCCTGTCCAATCAGTAGTGGAGGCCCCTATAACACTTAATCTAGAATGGGGCATAGCGTTGACAACAGCATGAGGTGAACTGTTCAATACTCTTTAGCATAGTTTATCCAGTGTCAATTTGAAAATCGTTGAAAGAGATCGACAAGGGAATAGTTCATAATACCAGGGATGACATGAGCGTCGAGCGACAATTTTTAGAATCACTTTTTAATTATTGTAATAAATTGAATATTCTACTACTTTATATTAATTGATAGGCATGATTTACATTATTTATTTATAATAAAACATAATTTATTAACAATAAATAAAAAGTAAAAAAAATATCATATAACCTACAGCTATGCTCCAGGCAATATTAAGAATGAACCAAGAGCAGGTAAAGGTAAGCCAGGTAAACAATCGACTATTTTCGTTTGAGGTAAGCATGTCTTGTTAACTATATTTGTATAAGGGTATCGTTTGTAATATTCAAGCAAGGTAAAAAAATCCCCACTGTTATTTATTTTATTTAAATAATACTTTCCTGTGATAATTCAAATAATACCAAAAAATTCGAATTAATGCGGAACGCTTATGAATATAAATTAAACCTGCCCATCTAAAAATTTAGAAAGAATATATAAGTCTTATTATTTAATTTTTATTTAAAAAAACGTATATATACACACCCCATATAATAATAATAGGTATGTACTTGTTACATATATAAGTTACATAAAGTATAAAATAATGGGCATAGGACGACTATAAACATTATTTTCAAAATACTTAAATAGTGAAAAGATAACCTATTAAATTATTTATAAAATAATTTTAAAACATTCTATACTTCTCATATTAAAATATTTTTATCATATTATTTTATGAAGTATTTTTAAAATAATAATCCAAAGATAAGTTCTGAAATTATTTATAAAATATTTTTTAAATATATTCCATGCATATGTGTTACAATTATACCAGTATTATTTATTAGAAGATATTCTAAAAATAATAATAAATTATGTGGTTATTCTAAGAATAATATAAAGATAATTTTTTTAATTAATCAAATAATATTTTTTGGGAAGATTTACAGATTATTATTAGAATATCTTGTGCTGTCTGGGAGGGTAACAAAATTATGGCCTTGTTTGTAGATTTGTCGAATTTGACTGCATGGACCATGATACTTTACTTAATAAAGTGGAGGATTATGGGTTACATCAGAGAACATACACCATAGAGAAGTGACAGCAAAGCTTCCCGCGTTAACCGTTTTCGTATGCGCATGTTCAAGATAGGTTGTGTTGTTGTCAGTTCCACGTGTTTGCATTACGTAAAAAAGAAAACGCCAACCACCATTGGTCCACTGGTTATAGAGTATAGAGCACCAGTGGTGTGTTTTCTTGCTCTGAAGGTTACTTGCATTTTTTTATTGCATAATTTGATGTGAAGCCGAGTGCACTTCATAATTAAGCTGAAAATAGAAAACGTCAGGAAGGATTACACAACTAAAACTGACAAGCAAGTAAACAAAAAGGTTAAAATTTTATCACATTAAGTATTTGTTTTTGTAAATCGTGCTTGTTAAACTTTTAAAAATATACTATAGCACTTTAAAAAAATATATTAAAATACAATAAGTTGTAATATTGCACAATATATTATTTGAAAATAGGCTTTGATAACGTGTATACAATGTATTCTATTATTTATATGTGAATGTAACTAATTGATATTTTAATATATAAAGAGGCGTTTTACTGCCCTTGGGCCATTAATCTTCATAAAAATAAAGAATATCGAATTATGCAAACAATTAAAATAAATATGGCGTATATTCGAACCTTTTTTTAGAAGCTATAATAGTGTTTAAAACATAAACTATATTATTTAATTATTAGACGTTTTCACAAATTATAAATTCTCTTTGAGTGTGGAGATAATATTTTATTATGGTTAAGAACACTTGAATTTTGAGTCAATTGAATAGTACTTTAAATAAGCCATTTTCAATTTGGAATTGAAATTTTACTTCCAAAAACACCATACTCATTTCACTGTGTATTATAAACACATGACATTTTGTAGTGTTACCATTTTATAACGAAAACTGTAAGTGGTATTTTGTGCCAAGATGTAAAAATACATCCAAAAACGTACCAGGAAGAGTTTTAGTGACAGTAACAAGACATTTTGTGCATCGGATAATCTTCCAGAAATAGCTTTTACAAATCCCGTAATAGAGGTATATGTTACGTATTTATTCACATGTCAAACGTAAATAAAGCGAATAAAATGTTGTGTTTAACACTATTAACACATGATTTAAGCCACCAATAAAACAAAAAAATGTTGTTAACTATTTGTTGAAAGTTTAATCTGATAGATGATAAATGCTATTTAAATATCAAGAAGTGCGTTAGTATAACAAATACACTTCATTTTAATAACATCGGAAAAGCAAATTTGCACATAGTGAAAACACCTTATGTGGTATAGTAACATTATTGTGCATTGTGATCAGTGTACATCAAACTTAAAAGTTCTCTCAGTGTACGAGGTTGTGTTTTACTCATGTTCAATGCCATTACAACCAGTCCACAAAATATCAGACGATCTGACGTTACTGTCGCTTCTCTATATGATGTATGTTCTCTAGTTACGTGGCCAATGCAATAAGTTTTTACGATCCTAGCTGCTGAACAGAAAGCAATTCGTTGAATATTATGACAAAATATCACAGGAAATCGATGTTAATATTGGAGTTCCCCAAGGCAGCGTCCTGGACCTGCTCCTATTATTATATATTATTGATATTGAAAATTTTATTTCCACTTTTCATTGTGCCTTTACTGAAAAAAAAAAAAAACATTTCCGATGCAATTTCATCATGTTGGCGCCCACTATACATCTAGTCCACTTATAAAACAACTGAACAAGTGAAAGACTTTAAGCTTCTAGATATTTATGTAGATATGTCACTAAACTAGAAAGCTCACATATATTATGTATGTAAAAAGTATTTAACGCGCAAAGTTACGTTACGGAGGGAGGGGTCTACCTGGTGTTACATGGAGGGTAAAAAAACGTTACGTAGTTTAAGGATAACTCCTATGGGTAGAAGGCTCAAGATTAGCCTAATATTTAGGTCTATGCTTCTGACTCAGGATACCTTTGAGTACTACATCTGCTCTTCATTGCATTGGAAGCATTGTAAGAATTTATTAGGTCTGTTTTATTTTGCACAAAAGATACTTAGTTTAAGTTTTTACACATTTACAGTATACTTATATGAAATTATTTACTAGGACCCCTTTAACACACTATATATTTACGTTGCGCACTATAGAAACTTCTGAAAGCTCTATATTGAATCGTATTAGTGAATCTTAGCCATATGCAGAAGTTAAAAACAAACAAATATTGTAGGTAATTCAAATATTCAACTTTATAACTGATAATTTTTATTTAATACGTAGGCTCCTATTCCACATATTCACGAAAATGGCTTGAAAATCTGCTGGTTTTATAAAAATCATGTTATACTGCGAATTTTCATCCCAAGAAAATGAAAAAAATGAAATTTTAGGTAATGCTTCGAACAATATCTCCAGTTTCTTGACTTCGTTCAATAGCTTTGGTAGTTGAGGTATATAATAAAAAGATATTTTGTCCTAAATTTTTTGAAATGACATGTTGACAGAGTCTTTAAGTAGCTTTTATATGAGGAGCTCCAATAGCTCCAGTGATTGGCGTGTCTGTCTTGCATTCTGGGTTCATTGCAAATTATCCCCTAGAAATGGTTCTGTAGGGCCCTGTCTCATTTATTCAAACAGTTCTAGATATTCTGCTATTTTCAAACGGTCATTAAAGTGGTCTAGAATGCGATTAAAAAACTTAAGAAGCAAATTATTGCTAATTTTAAATTATCTTGTAAAACTTTGACCAATATAATATTGGTCATGAACCTCAGCCATAATACCTGTATAATACTGAGGTTTAGATATTCATACATACACTTATAATAATTACAACAAAATATACAAGTGCCTAATGAACAAACATGTTCGCTAAAATGTCTTGACTCCCCACTATAACACAACTTGTCCAATTTTCTAACCAATAATCAGTATTTCATTTAAACTGCTTTGCCACGAACATGGTTTGTCATACTCATACTGCTAATTGTAGTGGGTATTTCTTAAGTAACATTAAGCCATTAAGTGGGGAGTTATAATTAAGTAAGCCTTAAACTACTCCTCTAGAAATAAAAGGTAGAAAAAAATGTAGAAACAAAGAGAAATTGAATTTAACTTTAATATCTTTTATTTCATCTGCACATCATTCATCGAGAAATGCATTTTTTGGGCATGTAGCAGGCAACTTTCATACACTCCACCTAATATTTAATATGAGAAACAAATTACCTATATATATAATGTATACTGTTGATCTAATTTTGATTACACTAGTTTACTTACTTAATCCATTTTTATCTGAAAAACAACATCCTTACTCTCAAAATATAAGTTACTTGAGACCCAAAGAACGATTTGTCACAGACTTTGCGTCATATGATTAATACTAGTTATTCTTGTGAATTTATTACTTTGCGCCGATTTTATCAAAATTCTTACAGTCTTTGGCGAGGCGAATAACATTTTACGGCTCTCACTGGCCCGACGAGAGGGGGGGGGGGGTGTTTCCCCCCGGACCCGGAGTTTTTCGAAGGACCCGGATACTAGGAGATGGAGATGCATATGCAAATTTCGACTGTATTTGATTCGTTGAAGCAAGGGAAGGCATTACTTCTTTGTAAACTGTAAGAGGTAGGTAAATTCTTACGTGGAAAACTGTAAAATTGTAGCAAGGAATTCCACCACCCGCTCCTCCAAATTATATCGAAGAGCTGGGAGTGGGGGGTCCGCATGTGATTACCTCCGGGCCCCGATTTTCTCTCGACGATCCTAGGCCCTCAGGGTTTTTCCTTGAATGTCTAGTGCAGTTAAAAAAAACCAGAAAAACAATGAGATATACATATATAGTTTTGTAACAGCAAAATTATAATGTCATATCTTCTGGGGTATCACCAGGAGTATAGATCGGAATGTTGGACTCCAAGAGCCTATTGTGTTCTTTTTATTAACAATTTTGTTCTCAGGACAGCATTCTTTGAGGTAAAAAGGTGAATATCTCCGGCTCTAGAGGACCGATCATCGAAGAGTAGGAATCTTTTACTTGCCTAACATTTAACAGACAAGGGATCGACTGCTTTACATCCCCTCCGAAAGATGGTACCTATATCCGCTCTGTAACCCCCGCCTAAAGTTACATACATATACAAGTCGTTAGAAGATGGAGCGAGAACGCTGTGTTTCCATGGAGAAACTCACCCATCCAAGTACTAACCGCGCCCGACGTTGCTGCATTTGAACCTCAATCATTTATTTTTGCTTAAAGATACATCAGAATAATCATGATTTCAATGGTTCTTGATCGCTCCTAAATTTGGGGAATTTTTTACCGTTACCAGCGTCTGCGACCGCCTTGGAAAATCTTTGAACCAAATTTTTCCTGCTCTTTGGTACCCAAACTTTTTAATTTTTAACATCCAAAGGGCTTATTAATGATTCCAAAACATTCTTGTAAAGGGCCTGTGAGGCCCATAGCCTCTATTGCTGGCTGTTAGACTCTCTAAAACTGTTCGTTTTCATCACCTCCTTCCGTGGTGTTTCTCCAAGGAGGTAGGGTTTTATGGACTTAAATATCACACGAATCTTGGTCTATTCAGCATGGTCACAATACAAGATACATATGTATGACGTGAGGCGCAACTTCTAGCTAGTATTTATATACTGCCTATTGGCTAGAAATGCATGTTCACATAAAGCCAGTAGATGATCCAATCCAGCGCGCGGGTGCTGGCGTAGCTACTAGCTCCGAAAAGTTAGACAACCCCAAGCTAGGACAACCCCTCTATTAGCTGGAATGCCTTGGGTAATGGCTTGCGGACGTTTTATGTTAAGTATGTCTATTTACACGATGCCATTACTGGGCTATTAATCAATGCCGCGCAGGATCAGAAAAATCATTTCCGTTAAACCTTTTAAAGTGAAACATATTGAGTACGGTCCTGCACATTGTACCACTGACACTGAACTGCTTCGTGCGCATGCCAGATCGATTTCACTTAGAAATGTCAAAGTGTTGTTTTCTGCGACAAAAACAGTGATTTCTAGTGAAATTAAAGACAATAAGGTAAGTACTTTGATAAGAAAATGCTACATAATCCACATTTTATTATAATCTCAAAGTTATTTAACAGATATGATCTCGTATAAATCATATTAATATTTTATCTTAAATATCAGTCCCGTCTTTCCAGGACTATGTCATTTATTTGTTTATATTTTTGTATAGCAGTATTGTACGATAAACATAAATAATTTGAAGATGTATTGTTTATTATTTATTTTGGAATATTACTTAAGGATTTTCCGATATTTTAACGCGCAGGGGTTGAAGCTAGGTCATGATCATTGATTTTACAGCCCCCACACGAACAGACAGGGTTGTAAGGGGTGGCATGAGTCATAAGGGATACTCTTAGGAATTTCTGTTTTTATGTGCATTTTAAAAATACATGTTCAGTAAGAAATAAAATTAAAATGTCTCAAATAGATACCAGGAGTAAAATTAAATGTGTATATACGTATCTAGTTATAAATGAATAACATGTATTATTAACTCCTAATACCCATATGTATTATTATTGTATATTATACTTACTGCTTAATATACCTACCTATTTAAAAAATGTCATCAGAAAAATGTAACCAGACTTTTATGGGGATGATCAAAACGTATTTTTCCAAAATTTTACATGTTATACTTTTACGTGTTTACACCCCCTGATATACACCCCTAGAACCGTGGGTTTGGAAATTATAACATTAAATACCACTATTATATACCTCTATTTACTTACTTATTATTTACAGTAGGTACGCGTATACTTAATTACTCTAATATAGCATTAAATACTATTAATTTATACTTCACTTCTAGTTCACTTGGGATCACTATGAACTGATCTGAATGTAACTAACTCCCGCTATTGACTTGGTCACCTTATACAGGGTGTCCCAGAATTGAGTTCCTGGACGGGAACCTGTAATTCCTGAGGTCATTGTGGGCCCATGTTACCCAACTTACCTTTGTCCAAAAATGCATCCCTGGGGTAGTACATCCTCTTAAAGTGAGACAGAAAAATAATTTTTCCAATAATTTCCGTTACATTGAAGATAAATTTAAATTAAATACATACTTGCTATTTTTTGACGTATTTTGTATTGTTGTGACAACGCGACAGGTTTTCTGTTTCACAAGCACCTATATGCCCTACAGGGGAAATAAAATTCTTGATATAGGGTGTAATTAGTTTCATGTCATTAAAAAAAAACCGGTAATAGGGACAGACTAGACAAATAATAATAATAATAATAAAATTCTTTATTCACTTGGCTATACATTTGTCTAGACATGACAGGTCAGTTTTGAACACACGTTAATGACATAAAATAATATTTAAAATTTGTTACAATAGTAAATGTTATTAAAAATTCACAACAAATAACCTGTATGGCTTTTTTCTCTAGGGGCACTTTGAAAAAAACTGACCTAGGTTAACATTCAAATTTTAATTGGAATGTTAAGGTAGGAAACATTTGAGATCCACTGCTTTTCAGGGTCAATGGATGTTATAGTTCCGAATATTAGAAATAATAAAAAAAGTGTAATACCCGACTTGTGTTCTTGCAGGAAGAAATGCGGCACTTTGATGGGATTACTTGTACCGAACTTTTTATACCACTGCGCTATTTAAATCATGTACGAAAATCTTACAAAAAAGTAGGAAGAATTTTTTAAAACATGCATTCATGTTATTTAAGATTATTGATTTTACCAAACATGCTGTTTTGGGTTATAACTAGGTGTATTCTTACCTTGCTGCTACAAGAAACCCAAATTAGAGGAAGGGCAGTATGCTTGCACGTTCTATTACGGCAACACAACAAAAAATAATTTGAAATTTTTTTACATAAGAATCTCTGTAAAGTTTCTTCTCAAAGCAATACTTTTTGATATTTCCAGAAGCCTTATTTTGATCCTTTTCACCTTACTTTGAACGTTCAAAACGGCATATATGTTCGAGATTCATCGACGTCAACGTCAAGCGCGGTTGGTACTTGGACGGGTGACCCATTTCAGGGAAATGCAGTGTTCTCACTTCTAACGGCTTGTATTTCAGCGCATACGTAGAAGGTATGTAACTTTAGGCGGGGGTTACATAGCGGATATACCTTTCTTCGGAGGGGATGTAGAGCATTCGGTCCCTTGTCCATTAAATGTTAGGCAAGTAAGGATAGAGAAGAGAGGAGATTTGGTAAAATTTCCAGGTTGGGGGTAACTCATCTCTTGACCTTGGCCTTAGTAACGGAAGTAGGGCAACGTTAAATAAGTGAGTAAAAAAAGTACTTTAAGATATGTGTGCAAAGAAAACTCGGTTACGAATAAATAAATAAATAATTTCATTGTACTAAATTGCCTTGTATATTATTAGAGTGGAATTCACGATACTATGTATAAGGAGGAGATAGACTCGGTATGAGTACAAGCTTGGACCGGGTGTGCTAGTGACGTCATTTGCTGGTTATTTTCAAATTACTTTCAAATTCAAATTTTTTATTCACTTTATGCCACAAACTACATTTATGGATTAGCTTTGTCATGCAGGTAAAGAAAGAGTAAAAAAAATAACGTATAAAAATATAAATAAAATATTACGAGTAAGAACATATAGGAAAAAAAGTAAGTCTAGTTAAACTTACATATACACAATAACATTTTACAATACAAAACATGAACATAAGACATAAGTATATGTAAATAAAAATACACTAATATATACTTATGTAGGCATATAAACTGGTTGGGACTGTCTAACTGTGATACAATATTAGAAATCTTTTAGACTATAATAGCATTTCTCTAATAATAGATTTTTTATATTGGGTACTTTTAAACACAGGGTGTAATCAGTTTCATGTCATTGAAAAAACTGGTAATGGGGACCGACTAGACAAACAAAAAACCTTTATGACTTTTCCCTCTAGGGGCACTTTGAAAAAACTGACCTAGGTCAATTTATTTAATATTATGATAGACAACTATTGAGAACCACTGCTTTTCTTGGCAATGGACTTGCAGTTCCCAAATTATACAACTTTTAAATTGTCATAAAAAAGTGCTCGCAGGCACACGCGGTGTCAAAGGATCATCGACCGCCTTTGATGGACCGCCTCAACCGAACTGAGACAAGTATAAAGAGGTAAATAATTCGTTCTCTCTTCGTGCACAATTGCAAGCAAATAATGGCCATAGAGGTTTATACAGAGCATTTCTTTACATGTGTGTTTAATTCGGAACAAAATATTGGATTGTTTATAATTTAGAAAATTTAAATGTGGTTTAATTTTTTTGTAACATAAATGAGTGTCCTGGGTTAAAAGCTTACTACCTACCTAAATGATTCAAAATCTCTGCATCTGCATCAGTACACAGTTCGGTACGTCGAATTAAGGACATACGCACTTCGTTCAACACTAAACACTAAACTATCAACTAACGTTGTCAATAAAGAAAAATAAAATGAAAACTTGGTACAAAAGCCAAAAAGGAATACAAAAAGCATGAACAAGTAAGTTGTGTCTGTACGTAATCAAGAATTTGACAACTGGAACGGTAAGTCAATAAAATAAATCTTAACTATAAATACACAATGACGCGAAATTCAAAAACAACAAAACAACGAACGGCGGGGTTGGACGTGTGTACATAACGAAATACCCACAGTAACTAAAATATTGCACAAGATAGAGTTATAGTTTTCTTCAGATCGGATTTAGATCTAAACCTACCTCAATATTCCAGCAGTTCTCAAAAAATTTTATTGAACATTTGCGAAATTTTTGTTTTTTTTTTTCTTCCAAACTATGAGCTTTAGACCCCATGTTATATAAGGTTTTTTTGTTTGTCTTGTCGTTCCCTACCACCAGTTTTTTAATGACATGAAACTAATTACACCCTGTGTATGAGCCGATTTGCTATTTTTGATTTCGAGAGGAACCAAGTTTTTTATAATTACTAATATTTTGATGAATATATATTAATAGTTTTAATATGTAAATTCATGCAAGAGTTACTATTTTTTTATTAATAAAAATATTTCTACACGATTCTGTTAGCTTCAGTGCAAACATTAATCGTATTATGCGCGTCTGTATAGTGAATACCCTTGGGTATTCTGTTGTCTGTCCCCAGGATATTATGTTATAGGATAAAGTGGAGTACACACAAGCGTAATAAAAATTTAGCAAGGAGCCTTCGCTCAAAGTATTCTTTAATGTTCTTAGAGCAAAGAACGATTTATTTAATTTTGAGCATATGTGAGCAACTTGCTCACTCCAACTCAGTGACGGCAGTCACTTAATGCGGCGAATGTAAATACCAACCTGGATCCTATTACGCATAAGTCAAAAGTCAAGTCATGAACACAAATCAAAATCCACAATAATCACAATAAGCTAACTGGTGTGCAAGCCGTACGTCTCGTTACTACCAGTGACTGACATCACGCGGTAAGAGGAATCTACATTTTTTCGGTAAATATTAAGAAGTGAAATTCTAATTTTTATAGTATTTTTTGCACTTTGGAGAAAAACTCCAAGTGGCTAAAATTGCTTATATTCAACCGAGCCCAAACGCCTAAATTTTTTGGAATTTTTCTGATTAAAAAAAATTTAGGAAAATTCTTGGCTGAAATTATTTTTGTCTAAAAAATTCTGAAAACCGACAGGCGTGTTCTTTGGAAAATAAGCAACTTTTGGTTCTTAGAGTTTTTCTCTAAAACGCTTTGGAAAAAACAACAAGAAACAAAAGATGCTTATTTTTGCCCAAAAAATGTACCTGAATTTTTTAATAATTTTTTGTCAACATTTAAGCGGCCCTTATTTTTTGCCTCTTTCGAAGAGAGCGAGGTCACATGACCTGCCATTGCGGGGGAAATGGTAGTTACAGATGTCTGCAACATCTCCACCAAGTGGCGGCAACTGCGGTGTTCGAAGCCACTTTTGTCGATGGGCTCCCGTACTATAGGAAATGGCTAAATGCAGAAATAAATAACACGAAATATTATTTGTTTGCTTATAATTGTATTGAAACATATTCTTTATAGGATTTTGCACACAGCAGAAAAAATAACTATCTATAACTTCAAGAAAAACTTTGTGTAAAAATATTAATGAAATCTTTGCATTCTTTCGATAACCTGAATTCTGGTTATGCTAGCAAATTAAAATCCTAAAATAAATTTATCTAATTTCTTATTTGATAATTCTCATTCTAACACTAGCATCCACACAGCATGTGGATACTAGTTTAATCTGCATGGCCGTAGGGGTCCGTGTGGATGCTAGTGTTAGAATGAGAATTGTCAGATAAGAAATTAGACAAATTCATTTTAGGATTTTAATTTGCTAGCATAACCAGAATTCAGGTTATCGAATGAATGCAGAGATTTCATTAATATTTTTACACAAAGTTTTTCTTTTAGTTATAGATAGTTATCTTTTCTGCTGTTTGCAAAATCCTATAAAGAATATGTTTCAATTCGAAAGTTTGTTTACTAACAGTTATTTTTACCTTTAGGCGAAGTTTCGGTAATATAACAGTAATAACAGTTGGTTTATTAGTATAATAGTAATTGTCATCTTATCACAGCAACATTTTCGACTACTTTTTTGGCGTAATAAAACATGTCAATAATTTTCCATTACGATTATAGAAAGTATCTATCCAAATGGCAAATGGCAAAATAATAATTAAGGTTCTTTGAGAGTAATGGGCGCCTGCTAGCAAGTTCTTTACTGTATCTGTAACTAGACGTATTTTCTATACGCGGAGACACAAAAGTGGCGAGAGTTGTGTCTAGATTACTCTTTAGTTTTAGTACTTTAGCGTAATCTAAATAGTAATCTAGACACAACTCTCGACACTTTTGTTTCTCCGTGTATCCTTAGCCTAGGAAAGATACATTACATTGCTACAATTGGATGCACTGACAAAAACTGCTATGTAATTTGGCATTAATGACATTAAAAACTAAGCCAAGGAGGGGTCATGGCCCTGATGCATCGCAGATGTATATGAAGACTATTTTGATACAATAAGCTGAGCAGTGAGAATTGGTTCGATAAGAACTAATTTATTGATGTTTTCAAACTCATGATTTGGAGTTCAACGTTCTTATGGGTAGTAATAATTTTAATACCACTATCAGGTCTATTCTGTAATTTTTTGGTTAAATTTTGCTAAATTTTTAATTTTAACGGAATGCTAAAAATAATAACTCATTTTTCTATTCTGTATGCGACCATTTAACGGACCTGTTAAAGTCATAAGTTTTTAACGGCCGCGCTCCTATTTGAGGTTATGATTACGATTATTTGAAGGCGGAAAAATAATTACTGAATATAAATGAGGAAATGGGTCGTCAAAAGAATCTCAAACTCATTGACAAACATAAATAAAGTGCCATTTACTAAATGATATTATACAAAATTTTATGAACCAAAAATAAAATACGGTGTTTTTGCCTCTTTAACGGTACCGTTAAATTTTAGTGGCAGGTCCAAAGTCGCCTCTAATTTTAAACGATGTTGGTTAAATTTAACCTTAAAAAAAGTGTACAGAATACCACTGACCGTTAACTTCATTTCGCTAATTATTTTAACAGTGACCTTGCCGTTAAAACTTAACAAAAATGTTACAGAATAGACCTGTATATACGTTAAAATAAATAAGATGGGCAAACTCATGTATTAGCCCACGGAAATTAGCCAAAAAAAGGAGGAAACTTGGACAAAATTAGTATAAATCTGAATTTTTGGACAGGCATTCTTTGAGGTGTTCCAATCCCAAATCCATAAAAATCACAATAGTCCCAGCATGGCTACCCAAGATATTGAAGGTCAAAGTTTTCTGGAAATATCTTGTATCCTATGCATCCGATGCCCATGAGGTCAATGTAATATTCAAGGTCAGAGTTTCAAAAACATGTTTTTTTTTTCACGAATATCTCACGTCAGAAAAATCGGACAGCAATAAAGTTAACATGAAAGTTGTAGAGAATTCAAATATATACACGATTGGTATTTTACATTTTTTCCCAAAACTTCGCCCTTTTCGAGATATTTAAGGTCGAAGTTTAAAAAACCTGTTTTCCGCGAATATCTCGCTTCCTGTACCCGATACGTCCAATTCATAGGAAGCGAGATATTCACACAGAAAACCGTTTTTTTTAAACTTCGACCCTGAATATCTTGAAAAGGCGAGGCTTTGGGGAAAAACATCACAGATTTCGCAATCCTTGCAATCATCGGGACATTGGAAATGATAACACCATACATAAAACATAAACTTTTTCAATAATAGCACGATCCACTACACCGCTGTATTTCCACCTTAAATGAAAACTGGTAACTTGACCCCCTGTAATATATGCAACCCATATTACATTTGCGTATATCAGCCGTTGCATACGATAGTCTCAGCCGACCGCGACACCGCTGCCCTTTGCCCTCGAACAAAAACTGGTAACTCTACCCCATATACGAAAACATAAACATTTCCAATGTTAAAATGCATCCGATATACCGGGTGAGTCACGAATTGCGCTCGCCCCGATATTTCCTAAAATATTTGGAATAGAAAATTGAAATTTGGAGGCCTTATTACACGACTAAAATGCCATATTTTCAATAAAAAATCAAGTTTGGTGCACATCCGGTTTGACCGGAAATGCCCACAACTATCGATTTTTAAATGGAACACCCTATATATTTTTACATTTTTGGAATCTAGAGGAAATTTTGAATACAATACATCCATTTTGGTCACTTTTTGATAAACAATAAAAATTTTATTAAAAAATCTATTTCTGAATCCAGAGTGCTGTGGTGCCCAAAATATATTTTAGTTTGTGTGCTACGTTACTATAAAAATAAAAAGAGCAATATGATTGCATTACTTAATTCTCTAGAGGCGTTTAAAATTTTTAAATGTGATTTTTCAAATTTCAAAAATCATTTCAAAATTGAATCAAGCTTTTTTTCAAATTTAGGCATTCTAAACCGTTCAAACTTTTAGAACATATTGTTAGTACCTAAATAAAGTAAATTGTAAATGGATTATGTTTAATTTCAATTCTTGCGGTGAACCCATTGGTTTCATTGCTGATTTTTCCTCCAAAAAAACACTTTTTTCTCTATGATAAAAATTTGTATGAATTTTGTGATTAGTTCCACATTAAAGCTGAAACTTTTCTCTACATTTTATGTTGTTTTCATTTTTCTGAATAGTAAGAATCAACGATCGATGTTTCCGGTCGTACGAGTTCTCATTATCCGCGCATTTCGGAGCGGCTCAAAACTATAAGTGGAAAACTGGATTTATCTCCTAAACGGCTTAAGTAAGACAAAAATTTGTAAAGACATTTTTTGTAGAGAAAGAGACGAGCTACAAATTTTGTTGAAAACATTTTTCTGTATTTTCATTATTTTAGCCGCAAAAAAAATGAAAATCAAAAAGTTTTTCCAAATTTTTTTGAATTTTTCCGCAACTTGGAAGTGCAAAGAATGCATCATTCCATTCTACAAGTTACTACCTACTTTAATTCCGGAGATGATCCTTTTATTAATTTTTGCGAGGTTTTTACAAAATTTTGCCTTTATTGCTTGTACTATGTACAGTACAGTCGAAGTTAAAATGACATAATCGACACGTCCGCGTTCGAAATGAGATTTTTAAATACAGATTTGTTTCTAAAACTAACCAGATATTTTGTACGAACTTTAATAAGTGAAAATGCTTAGTTTAATATTTGAACACCTTCTGAAAGGTCCCATTTTTTGAATATTGGTTAGTGACGAGAAGTATTACTAACGTATAGGCTGAACGTTCCCAGTATGTCAAAAAACATAAAAAATTAATAAATATTTTTGATTTCCGCAGAGAAAAAAATCATTTATTCGTTGCAGCTGAAGAAACTTAAAGTATGATTTTGCAATATTGAGTCGAGAATGAGGCATAATATCACCCATTTTAATATTTATTATTCTGTAAAATATGAAAAATTCAGATACACCCATACGATATAAAAGGGACGATATATTGACTATGTTTTGAAAACAAATCCTTTCGATTATGTGCATTAATGTCTTAAATATAAGAATGGGCCAAATAGACCTGGTAGATCATTTTTTGATATCGGAATCCAACGATCGTTACCTTACCGTCGATGTAGTCCTTCTTTTGAACTCTTTCTTGTGACATGTTTGAAGTTTGGGACAGCACAAGCATATTCACTACTAAAGCTTACTATATTAATAGGATCGCACAAGCGATTCGTATAATGTTTCCAAGATCGGATACGTGTGCAAGAGGAAAACTTAAAATCACTTTTGAAATGCACGTTTTTTGATTAAACGATCCAACGCGTTTTTGTCACCAACCTCAATTGAAATGAATTAAAGAGTTTTATGACATCTTAATATCTTCCATATTACTAATGTGATTTCTTGTAGAATATCAAAAGTTAAAAATTTAAGATCTTATGAGTACAAGAAATATTCGAATGAAAGAAATGAGAAACGTTCGATGTATTACCATGGCTACTACAGAATCCTGAGCTGAATCCTATCGAGCGTCTCTGGGATCGGTAAACTCAGGCTCAGCTTATAACTACAATGCAACAAAAATTATTGATTAGTTTAGACTATAAAAACTACCAGTTGGTATTTTTGCATATTTTTTAGCTTTTAAAAGAATTAGGTAACTGTAGCGTTATGTTATAGTTATAGTCATCACGTAGTTCATTTCTTATTGAATTTGGAACAAATTAATCGGGACCTATTTTATATCGAAATGACGCTTCACACAAGTACGTTGACTCGAAGGCAGTAAAGTAAAAAATAAATAGCATTTCTGATAGAACTGGGTATTCCTGAAAATAATCCAAAACGTATCAATACATAAACACTTAAATTTAACACGAAAACTTTCATCTGGAGATAGTTCGTCAACCAGTTTGTTTTCTTTTATACTTCAATTAATCTTGAATAGAAATGAATTTCAAATCCCCATGGAGTTTACCTACTCGACCCTTCGGAAGTCGCAACTCCCAGGCACCACTGGTATAGAGTAGCTATAATCAAGAAGGCTACGATCGAAATACTTGAAAATGTTTCAATTCAATCATCCATCAATCTCATATTTCAGGATAAGTTCATATCATTTATCTCTCGTGAGAATATCGATATACAGTAAAGCTTATGAATTCTTTAGGCAATTGAAACAAGTTTGTGTTGTCTATGATTTATTTGTGGCATTTTCTTGTCTGGTTAGAAATTTACTTTCGATTAGATTCCGTGGATCGCATATGAGGTTTTAGGATATTTACTTATTAGCTTCTATATACAGTAAAGAACATATTTTTTAATAATAATAAAGTATTTTATTGAATCGTAAGTTCTGTAGGCTAATGACTGAAGTCCTTCTGCCTTGGTATGTTTAATTTGTCGAATATGGTTTCCTTATTCAATAATAGAACAATTAAAAATACATACACTGCAATTACCTCACCGAATGAATGAATGAATAACATTTATTTATCTAAAAGATGATACATGGCAATAATAAAGTAATAAAGTAAATACAATAGTAGATGCACTAATTTAGTGCATGTTTCCCATTAATGCACAAATAATAATAATATATGAATAACATAATAATAAGTAATAATATAAGTAGCATACGAATAACATACATGTATTTTATATACGTATATCTATATTTATATTTACATATTTTCCTTTACATACTTAATAAGCTAGATTTGAATAAGCTAGTGTTATTAACAGTTTTCAGGTGGTTGGGTAAAGAGTTATATTTAATAATACCTTTATGAAACAAGCTATTATATGTGAGTGTGTTAGTTGTACTATTTCCATAACAGTTGTTTTTATTCCTAGTGTTATAGGAATGGACTTCATTTACACTCACTAACCTCGAGGATAAATAATCTGGTACCATCTTATTTCATATTTTGTAAATAAATAACATTGTTTGAATATACATATTCTTTCTTATATCGAGCCAACCTAATGTTTCCAACATTGTGTTAATATATGTAAATTGATTTACACCTAAGATAATACACATTGCCTTATTTTGTAGAATCTGTAGCCTGTAACAGTTTGCTTGAGATACATATATAACTGGCGAACATTAGGTAAAATGGGTAAAGTAATGCTGTTATATAGTGCTACTTTAGTATTTATAGAAATATGTCTACTAATTCTATAAAAGTATCCTATTTTTTTACCATTTTTTTAGAAATATAGTCCATATGATTCTTAAATTTTAAATTCCTATCTATTAGTAATCCCAGGTATTTAATGTCATCTTGAAAATCCAGCTCCTTATCGCCAATTTTGACTTTTATTTGTAAATTACAAAAGTTTCTACGCCCAGTTAGATCCTATAAACATACACTTTGATTTGATTCACTTATTTTTAGCCCGTTTGCATTAAATTTTTGAGTAAGCCCGTTTAAATCTTCATTAACCGTGGAAATCAAAATGTTATAATCTTCGTGGCTAAAGTAGATTAGCGTGTCATCTACAAAGAGATGTATTTTACAATTGACTAATACTTTATCCAAATCATTAATACAAAGGATGATATCAAGAACACATCCAGTGTTGTTATAGTTGCTTTCAGAACATTGACCATCATATTTTGTTTTTTGGCATCTAAATGATAAATAACTTTCCAACCACATTAAAGTAGTTCCAGAAAATCCATAACTTTTAAGGTTTAAAATTAGCGTATGGCGATCAATTGTCTCAAAAGCTCTCTTTAGGTCCATGAAGAGAGCACATATGCCAAGTCCTTGACTTATATCCTGTTTCCAATCAGATATTACACACTGTAATGCAGTCTCGCAAGAATGTTTGAATCCTGAATCCTGGCTGATATGTACTCAGCAAACTATTACATTTTACATATTCTAATATTTGATTATATACTACTAGTTTTAAGAGTTTTTCGCAAAATGATGGGGCGCATTTCTTGTGCTAATTATTATTATGTCTATGTCTATGTAATTCTAATATAGTTCAGTCAATGAAGAGGGTGCACAGGACATGATAGGAACAGAATTTTTGACTTCAGGGTTGTGTTTGGAGTAGTCAGGAGGTAAACATACTAAAATTCCCCGGACCTACGAGGTGAGCGGAGTGCAGGGGGGCACGTGGAAGGCCACTTTTTTGGTTTTTCATTTATATCTCGAAAACAGTGAATCGCAGCGAAAAGATTACTATGTTGAAATTGATAGTAGATACAAGCTCCTACAAGATTGTTATTATTAATTTTTTTCTATTTCCTTTCTATAGCTAGCGAAAATTGCAGATTTTCTAAAAACGCATTTTCGCCTCAGTCCTTAGTTTTACAGCAAAGTTCTTACAGTAATCGTTGTAGAGCTAGAGCATTAAAGTTCGTTTAATATGAGTTATGATTTGTCATTTTATCTTCAAATGATCAAAAGTTATAGCAATTTGATATTTTCACGCACTTTCTCGTTATTTAGGGTTATATCTTTGTCAATATAATTAGATGCGAATGCAACTTCCCGGGACTGTAAAAGCTCTGTACAAATAGAATCAAATAACTAAATATATTACCAGAGACATTAGTAATTATTTTAACTTTTACAAAATACTTATCACAGAATAGAATTTTAAGAAACAAAATATGCCCATTATATACAATACAACTGTTATAATGTTATTTTTAATTTAAATTATCATGTTCAGTGAAACCAAAGACAATCAAAATAAAAGCAGTTACCAATATAGCAGTAACACATTTTGACATAATTGGGTCTCTAAACTGCATTTATGATAGCGATATATTAATAATAGGCGACTTTAACATACCTTCATACTCATCATTTGTCTCGAATGGGTGTTTTAGTGCAGAAGTTATAGCACTCTATAATTTTCAAAAATTTTTAAATCTCACTCCATTCAATTTCATTTACAACAGTAATAAGACTACTCGAATTAGTTTTATGTAACACCAATTGCATTGTTGATAAATTCTTAGAAGTATTACTAAAAGAAGATAATCATCATCCCGGTCTTGTGATTTCAGTAAAATGTAGTGGTAAAAATTCTAATCAGAAATTCCCAGCTAATTACACCAGTTCATTTCATTTTCGTAAAGCCAACTTTCCCCTATTACATCAGCAACTGCACGAGGTAGACTGGTCTTTTCTAAATGAATATGAAGAAGTTAAAACTGCCTGCCAACATTTATGTGATAAACTAACACAAATTTTTACAATTTGTGTACCAAAATATACACTCTCTAAAAATAAAAGAAAATTTCCACCATGGCTTAACTCTGAAATTATTAAGAACATAAGATCCAAAGAGAAATATCAAAATATCTATAAACGAACGGCAGATGTCAATGCGCTAAATGAATTTACAAAGCTTAGATCAAAAATGAAATTGGATATCAAAACTGCCTATAAAAACTATACAGAGCGAGCTGAAAACAATATTAATCAGGATCCTAATAAATTCTGGGCATACATCAACAATAAGAAAGGAATGACAAATATCTCTAAAGGTATGTGTTACAATGACGAACATCTTGACAATCCAGTGGATATTGTTAACGCTTACTCTAAATTTTTTGAAAAATCGTTTTTACCAGGTGCACCGGACAACATAAATTCAGATGATAATAGCTTAAATAACAATAGCAACAATTTAGTTTACTTTTATGAAGAAGAGGTCCTAAAAGCATTTAAAAAAATGAAACCGAAGCTCACCATGGGGCCGAATGGTATTCCTGCATTTTTACTGAAAGATTGTGCTAATATATTCGCCCGTCCACTAAAAATTGTATTTAATTTGGCTATAAAATGCTGTTCTTTTCCTGATATCTGGAAGTATTCTAAAGCATGTCCAGTTTATAAAACGGGCAACAAAAATTATACCAAATTTCCAACCAATCACTATTATTTGTAATTTTGGCAAAGCTTTTTAAATGTTACCTCATAATTGCATATATTCGTATGTCAAAAACAGTATCTCCTCTCAGCAGCATGGATTTATGAAAGGTCGATCTACAACCACCAATTTAATATGTGCTACTCAATATATATTTGAGTCCATTGAGATGCAAGTTCAAACATATGTAATATATTACTTCCACATCCATGCAGTGGATTGGAAGTATGGTAATCGTAAAAAAAAATTAGACCTTTTTTGTCCACACGTTTTCTCCGGTTTAAGATATTGATTTGAAATTCTGTACACTTATATAATAATATTATAATGAGATCTGGAATCTAGTTTAATGCAATGTTTTAATGTAAGAGGGCAATGCTTCCAGCATGGCCGAGTATTGAGGTTAGAAGGCATTTTGATAATGAGTATCCAAACAGATGGATTGGACGTGGGTGACCTCATCCTTAGCCGGCTAGATCACCAGATTTCAACCCCGTCGGTTATTTTCTATGGGGATATCTCAAATCTGAAATCTGCAGTGTCCCAATAAATACTAGAGATCAGTTACTTCAGCGATTTTCCTCTGTAGTGACCAAATTAGAAACAATCCTACGCAAATTAGAAAGTCTATTGGCAATTTAAATAAATGCCAACAAAAAGGTATGGAAGCTGGAGGTTCTCATTTTGAACATTTGTTCTAAGTATTTATAATATTTTTAAATAATTTTTGTAAATGATTAATGCGACCGTTTTTAATTATTTGGACGATTAATGTAAACAAATAAAGCTGTATTCAAATTCCCCTTTTAGCTAAATTCAATCGCTTGTAAAAAAACTCAACAATGGTGCGACAAAAAATCTAATTACATCTTTATGTTTAGTGATGTATGGACTTTTATAATTGGCACCTGAATGTTAAAAGAAATATTACAGGATGACCGTTCTTACAGCAATTGTAAAAATCAAATTAAAAAAGTCCAGCACTGGAAATAAAAAAAAATTATAATAGCAATCTAGCAACTGTGATAAGTGTATAAAGTGTCGAAAATTTAAACAAAATCCGATCAAAAGTAAGGACGCTCTGGCCAAAATAAAATTAGACCAAAATTAGTTTATCACCCTGTATCTCAGAAATTAAGAGCGATAGAAAAATTTCAATGGCCGTTCCTGAATACCCAATGCCGCCCCTGGAAGTATGTACAGTTCCTCATGAAACGCCCTGGATACCTCCATTATTATTATTATACTCTTCGCAAATACAAAACGAAGAGTATATTGCATTCGATCGGCACATTTCTAAAACCGGTAATATTGCGCTAAGAGAAAAAAATTTCATATTACTTTGTTGGTGATCGAATTCTGAACAACTTTCAAAATGTCCGTCCGTCTGTCCGTCTCTCTGTCTGTCCGTCCTCTGTCTGTCCACTCGTCGCGTTTATAAGCACGATAACTTAAAACGACTGTACTGAAATTTGGACAGTAAGTTAGTGTTAGCTAGAGGAAGAACCCTATTGTTTTTGAACAAAATCTATCAATAAATAAGAAAGTTATTAATTTTTTAAATGAAAAAAAAAAGTTTAATTTTGTAATTAAACAAATTAATATCAGTTACAAAAAAAACTGCGAAGAGTATCCTATAGAATGTGCAACAATTATATAACAAGTGTAGTAAATCTGCGAAGAGTATAATGGTTAGCTTGTTAATATATTCTTAGCGTAAATTACCCTTTGTTGTTTTAATTACACCCCATTAACCCTCCATGGATTCTAAAGCGTTATTATCAGATGATCGACAGTGACAATTATTATGTTCTGTCGTGTCAGACAGTATAACCGCAGATTATTTTACGATTACACTGATTACAGTATAATCGGCGTCCTCGAAACCTAGACGTAAATAAACTTGATAGTCTGAGGCAACAAAGCGGATTTTTTTCATTACGATATTTCGACAAAACACGGAGCTAATTGCCTATTCGAACTTTGACACTACAGAATCATAATGGATGTTTGGGGAGAGTGGATAATATCGTACTAATTTTCATGAAGTGTGTTGACAAACTTACTTATTAAAAAAATATGTAGAACGTATACGAGGGATGTAATGCCATTTTTAACATTGGAAATGTTTATGTTCGTATATGGGGGTCGAGTTACCAGTTTTCGTTCAAGGTCAAAAGACAGCGGTGTCGCGGTCGAGTGAGACTGTCGTATAGGTATGCAAATGTAATATGGGTTGCATATATCACAGGTGGTCAACCCCTGTAGCACAAACTGATTGGACCAATATAGAATTCACGTAGTGGGCCAATATAACGAACGACAGATTTTTGCAATAAATGTCCAATATTGCAATCACATATTGGTGTTATATTATATACCAACATAGATGCCATATTGAATCCCAACATTAGTGCCATATTGGACACCAACATTGGTGTTATATAAGATAGAATAGAATAACAATGTAGGTGCCATATTGGATATCAATATTGGCAATATATTGGATACCAGCATTGGTAGAGTGTGCCGAACATCTCACATTTCCCTTTAGACACTGATGCTACATGCAAAAATAGTAAGAAAATTTCCTGTGTCTGGAAATGTTTCCTAAGGAAGTTACAACTCTCAGAGGATGGCGCCCAAGTATAGGTTTTTACTGCTATTATTGGGACGACTTTTTGAGACTTAGTTCACTATTTTGCATTATTAAGGCTTATTTCTGCACACTACTAACCAAATCTAATTTTGTTCATAAGCGGAGAAACGAGGGATAGTCAATCTTTGTCTCATTTCTTTATAATACTCATTACCAAGTGAATCATCTCAATATTTCGTTTAAACTACTTTCCCTTGAAAGCGAAAAGTCATACATCTAATTATATACATAACCTTCTTTATGTATTATTCTGGGAATCATAATTAAGTCTTAAACGATTAAAAATGTAAACCTAAAAAAAGGATAACTATCCCTCCTTTCTCCTTCTATGAATAAAATAAATATTGGTTGATATTGTTCAAGAATAAACCTTTATAATGTAAAATCGAGTTTCATAAAGTTAGGTGCCATGCTCAGAAAGACTGCTCCATTAAGAAGCATTTTCGAACACATGTTTATAGGAAGTTCTCTTACCACGATTGCATGTAGAGTCAGAACCTAAAGGGGAATGCGGGAATTTCGGGACAACCTGATAGTATCAATTTTTAACATAAAAATAGCAAAAAAATTGCCTATATAAAATAGGGTGGTTTTAAGGGGTGCAACAGTGGGACAGAATGCCTTAAAACTTATTACAAAATTACTAAATAGCTTTAAATGAGTAATTTGTTAGTAATGGTGGTTTACTTTGGAATACAAAAAAAAGAAAATATACATTTTAGTTGTTTATTTCTTACAATAAAGAAGCGCACAAACTGCTGTAGGTTGCATAAACTAGTTCTTCAGAGATAAAGTTTTTACAAAGTTCTGCGGTCTTTTTACGATCCGATCTTTCACTGCTTTCATCAAAAGATAAATTCTGTACATGTACATGAACGAATGGTTAAAGTAAAATGATAATTGAATACCTAAAAGTAATAAAGGAGTTGTTTGTCCAATATTCAGAAATAATATCAGTTTCTACACATTGCGCCAATATTGGTTAAATAATGTTAATATTGAATCTGATTTGCCAATATTGGTAAAATGTTGGCTATATTTTGGGTGAAAATATTGAAAATACAGCTGATAATCATATTGGTACAATATTGGTTAAATCTGACATATATTGGCCCAATAAGTATACAATATAGGTAACACATTGTACCTATATCCACCCAATATCTTATGCTACAGGGGAAGTTACCAGTTTTCATTTAAGGTCGAAATACAGCGGTATCGCAATCGAGAGTGGATCGTATCTATTTCCGGAAGAGACGAAGCCGAGTCCGGAAAAGGTTTATGTTTTATGTATCGTGTTATCATTTCCAGTGTCCCGATGGTTGCAAGAATTGCGAAATCTATGAATTTTTGTTAATACACAGGGTGAATTGGGAGGAAAATGTCAAACTCTGAAAGTGTGAACTATGCATAAATGCATGACTAAAAAGACAAATATAGTTGTAATCCGATTTTTATTTGTTTTCGAATTACAGCGTTTTAAATGATTAATAAAAAAATCAGAAAAGTTAAATTATAAACGTTTAATCTACAAGTATATTTTCAAATATGTCTTCATGGACCTCCAGACAATTTATGGCTATTTAAAAGTACTTTATTTTTTGTTTGCATGTAGTTATAATAAGACGTATTCTTTATAGGATGGCAAACAGCAGAAAAGGCAATTTATGAAAAATAAAAAGAGAAAGTATAAAAATAATTTTATATTTATGTAACATATGCAAAGTGTCCTAGAATTGAGTTCCCGGGCGGAAACCTGTGATTCCTGAGTTCATATTGGGCCCATATAACCCAACTCACCTTAGTCCAGAAATGCATCCCGGAAGAAGTACATTCTCTTAAAGTGGGATAGAAAGAAACATGTTTTCCAATAATTTGCATTAAATTGAAGATTAAATTTTCAAATTTTGATGGGAGCTGTATCTCTATAAGTACTCTATGTAAACTTGATAACAACCAAATATCTTTTGTTTCCCAATTATTTTCTTAATAATTAGTATCTTACTGGCTGTAATTTTTTAATCGCCCTGTAAAATTACAGAATTTGAGTTCTTTTATAGAGCATTGAAAGGGCTGCAAAACAGGTACTCTTAAAAAGTTTTGCAATGTCAATCAAAATACAAGAAATTATCGTTTTTCCTCTATTTGTATTAGATGTTTATTTACAATTTTAGAACAATAATATATTGTGTATCTAGTAGTAAAAGCAATACATTCCCAGACGACGATGTAAATTGTTGGCTGAGGCGTTAGCCGAGGTCAACAAGCATCGAAGTCCGGGAATGTGCTTTTACTACGAGGTACACATACTGTTTTTTCTGAAATCGCAATCAATATTATTATGAATTAAAGAATTTTTATAAATTCATAACATTAAACCGGTACGGGAAAGCTACCTACTTTCCAGGCCTAGGACGGAAATAACTTTCCCGTACTGTTTTCTGATGGTTGCTTAGCAACGGACTAAAATACTAGAATAGGATATTTTGGGATCTGAAATTGTGCCGATAAAGCATTCTTGACCGATTTCAGAAAAAATGTTGTAATAGAAAAGTGGTTTATTTAAAAAAATTTAATTGATAACAAATTCTCCACATGATGTCGTGTATATAGACGTGCTGTAAAATGCTCACGAAGGAAAGCGCTAAAAAAGCGGTAAAAACCACATTAAACTCGATAAAATGTAAGCCACCAATACATCAAGACATTTTGCGCGAAGTGAAATGCCATAATAGAAAAACAAAGTTCTTATGGAATTAATAATTACGCGTACAGTTTTTTAAATAGTATGAAGTAAAGCAAGTGTAAGTGCCTATACCTATGCTAAGACGACCGAGCACCATTTCTTAAGTGGTTAGTGCCATAAAGTAAACATCTGGCAATGTAATACACCATCAGTGATAGGCAACGGACTGATTTCTAACGAGTGGAAGTAGTAACATAACCAAAGCAAAGGATGGAAATATAAGTTTTATTAATATTTCTTTTTAAGTTCTATTTATTGGTTTATTAATCCCAGTCACAGGTCAGTTTATTACACAACAGAGAAAACATTTAGGGGTAAAAATGAAAAGGTATTAATATAGGTAATGAAATAGGAAAGCGGCGGTTGAAAATAATTACTGTAGAAACAAACTAATACATAAGGTATGCAAAATATTTTCTCGAGCCTCTTTCTCGTAACCAACCAGCCATAAAAAGTTTTTTTATCACGAGATAGGGCACTTCCGCCGTAAATGGATATTTACCTGTGGAACGGTTAATAATAAAAAAGCTCCCTGCGGGGAGCGAATGCATGTATGTCTTGGCAAACGCAGTGAACGCAAGCGGGCAGAAGGAGGTGCACACTACTAGAATCAGAAGCAGAAGACTTGGAGGAAGAATAAATAAGGAGATGATGATAGATGTAAACTTAAAAGAAGCATGGAAACTAAAAAGAAGCATCTTGCAAACGCCTATACTTCCCATCCTATATTCCTACCCCATGCGTCATGTGGCTCTCGCTGCTGACAACAAGCATGTCCATGTCCAACCCAGCGTATGCAGCTGGTCCGGCGATATATAAAACATCCGAGATTTGGTTTCGGCGCGCGGTTTGGCTGTCCGTTGGGCATGTTCGGCGGACAACCAAGCTGGGTGTTGGAACGAACATCCATGGATTCCCGAAATCGGCAGCAATGCTCACCTTACGCTGGCAAATAAATCACAATCACAAATTAATAGTTTTAAAATTTTGTGTAATATCAACCAAAAATCAAGAATTATCGTTCTTTCTCATGTAGGTCATAGGTACTTGTGAAACAGGAATCCTGTCGCGTTTGAGAAATGAAAGATATTTGATACATTGGGTTGATTCTACGGTTGGTTCCTTGTGAAACATTCTTCAATAATTTAAATATACAGGAAATTATGCTTTTTAATGTTTCAAATCAAAAAGTTTTATTAAAACTCTACACGTGTTTCGGCTTATTAGGCCTTTATCAAGAGTACAAGATATTATAATAAATAATATCTTTTTTTCGTTGTCAATGCTCATTGCTGGAAAACTATATGCCAACATTTTCTGCTTGCCTATTTTCCAAATTTTTGGTAAAAAATTGTATTTTTGGCCAAAAATGGACCAAAACTGGTGCTTTAAAGAAAATGTTGGCACCTTCTCAAAATTGTAGTTTCTGTACCAAGGAACAGTCTGTGAGTGCCAACATTTTTTTTCAATTTTGGCCATAGTGGATGTCGCCAATTGGCAGCATTGGCGGCAGCATTGCACAGAGAAAAAATGTTGGCATATATCGAATGTTGATAGGCAAAATGCCTTCTTAGACTAGCATCAAGCCCCAAAGTGTTATACTCTGTTCCACAATTGAATATTTTCTGGGGCGGCTAACGCCAAAACGGGTAGGGGGGGAGGTCTGACTCACATAGGATAAAAAACTTAGAATAATGTTGCGTATTTCCTTTTAGGAAACACCCTGTATGAATCCGTAGGTTCTAAATAATTTCAACAAGAGATAAACACCACTAACACTTTATTTACTGACTATGCAATATTTCAAATTCAAAATAACCTTTACACTTTGTTTACTTAATATTTAACCTCACTTTTCACTTTTCAACTTGTTCACTTTTATAAACTGCCTTCTTAATAAACTTCTTCTTCCGCGCTGGTAATCGCGCCTTATATACTCCGAAATTGACTCTCTAGATCCATCTAGAAACAATCAAGAATCTTCTCTTACCACACTCCAGAAAAGTCCATTTCTTTCTACTAGCTTCCAGTCACTTACTAGTAGGCATAGGCGTATCAATTTCCAGTTCCAAGGGGGTGTAATTCATAACAATAATATTTGCTAAAACATAACCGCAATAAACATGTTATATCACAGGTCCCTTATATCGAGTTATCTACTAGACTATAGTATTCAAGAAAATTTATTTTTATTTTAGAATACGTTAATGAAATGAAATGAGATGTTTTTTTTAGAAGCAAAATTTTCTCATTAAGTAAATAAATAAAACATATTAAAAAAATTGTATCATTATTTAAATATACCCTAAATATAAAAAAGATTGGTTTAGATAAAAAAAAATTGAAGTACTTGAAGTAGTTAAATGTACTTGTGTTTTACTTTTAAACAGTATTTGATACTTGATACAAGAAAATATTTGAAGTATTTACAAGTACTTGTTAGAATTAAATGACTAATTGGAGTAGTAGTACTTACACCCAAAATTGCAAGTACTACCTCGACCTCGAACTACTCGATACTTGAAGTATTCTGCTTTTTGGAAAGTAATTGATACTTGATGCAACAAGTACCCCAACTAACTATTTGGTACTTGATACTTGAAGTAGTTTAAATGAGTACTTTGCCCAGCTCTGGCTGCAGGTATCAGAATGAATTAAAAAAAAATAATGCATCGCCATTGTGCACTTTTGATCCATCCGCACACACAGATCAGTCAACTAATAGGACCACTCCATTTTCGGTGATGGATTTCTACCAATTATTAATAGAGGCCATTATTAATCGGGTCGCCAACCAAGCCATGTATTGGGCATATAACAGAAAGCACTAGGTGACCAGAAACGGCCAAAACAAGTTTGATGATGATGTTAGAAAGTATGCACAAATGCTGTCAAGCTGATGTTGATACACCATTTACAAATATTTATGGATTATTTGTTTATTTAAAAAGATACCTCGTGAAAGAAAATAAGCAATAAGACATGTAACTTTTTGTCAGTAGATAATAAAAACATATCACACCTTATAAATATTGATATCATGATATGATATCAGATATTTCATATTATGAGTGAAGAGTTCATTCTTTGTTTTTTTGTGACAACCCTTACGGTACAAATAACGTCGCATCAGCTTTCACAATGATTTTATTTAGGAGCGTTCGACAGCAACAATTTGCTCTTATTTCATCATCCGAGTCGATATAACAACGAATAGAATTTAATCAAGAAGCTGGAAACCGATACAAGAGTCAATACTCACGGTTCATAAAGTGAGGTTTTATTACTACGATTTTCCAACAAAAGCACAAAGCAAAGTGCGAACATTCAAACTTGTACAGAGGAAAATGGAAGTGTTCATTTGGAAACGAGAGTCACCGAAACAATTTATTGTCAGCAACCTCTCCTGTCCCACGCGGTGTGAAAGAAGGAGTTTTTGAAAGTATAGGGTTGATATGGGTAAGACATCTATCATAATAGGGACTCTAGCCTCACGAACATTCCATTCCATTTATATGAGTTACTGAGATACGAGCTCTCATAGAAAGGATTATTTGGTACACTATAGAGTTTCATATTCTACTCAGTCAAATATACAATAGACGTAGACTAGGTGTCAGGTAATATTTTATTTGAAAAACTACTAATATTCGTTACTAAAGTTTCCAAAATTTAACGTCGTTCTATTCTCTATTGTTTTTTTCCATATGAGTAGAGCTACTGAAGTTCTGCTGTACTGCAATTTAAACTTATACTAATTGGGAAGAAAACTATATTAGTTTTTGATTTTCACTTTGTTTGTTGTCAACATGACAATTGTTTCGCCACACAGTGGCTTCTTCGGATGTTGAGTACTGGTATATTAATTTTACAATGCACAAACTATATGGTTTTATACAATTTCGATCTAATCCTAATCTTAATTGCTAAGCGGAAAAGTACAATATAATTTTAATTACCAAATGGAAAGGTACATATATATCTAGGTAATTGATTGAATCTAATTTTAATAGTCTAAGTAAATAAATTTAGTAAGGGAGATGAGTTTGTTTCAATTTGGTCATTTAATAAAATATCAAACTACTTTAGTATATTTATTTCTAGAGATTCTAGTAAATTGAGTTTTAACCCTTTTTTCTCGGTGTGTAAAATTTTAAACTCTTCCTTGAACACGTGACGTACTTCCATTAGGTGGTTAGCATAAGTTGAGTCTGTTTTATTACTGATGTAACTTCTTTTGTGTTCTGATAACCGTTTACCAAAATTTCTTCCTGTTTGTCCAATATATACCTTAGGACAAGTACCACAAGTCAACTTATAGACGGCCCGATTTACTTTCTAATGAAATTTTATCTTTTGCATTTTTTAAATGTTTTCCTATTGTGTTATTAGTTTTGAAAGCTACATTAATATTACGTTTTTTTTAAAAAGAGGAAGTTTTGTTGGGTAGCCGGTGTGAGTGAGAACATTGAAACTGTTATTTTGATCTTTTATTGTTGGATATAGTTCTTTAATGGCTTTATTGAAAGATTTTTTCACAATGATATTGTCTATTACTTCGGGATTGTAACCATTGTTGAATGCAATTTGGTTTATTATTTGTAGTTCTTTGATATAATTTTCTTCCGATAAGGGGGCAGTCAAAAGCCTGTGTATGATGCTGTTGTATGCTGCTATTTTGTGTTTGCGAGGATGTGCTGAGGTGTTGTGTATTGTTATGTCAGTGTGGGATGGTTTATGAAAAATTGAAAAATCGTGTTTTTTATTGAGTCTTTTAATAGTCAAATCTAGAAAGCTAATAGTGTTTTCGGTTTTATTATCATTGATTTTCATCAAGTAACGGCCCAATCTGTTCAATATTTGAGTATTGTCTGCAGAAACCGGTGCCTTCTTAACGTGGAACACTGAACTGTAGAATAGATTATAATGGAATGGAATAGAATAAAATACAAATTTATTCATGCTATACATATGTAAATTATGTTTGCACGCGTCAGTGGTAAATACCTACTTCATTTAAAAACAATTAGAAAGTTAAAAAAATATATAAAAAATATGAAAATAGGGACACAAAAACACAATGTAAAATAATATTACTCTTATTATAAATACAGTATCTCAAGTAGTGGAAAAACTTAAATATAAAATTATATAAAAACACAAAAATACAGACAGGTAATGCAAAATTCTAAAATTTAGCTTTGACTGTAATAATTAGGCAAGGAGCCAAGGAAATTAAAATATTCGTCATATGAATAAAAGGCATTTTGTAAAACAATATTTTTTATTTTTTGCTTAAACGTCTTTACGCCCATTTCAAAATTTTGTAAGTCTCTAGGTATCACATTAAACAATTTTACAAATAGATATAAGTAAGAATTTTGAGATTTACTCAGTTTACAATTGGGCAATCTTAAATTTGTTTTCGTTCTAGTGTCCTCTTACTTGGTAGCTTCGTTATCATTTTAATTTCTTTATATAACACTCGCATTCAAATATACAACATGATGGCAGTGTTAATATATGGAGACTTTTAAAAAGGGGTTGGCAGTGGTTATCGTATTTGGCTTGAGTCATTACTGGTATAACTTTTTTTGCAATTTAAAAATTTTGTTCAAATGACATGATGTGTCCATACTATCACTCCATATTCCATATGTCGTTATGCTGTGAGAAATAGAAAAATAGCCTATTCTTTAACAGTCTGCTGTAAGTTTGTTGCTGAGTTGTCTTAGAATATAAATACAGGTCCATAACCGCTTTTATAAATTTTGAATTTGAAACTGAAAGTTTAAGGAATTATCCAAATGCACACCGAGGAGTTTAATAGGTTCATTATTTATTTCTCTATTTTTCGTTTCAAAATTTATAGTTTTTGTTTTATCGTTATTTATGGTAAGATAGTCATGTGTTGACCAGTTATTCATTAAATTGTCAGCTTCCTTTTTATTAGTGCACACGTTGGGAAACAGTCTGTCGCTGAGTAAAAATGTCATGTCATCATCATACATTATTGGCAGTACTTCTGCAGCACAATTGAAATATATATCATTAATGTAAATTATGAACAACAAAGGATCCAGAACGGAGCCCTGTGGCACTCCATAATCAACACCAGAGTTTTGATACTCTACTATTAAACTTAACACATTGTTGACGGTGCGCAAGATAAGAGATAAATAAATTTAAGGCTTTTCCTCTTATGATCCCATAGTATTCCAATGTGTGTATTAGAGCACCATGGTTAACGGGTATCAAATGCCTTAGGCATGTCGTAAAATTTCACAGTGCATAGTTTACACTCCTCAAGAGCTTCTATAATGTTTCCATACATTTCACAGATTGTGCCAATAGTGGAGCTCTTCTGTCTATAGCCGAATTGAACATCAGTTAGTAAGTTGTTTTTTTTTTTTCAAGTATTGTAGCAGTCTAATTTTAAGAACAATCTAAAATATTTTATAGATAATAGGTATCATAGAAATGGGTCTATAACTGTCTGTAATATTAAAGTCACCTCTTTTGTGTACAGGTGTAACTTGTGATTTTTTGACAATATCAGGATAAATTCCGCATTCAATACATGTGTATATTAAATGTGCAATAGGCTTTGCAAGTACATACATGACCGACCAATTTTAAAATTTCACTATTAAGATTGTATATATCTTTAGATTTACTATTTTTTAATTGTGGTATAATAGTTCTAATTTCCAGATCACAAACTGGAAATAGAATAAAAGATATATTTGCACTAGGTGCTTTCTTTAGAAAATCTGAAAACATTGTGTTGTCAACATTGTTAAAATTAATCATTAAGTTATTTAAATTAATGAACTCACTGTGGTTTTGATATTCACTATAATTTATTATTTACCATGACGATGAACCCTATCTTAGGCGAAACGATCGCCATGGCAAATAATAAATTATTGTGAAAATCTAAGCCACAGTGTGTTCATTAAATTTAAGTTTAATATGGATTTTCATCAAGTAAAGGCCGAATCAATCCACCATTAAATTATTTATAACGTCAAAAAAATAGTCTGAGAAATCATTAGCCGTTAAGTCAGAAGTTACATACCAATTTTTATTTTTTCTGTTTTTGTTGATAATATCCTATGCTGTTTTTGTTTGTTATTGGAATTTAGAATCCGTTTATTGTTTTACTCTAATTTAGCATGCTTTATTTTGCTTTAATAATCTTTCTTTAGAGCATTATACATCTGAACATCATTGTCATGTTAGAACAAGCAATTATATGGACAGCGTCTAATGTTCGGTTTAATTGTTATTTTCTGAGTTAGCACTGATTATAAAAGTCTGATAAAATATTGACTAAAAAGTTTGCAGATTCGTTAGGATTTTCTATTTTATAAAATGCCCACCAATTAACATTATTTACACATTCAATAAATTATTTTTATAAACAAGTACACAGACATACATACATAGAATTTTATCGGCAATGCAGAAAATATCCAGGAAGTCATAAATACTGATGCCGCTGAGACGAGATAATTCTCGATCTCGTCTCGTCTCGAAATTTTTACTCGAATATTCGAGACGAGATCGACAAGAGATTTACCTAATTTTCGATTTCTTTTGAGATTCTCGATCTCGAAAATGCATGAATAGTTTTTTAAACAAAGCAGAATGGCTATTAGGTTACAGCGCTTTATTTTCATATAAAATACATTTTTAAGTGTCGTATGTTATTTTTGATTGATATAGGGTACAGATCTCAATTTCGTCGTCTTTTTTGTGCTGCGAGCCACTGTCGGCAAATTTTTGAATGTGTAAATATTTCATAAAATGGGCATGGCACTCGAATTCGATTTATTTATTTATTTTTTGTTTCACGTAATTTCAATACTGGTACTGTCATGTGAAAGGACTCTTCCACAGTTAGACTATTTTCTCCTTCTCGTTTAAAGCCCTTAGTTTTTATTAGTTTCGAAGTTTTAGTTCTACTGCCAGACGTTGATGTTGATGGTACCGATTCATGGCCACTTTCCATTCCACTATGCTCATAATCAACATTTTCCACCGGTTCATTATCATCTTCCATTGCATTTGTATCGCTTTTCATTGAAATATTCTCAACAGTTGGTTTTATGTTTTACGTTGCGCCAATATTCTTGACTAAAGATGACGGTCTCGGAAGATTAGGGGTCGAGCTTGAGCTCTTTGCCCCAATCATCGCTGTAGACCTGGACCGGCCTCGTAAAGGGGGGGCATGCTTTTCGCCTACCCCCCCCCCCCAACCCAACCGCAAATGCGGACGGTATTGGCGATTTTAGCAAACCTGTTGAACCCTGTCAGATGGGTGGTTTCTTCTAGCGCTCTTCTATCTTGGTCTTCTCTCTTCGCTGGCATGTATAGGCTCCCGGAAGCGTCTTTCGTCTATCGTGAGAGGGAACGGCTGTTACCGAGCCCTCTCGGAGTTTGAAAGGGTTTTGGGGGTGTTGACCAGTCGGAAGCCCAGGGTGCCAATTGGCATCATGTGCTCCGATTTCGTCGGAAGGAAGTGTGAAGTATGTAGTTCAGGATTGTGTTCGGCCAGAGATGCTTTCTTAGCGTCAGAGACCGGCACGGGTTAGGGTAAGGGTACCGAGCTGGTTGTTTGCTTGGTACCCCCGGGATCGGGTAATTGGATGTTTTTGGTCATTGTCTCCTTGCGGTGTGGCTTGCAGATTGGGCTGAAACAGATAAAGGGTTAGTTATACTTACCCATTATCCAGGATCTGGAGCTTTGGCCTCTTATGCCTCGGAGCGTCGTTGGGGTCATAGTCAGTCTCCTGTCTGACCAGCGGATTCCCATGCTCTGCTGCACGGGCGTATAGGTTCTTCGCTCTGTCCCGGATGTCTTCAGTTACTGGGGTATATTCCAGGTCTATGAAGATGTCGGCGTTTCTGACAATTTATGTTGCGATTGCGTTTCATCGTAATCACGGATCTCCGAATTAAGTCAACGAAACGATGACACTTATTGTTCGTAACAGAAATGTGTAACAACTGGTCTGGTATATAGAGGACGGAACATGTTCTCGCATCGTCGCAATAAACAACATTTCGTATGCACGTACTTAAAACTCGTGATATGTAAATTTCGAACTCGAGATTGAGAATTGAGTTTCGAGATTTACTGATATCGAGATCCTTCTTTTGAAAGTTTTCGAGATCGAGACCGAGAATGTACAAAATTTCGTCTCGTCTCGCGGCAACACTAGTCATAAATAAAATTGTAGAATGCGTTGTCAATTAAATTTCTTTACCACGGTTTTAAAACAATGGCTGTAATTTAGTTTCTTGGTGTCACTAGATAATGCGTTAAAAAACTTGCGACAATCGGCTCTGTCAGAGAACCATAGAAAGTCACATTTAATTTGTCATTATTTCTGGTAAAGTATGAATGAATCTGATCCTGTGTTGTTTACATTGTGTACAAGGGGTTAATTCCACCTTTAACCTACATTTATATACTTGGAATTACAAACTACAAGTCTATGATTTTTCACATTATTTTGCACTAACATCGGTTGTTTGATCTTAGGGGTGGAATTGTTGCATTTCATTATAAAGCTTTATCCTCAATATTTCACTCTATTTTTGAGTTTTACTAAAAAATTACCTGGTAAATCGGTTTTTGGGCTGCGAATTCGGATTCAACATCAAGAACTACACAAAATCTATGTACCCATGTCTAGTACAGAACTTTTTTTTAACCCCCTCGTAGGGATGGGTGTGGATTTAATTTGCGTATATTTCTTTATAATGCTCAAAATTTTGATTTTGATTTTTCTTCCTAGCATGTTTGGTTTTCGAGCAACTCATTTTTTTCTATAGGCCGCGCGCAAAATATTTCAAATAAACGAAAATTCGTGCGCATTAAAAACACAAATTTTGCAATTTTTGTCCATATCGATTTTCTCGAAAACCATGGCATATACAAGAAAATTCCAAGAAGACTTTTTTTAGGCAACTAGTCAAGCTTTATTTTTTATTATGAGCAATTTTTTTATATCTTCAACGGTTAACGAGTTATCAGTAAAATAAGGCTTTCTTCACCGAAGGGGTGGTTTTTTGGGGGGGTTGCGCGGTACCCCCAGAACTGATTTTTGTTATTTTGTGATGTATAATCCCTCCACCAACAGTTACCTACTGAAGGAAAATCTCAGATAACATTTTTTGTTGTGGAAATCTTTATAATTATTGGACTATTACGAATTGTTGCATTTCATTATAAAGCTTTACCTTATCTATGTCACTCTATTTTAGGGGATGTTTTTGCGTTTTACTAAAAAATCCCCTGGAAATCGGTTTTTTGGGTGCGGATTCGGATAAAATATACACAAAATCTCACGTCTCTGGTACAGAACTTTTTTTATATTTTGTAGTCTGTGTTATTAATGAAAATTGGAAAGAGAATTAGATTGTAAACGGAGCCTTGAGGTTCTTCAAATTTAATATTAATAAATACAGTATTTATATTTTGATAAATAACAAATTGAGATCTCTTCTCAAGGTAAGATGTAAGTAGTTTTTGATTGTTAAGAGAACATTTTTAGTAAAATATTGTAATACACAGTCAAAGACTTTGTGTAATGTAAAAATGGGACATACAAAATGTCGTCTTGTTCAAAGCAAGTATTAATTAAATTTGTAAGTGAACTATACTCTACTAGGTAGTCCATTGGTAGTGAGATCTCTAAATATAGTTATTTATAACACAGATGGCCCACCTAATATTTAACAATATTTTTCGCGGAAGATCCTTAGAAAAGGAAAAGGAAATGAAAAATTTGCAGCACACGCATCTAGCTTGCAAATCTGAATATATATTTCTTATTTGGCCCACGCAAATTGCGGGCTTATCTCGAGCTCGGCGTTTTATAGGAATGTTTACATACGAAACCAATATTGTGTTGTAAGCTAACAGTACGTAAATAACCAGTAACAATTTTTTATTAAATCGAACGAATATTTTGCTATTGTGATGTACAGGACTATACATTAGGATGGAGTGAAAAATCTGACATTTTAGTTTCTGAACGCCTATATGCGGAAAAGTGGTGGGCTAAGTAATATTAATTCCCTACAAAACCTGGAGTCGATTGGATGACGTTTAGCGGTGTCCCAACCACTTTCAAAATTTGTCGCCGACTGCCAGAAACAAAGCCGATTCAATTATTTCTCCAGCGACTGTCGTTAAGTAAGTGTGCGTTTAAGCTGCCGATATTCATTCGAAAATAGTTTTACAACCGCATAATTGTATCTCGGTTACTTTGGTTGTTATTTAGTGAATTTTGACATTCGAGTCTTTTTGTGAAATATGCCAAAAACTAGAAAAGATATTGACTGCTCTATATTTGGGGCTCCGTCTGTGTTTAGGAAAAATACGTTACCTACATATGCAGATGTGATGAAAAACTATGCATATATACGTCAAACCTTAATTAATTCAGCTCAAAATAAAGCAGACCCGACCTTAAGTAACATTGCAGAGATTTTGATTGCAGAGCTGAAAATTGTTTGGTCTAAGGCGTCTATTCTCGTGGTGACAGATCAACAAATTTTACATATGATAAGACAATATCACGAATAATTGAGAAACCTTAAGAAACCTCTAAAATCCCGATTGAATGATACTCTTAGACAAAAAGTGAAAAAATGTAAATAAATTGCAGAAACAAAACTTTACGATATTTCGTCCTGCAAGTGCGCGAATTTTTCATTGTGTAAGTGTAAAAACAAAGTGCCAATTAGAGAAAGAGAATTTCTAGTAGACCAGAGAACTGAGAGAAAAATGTTTATTGGCACAATTGATCCAGTAGCTACGCGAAACATTCAACGATCCTTACATCGGAGAGTCTTGGAAACAAGATCGCTACCTTCAACTTCTACTTCCAATGTGCTGGATATGGAACTGTCAGATGGTGAAGAGACAGATGATATTAATGGCAGTTCTAATGCAAAGCAGGAGGCTAGCCAAAAATTACAACGCCAACGATCTAAACAAATGCGTATTAACTTACCGTCTCGCACAAGCGTGCGATCACACAGGTGTTTCTGATAGATCCGCTGCTATTATTGCGTCTGCTGTATTAAAAGATATTGGACTGGTAACCAAAGAAGAAACTTGTAAAATAATTGATAGAAGTAAGATAAGAAGAGAGAGAAGAAGAAGACGAAACATTTTAAGAACCAAGCAAGACAAGGATTTTTTACAAGCCATTTATTTCGATGGACGAAAAGATACTTCCCTCGTTCAGCATTCAATTGGTAATAAACATCACAGAAGTACAATTAGCGAAGAACATATATTGTGATTGTTTCAGAACCCGGATCTAAATATTTTGGACATATCCATTGTTCCATGTGGCACAGCAGAGGCAATTTCCTAAAATTTGATACAGTTTCTGCAGCAACATATGGACTTGACGAACTTAGTGGCTATTGGATGTAATGGGAATTCATAATGGTGTAAATAGAATGCTAGAAATGCATATTGGAAGGCAACTACAGTGGTTCATTTGTATGTTACACGCAAATGAATTACCTTTGCGTCATTTAATAAAACATTTAAATGGGGAAACTTTTGGCCCTTCTGGATATTCTGGCGAAATCGGAAAAGCATTACAATCTTGCGAATCTATACCAGTCACAGAGTTTCAAAAGATTACCACAGAACTTCCCGAAATTAACTTACAAATGTTAAGCACAGACCAAAAATATTTGTATAACATGAATTCGAAGGGTAACATATCGGAGGATTTGGCCATGCAGCCACCTCCACGTGATGAGTTCTGGGTTGTCTTATATTCAAACAAGCGAAGAGCTGCATAAATCATAAGTTTTAATAGTTTCACTTATTTAGAAAAAAGTCATAAATTTGAAGAGCCTGGGGCACCGGAAAACGTAATCGTACGAGGCTCAGTTTTCTCACAGTAAATTGACCCTACTAGCCACTTTTCCACATATAGGAGAAATAAAATTCGAAAAAAAAATGTTTTCGCCGTTTTCGCTCCATCCTATTCTACATACCTTAATCGACAAAACCTGTACATTTTAAATGTGTTTCATATCAGTGTCCGCATACCGAGAGTAACATCACAATGAGTAGAAGCGACAGATGGGTGTGGCCCACTGTGAATAACTATTTAATTAACACTTTGCTCGAGTACCCACGCAAAAAATCAATTCTGGTGCCATTGAGATTAAGCACTGGGTCCATACCTTTTGTATTTTACAAATAGGTATTCGGCAACGCCCGAATGCAGCTTTCATTCGTTTCGCAAGTCTCATTAAAGAAATATTTTAAAGTAAATTGATGTTATCTAATCTATCTATAAGTTCGTTCGAACCTTTCCTCACCTTACTTTCTACTTCTACTTCTCGTTGCATTTTTACTATTATCGATGCACTTTGTGGGGGCGAATAAAACATCTCGTTTTTGCCACCACACACTACAAGAGACCAGTGGCGGTTTTACCACTGGGCACACTGGGCGAGTGCCCAGGGCGGCAAAATTTTAAGGGCGGCAGGATTTATTTCTTTTGAATATTGCTTTAGTTGTTTTTATGATTTCGCTAATGCGACAGTTCCATCGAAGCCAAAACAACGCATCGAGCAATATGGATCGCAGCCAGAAACGGCTTTCTTTCATATCTAATTTATATTAGAAAATAAATACCCGCTACAAACTGTTCTGGAGAAAGGAGTTTCTCGACCTTGCGACGGGTAAAGAATTACTTACAGTCCACAATGACGCAGGAAAGGCTAAATTCACTAGTAGTATTAAATATTGAAAATGAAATTTTAAAAACTATGAAAACAGGAGATATAATCAATGATTTTGCTGTAAAAAAAAGGAAAAGTTCGTCTTTACCCTGTATAATTTTTTTTTTTATTATTTTATTTTTAAAATTATTTTATCTCTTCTTTATTTTTAATAAATAGGTGTTATACAGAAAAGTCATTTTATATACCACTCACCTCTAATGCGTAGTGTCCTTTGTTCGTTTAAAATAAAAAAAAAATAAAAATTTTAGTATTATTTTTTTTGGTAAACATTTTTTGGGTAGCATATATATTATGTTATATTTTTTAAGAGTAGGAGCGGCAAACATGTTAAAACCGCCCCTGCAAGAGACAACATGATCGAAGGAATAAGAAATGCTCATTCAAAGTATTTCGATGGCAAGCGTAGACTTGAAACATGTTCTTTATAGGATTTTGCAAACAGCTGAAAAAAAAACTATCTATGAGAACTAAAAGAAAAACTATATGTAAAAAACATTAATGAAATCATTGCATTCTTTCGATAACCTGACTTCTGGTTATGCTAGCAAATCAAAATCCCAACTGGTATCTATATGACCTGCTACGGTATGAAGATTCAGTTAAAAATGAGAACAAAGGCCTAAATGAATTTATTTACCTACCTTGCCTTAAAAATGTGTTCATTCTAACGGATTACATTTTCATAAAATCTCTCATCCAGTTTCTTTGAAACGTTTTTCGCCCTTATTCTGAGCTCATCAGAAAGGCACAACGCCACTCATAACGATGTTTCGTACAAAACCAAGGCAATATAATAATAATAATAATAATACGCAATTTTATTAAATAAAATATAAATGCACAGTACAATGTTTTTCCAGGTAATGTACATATATGTATATATTTGTTTTATGCAATATATAAGTTTAAAAGGCGCAAGTTCAGTTGAAATTAACTGCTCTTCCACTTTGGCCTCAGGTACTTACATTACGAAAATAAATTTTAAGTAGAGAGAAAAAGTAGTGTATAACTAAACGATATAATGTTTCAATACAACTATAAGCAAACAAATAATAATTCATTTTTAAAACATACATAGAGTATATAGGCTCCAATACTAGTTAGCTAATAGATAGGTGAGGTTGTTTTTATCAGTCAATGTCAAATATAATCATTTCACACTTATTCATAGAAATTGTCTTGGTTTTGCATGAAACATCTTTATGAATGGCTTTATGTCTTTCTGATGAGCTCCAGAATAAGGGCGAAAAACGTTTCAAAGGCTAAGCATTTCCAGGAAACAGAATGATAGATTTCATGAAAATGTAATCCATTGGAATGAACAATTTTTTAAGACAAGGTAGATAAATAAATTCATTTTAGGTCTTTGTTCTCATTTTTAACTGGATCTTCATAATCGTAGGGGGTTATGTGGATACTAGTTTAATCTGCATGGCCGTAGGGGACTGTGTGGATGCTAGTGTTAGAATGAGAATTGTCAAATAAGAAATTAGACAAATTCATTTTAGGATTTCATTTGCTAGCATAACCAGAATTCAGGTTATCGAAAGAATGCAAAGATTTCATTAATATTTCTACACAAAGTTTTTCTTTTAGTTATAGATAGTTATTTTTTCTGCTGTTTGCAAAATCCTATAAAGAATGTTTCAATAAACGATATATGCTTCTAACAGAATTTGAGCTATGACATAATCCATGCAATCTATTAGAATGAAAAAATGTTTAAGACAAGATAGGTAAATAAATTCATTTTGGCCTTTGTTCTCATTTTTAACTGATCCTCATACCGTAGGGGGTCATGTAGATACTAGTTTAATCTGCTTAGCCGTAGGGGACTATGTTGGATGCTAGTGTTATAATGAGAATGTCAAATAAGAAATTGGACAAATTTATTTTAGGATTTTGATTTGCTAGCATAACCAGAAGTTAGGTTATCGAAAGAATGCAAAGATTTCATTAATATTTTTTACATATAGTTTTTCTTTTAGTTCTCATAGATAGTTTTTTTCCGCTGTTTGCAAAATCCTAGAAAGAGTATGTTTCACTACTATATGCAAACAAATAATAAATAATTCACTTTTAAGTAGAGACTTCTGTTCAATCCACTCGTCGGAGAATGAATTCTTGCATCGAAAATGGTGGACATTTTGAACATCTAGGGCACTCCTAGTCACATTCTAAATTTTTTAATGTGTTGTAATGTATTCTGTTTACTTTTTTGGATGTTTGATTTGTTACATTGTTTATTGTTATTACTATTAGATTTGTTGTCATTGTTATTAATTACGAATTTTTATATTATGTATGTTCCACTAGACATATTTGATATAATTTGTTTCTTCATTGTGTCATTTTCACAGCTTACTTGTTTTCAACAGCTACTTTTATATATATTAATAAGATACATGAAAATCGTTATGAGAGTGAGTAAGTACTATCACAGACATACAGTGAGCCACTTTTCATTTTTGCAAATTTTGCCCGCGTCGTGGAATTCTGACGTCACTTCCGGTCACGGTTTTTTTGTGTCATCGAATACATGAATAAAACTAACGTCAAAATGTAGGTTTTGAGGTATACAATGAGATTGTAGTGGGGTCCCAGACTTAATTTGCCCGCAACCCTGAGATACCCTCGATTAAAGTATTTTTTGTTGTGTTTTATTAAGTCATCGAATACATGAATTTTTTTTAAGTTAAAATACAAGCCTTCTAGTTATTAAAAAAAGTAAGCTGCCTCTTCTTATTTGCCCTCATCCACTCATTTTGACGCCACTTCCGGTAAAATTCCGGGCAAAATTTGTTTACATGAAAAGTGGCTCCCTGTAGGTCTGTGGTAGTATAGTATATACAATGTCAGTTGGGACAGTATAGAAACGTAGACTTGTACCTGCCACTTAAAAATGTGAGCAATATTAGATGAGAGTTTGATTTTCCAACTAAAGGAGATGTCGACTTTACTCCTAGTTTTTGCTTTTATGCTGTCCCAATTGAGATCGTATATACTATACTTACTCACTCATACAAAGTTTTTCATGTATCTCATTCATAGGAAATCTATACAGCCGGCTCTCTACCTATTTTGCAAATTCCGTCGGCAAGATCGCACAATCATAATTTCAAATTTATTTGCTGATATCTACTGTTAAAAAAAATTATCGAGTTGCGGTTTTCACTGACATCTGGAGCTTTGAATTCTCTATTTTATCGTGTAAAAATAAACATACCATTCCATTTAAATTTTTTGAGAAAAAGTGAGATATTTGTTCACATGTCATAACGCCCTCTAACAGCGCAAAAGGTCCTCGATAGACTAAGAAAAGCACTTTGAAATGGGACCAAGTTTGTTAAATTCCGTTAAGGCTAATCGGAGTAATCGACATTTTAACAAATGTTTTTTTGGCATCTCCCCATCACTTTATTCTTGAAGTTACAAAAAAAAAGGAAAATTAGGAATATTCGAAATTGTCTTTGGATTACGATGCATATTTTCTTACTTTTTATTGGGTATTTTGCCACTGAAAAATATTTAAAAATTTTAATGAAAAAACCTCTGCGCCAAACGGATCAGATAGAGGTTGGTTCTTGAGTACTTGACTGTTTCAAAAAGTCTAGTTTATATATTTTTAGGTGTGAGACTTTTTGAAATAGTCAAGTACTCAAGAACCAACCTCTGTCTGATCCGTTTGGCGCAGAGGTTTTTTCATTAAAATTTTTAAATATTTTTCAGTGGCAAAATACCCAATAAAAAATAAGAAAATCTGAATATGCCACAAATAAACAATTACAGACAATACGATGCATATATTTTTAATGCCACTTAATTGAGCAAAATACAGAGAAAAAGCTAATTTTCTATTCGGTCATGCCTGTACGCTCCCTAGCGGCCACTTTAGAAACTGGAAAATATTTTCCAGCGATTTTTCAGGGACACTTTACTTAAGGTAATTTTTTCCCTAAACTTGTGCGATGATTAGTTTCTGAGATATGGCCGGCTTCCATTCTTAGGTGCCCACCCTGAGAGACATAATGAAGACATAATTTTTTCAATTTTTTCTGAATCTCCGTCTCTGAGATATTCGCGGTTAAAGTGAGGGGTCCATACATTTGAATCGAATATCAGTTAGGAGATATTGTCAGGTCACTGACGAGACGTAACTCATAATATCAGTTGTAGAAAAGGTCTATCGGCTTTTTCGTAGAATCGGTCGTTTCAAAGATATAAGCGAAATCTGAGCTATAGGCTGAAGGAAAATGTTCACTCCACTATAGTATTATACCTATGGGACTGTAAGCCGCATAGAAGTTATACTACAAGTGGTCCCGGAGGCGACTGCAAATTTGTGCGGGGAACGAGTGGACGGGATTTAGCAGTTTAGAATACTGCAATAGTATGCCCTAAACTCATAATCGCTGGTCGGCCGATCACGGTCCCTGGCAGTAATGAGTAATTACGGTAATTGTTTATTTGGGCAATGGGGCGATTGTGGTGACAAAGTGGACGTTTTTTTTTAAACTAATTTGTTAATTATGATCCAAAGAATGTAAAATGCTCGGTCGGCCGATCCCCACCCCTGGCGATAGCCTTGGCCAACCATTAACAACAATGCAATTTTTAATGCCTAGCCTACCCCAAGGAGTGACCAGGTCGGCCTTGGTCTATTCGAAAGAACAAAATTTTTCCTTTCATAAAACCCTGGTCTGCCGATCTCGGTCCCTGGCTTTAATGAGTAATTACACTAATTGTCGTGGGGGCACAGGGGGGATTGTGGTGACAGAGTGGACGATTTTTTGTTTAAACTTTTTTTTTATTGTAATCTCGAGGCTAAAATGCTCGGTCGGCCGACCCCCACCCCTGGTGATGTCCTTGGCCTACCATTTGCAACATTGTAAATGCCTTTTCTCACGCACGAATTTAGCAGATCGGTCTTGGAATATTCGAGAGGGTGAATTATCAAAAGAATTGTTATTACCTCGTGGTTTTCACTTTTATAACTTTTTCCCCCCCTTAAGGGGGGGGGGATAAATGTTGTAGCAACTGCACTCAGAGAAAAAGTTTACTATAGTTTTAGGTAAATTTCTATAGTTTTAAGAAAATGTTCTAATTTAAATACGAACCTATGAAATATTTCTTTGTTTTAAGTAAATCATTTATTTAATTGTATAAAATTTTCCTTAATTCAAGTAAATTATTTATTTCATTTTATGATTTTTTAAATTGTTTCTAAGATACTAAATTACGTAATATCAAATAAATCAATTTTCTTGAAGTAAATAAAGAATTATTTGTTATAGAGGAAAAAAACTTTGATTCAATAAAATCTGATTCAAACACATGGATTTACTTAAAACTAGTAAATTTTTTCTGACTGTATGATCATAATTCATCGCGTATTTATGACGGCATTTTGCTTTTATAAAATTACATTTGAAAAAAAATATCTACGATGTTAATTAAAAAAATGCATATACCATTCATTGAAATAACTATACGTGATTCATTTTGAAGTTACACTTGGAATAACTTTAAATTTGGATCGAAGAAAAAAATTGTCCGAATGAAAGTTGTATGTTTTGGGAGGGCACATATGCTGGCATTTATCAAGAGCCTATTAATGCCACCCTATGTAAGATATGGCCACCAATTTTTTTTTAAGAAACCCCATTAGTGACTTTTACGATTCTCACGGAGGAAAAACTTGTCCTATTAATTTTTTTTTGTTTATAAAGGGACATGTTATGGCACTAACCAGAGGCCTGTCAAGGCCACATTTGGTAAAATCTGGACACCAACAACACACCGAAGGAAAACGTGCTTCCTTATTATAATCTCATAAACGTAGATATTATTCGTTTCGAAATTCTGTAGAAAACAAATTATATATATTTTGAGTAAAAAAATTTTAAAATCCCCTGTTTTATTCTGTTGTTGGAATAATATCCCCTTAAGGTGGCCATTCCCTAGAAAGAGACATCCGTTAGGGAAATATTTACTATTTTTGGCCATACCTTTTTTCTCTTAGTACGTATATTTAAAAAAATTATAGACTACCTAAGTAGAACCTTAACAAGAATATTACTATTAATTTTCACTCGATAATTTCAGTGGATTGCAAAATAGCTAGATTTAAATTTAAAAATTATGCCAATTTTCCTAGTTCGTACTTTTAAATTAAACTGTTTCACAACCAAGGATATCACTAGGGGTGAGGGTCGGCCGACCGAGCATTTTAAACTCGAGATTACAATAAAAAAAAGTTTAAACAAAAAATCGTCCACTCTGTCACCACAATCCCCCCTGTGCCCCCCACGACAATTAGTGTAATTACTCATTAAAGCCAGGGACCGAGATCGGCCGACCAGGGTTTTATGAAAGGAAAAATTTTGTTCTTTCGAATAGACCAAGGCCGACCTGGTCACTCCTTGGGGGAGGCTAGGCATTAAAAATTGCATTGTTGTTAATGATCGGCCAAGGCTATCGCCAGGGGTGGGGATCGGCCGACCTAACATTTTACATTCTTTGGATCATAATTAACAAATTAGTTTTAAAAAAAACGTCCACTTTGTCACCACAATCGCCCCATTGCCCCAATAAACAATTACCGTAATTACCCCGTCCACTCGTTCCCCGCACAAATTTGCAGTCGCCTCCTGGACAAAGTATTTCTACTGTCCAAAATTATTCTCGTCATAAAAGCCGTGTTTGAGCACGGTTATACCTGCTAGCATAACCAGAATTCAGGTTATCGAAAGAATGCAAAGATTTCATTAATATTTCTACACAAAGTTTTTCTTTTATAGATAGTTAATTTTTCTGCTGTTTGCAAAATCCTATAAAGAATGTTTCAATACAATTATAAGCAAACAAATAATAATTCATTTTTAAACATGCATAGAGTATATAGGCTCCAATACTAGTTAGCTAATAGATAGGTGAGGTTGTTTTTAACAGTCAATGTCAAATATAATCATTTCACACTTATTCATAGAAATTGTCTTGGTTTTGCATGAAACATCTTTATGAATGGCTTTATGTCTTTCTGATGAGCTCCAGAATAAGGGCGAAAAACGTTTCAAAGGCTAAGCATTTCCAGGAAACAGAATGATAGATTTCATGAAAATGTAATCAATTGGAATGAAAAATTTTTTAAGACAAGGTAGATAAATAAATTCATTTTAGGTCTTTGTTCTCATTTTTAACTGAATCTTCATAATCGTAGGGGGTTATGTGGATACTAGTTTAATCTGCATGGCCGTAGGGGACTGTGTGGATGCTAGTGTTAGAATGAGAATTGTCAAATAAGAAATTAGACAAATTCATTTTAGGATTTTAATTTGCTAGCATAACCAGAATTCAGGTTATCGAAAGAATGCAAAGATTTCATTAATATTTCTACACAAAGTTTTTCTTTTATAGATAGTTAATTTTTCTGCTGTTTGCAAAATCCTATAAAGAATGTTTCAATACGGTTATACCAGTATTAAAGTAATAGTCGATGGCGAGGATGTTAGTAATTTTAAATGCAAGAACTCCAAACTGATCAGGAAATTTGTATTTTAAAACCAGGAAGAGAGAAAACCGAGACTAAAGTATACTCATACGATAATTTTCATAATTCTGAAAAAAGTAAATACTTATCACATTTTAGCGGGTGTGATACAACATCTACTCTATTTTAAACTGGAAAAAATTGGAATTAAATTGCTACAGACATTCAAGGACTTACAGGAGTGTGCTGATGTTTTTAAAGTGTTACTAAAGAGTTTATGAGAATTGCTGTAACTTAAATTCGCCCATGCCGTGGATAATCTTATCTAATCTAAAACCTGGAATGACTGAAAGCAATTTGGATGCTTTCCATGACATAGATCCCAGAGCTTTCTTAGTATAAGACATTGAATCCGACATCCGAAACGGAAGGAGAAATCGTTGAGGAAACACCTGAGGAAATTCACGAAACTCTAGAGGACGTAGAGGGCCTTCAGAAGTTGAGGTAGAGGCAGGCTAAGGTTTTCATTTTTTTTTTTAAATATCAGAAATAAGTAATACCGTTATTAGCAACAGTAGCACGAATATAGTATTTAATGTGGATTAAGTAGGTCTACTGGGGATATCACATAAAAAGAAACGCGCTTAGTGCTCTTCCCCCGCGGTGACTTGGAAGGGGGCGCATCTTTTCCATGAACTACAGACATTGCAACTCTGGCAAATGTTTTACTTGAAAGCGATTAGTTATACTGAGAGATTAGAAGACCTTTTCTGTAGTAAATTTTATGAGCTACAGTTCTCATAATACAGGGAAATTAGCCATTTAGGGTAACAAAAATTAAGAAAAGGATCATCTCCGGTATTTAAGTAAGTAATAACCTGGAGAATGATATGATGCATTCTTTGCACTTCCAAGTTCCGGGAAAATTCAGAAAAATTTGGAAAAACTTTTTGATTTTGGTTTTTTTTGCTCTAGCGGCCAAAATAATGAAAATTGATAAAAAAAATTCAAGAAAAGTTGTAGATCGTCTGTTTCTCTGCAGAAAAGGTCTTTACAAATTTTTGTCTTACTTAAGCCGTTTAGAAGGTAAATCGAGTTTTCCACTTATAGTTTTGAGCCGCTTCGAAATGTGCGACAAATGAGAATTCTCCGGGAGTTTCGTACGACCGAACTCATCGATCGATAATTCTTACTATTCAGTCCCTAAAAAGAATGAAAATAACATAAAATGTAGAGAAAAGTCTCAGCTTTAATGTGGAACTAATCACAAAATTCATAAAAAATTTTATCATAGAGAAAAAGTGTTAGAAGATGGCTTAGCAAACTTTGTACACTTGATCCACAGATTTATTCATATCTTTGCCGGGAGTCGTTAGAATGATAATTCATTTTGCTAGTATATTCCTATATAAGATATATTAATCCAATTAACAGTTTATTGCAATTCCTTTTGTTGGAAAAATATGCCTTGCGATCAAAGTAGAGGGTATATTTCTCGTCGATCAGTCACCTCCAAATTATGGAGTTCAATTCGCTATATCTTAAATAATAATAATAGCAGTCTTAATTTTTGGTAGCATAATAAAACATATTTATTCGAATTACTTTAGAGTTTTTTAAATGTGTGCAGTACTTTTTGAATTTGTCTACATTATTCATACACGTTGAGAAAATGCACAATTATACAGTAAAACATATACAACTTATTTGTTTCTTAACATTCTTCAATGAGACTTTCACGAAATATGGATTAAAGTGCGTGGAATCGAATTCATACAGTGGTAAAGCACATATTGTTACGGGAGAAATAGGGAGGATGCATAAAACTCAAAGATATGAATAAATCAACTGTATAAAGTTTACTAAGCCATTTTTTAACACTTCTCCATGATAAAAATTTGTATGAATTTTGTGATTAGTTCCACATTAAATCTGAGACTTTACTCTACATTTTGTTATTTTACATTTTTTTAGCGGCTCTAATAGTAAGAATTATCGATCGATTCTCATTTTACGCGCATTTGGGAGCGGCACAAAACTATAAGTGGAAAAGTAAGTATCTCCTAAACGGCTTAAGTACGACAAAGATTTGTAAAGACCTTTTTTGTAGAGAAAGAGACGAGCTACTACTTCTGTTGAAAACTTTTTTCTCTATTTTTATTATTTTAGCCGCTAAGGAAAAATAAACCGAAAATCAAAAAGTTTTTCAATTTTTACTTCTCTCGCATACCGAAGGGAAGTATTGTATTTTACTTCCCTCGCATACCGAAGGGAAGTATTATATTCCAGAAAAAAATCACCCTCCGAGATTTTTTCGGATTTCGGATTTTGAACTTGGTAGGTAGTTGACGCTACTGGAAAATATACAGGGTGGACCTTCTAAATAGAATAAGTAGGTAATGAAAAAATTCTTTTTTGCTCAAGTTTAAAATTTCCACGTTTCATGGCATTCTAAAGCTATTTTTTTTTAAATATTTTTTTACCAACATTTTTGAAAAATTTTTACCACTTGAACAGATGGAAAAACATGTTTCCTTCGTTCAAATTTAAAATTTCTACGTTTCAGAATTTTTTTTTACCATTTTTGAAAAAATTTTACCACTAAAATAGATGGAATTCTTTGTTCATGTATAAAATGTCTACGTTTCCATAGCATTCTAAACCTATTGAAACAAATTTTTTTAAAATTTTGAAAAATTAAAAAAATTGTTTGAGCAAACTTTTAATCTAAGTAGTGATCTACTTACTATGGAATAGATGAATTTTTTTTTACTCAAATTTAAAATTTCCACGTTTCATGACATTCCAAACCTATTACGGAAAAATATTGCAACATTTTTTTACCATTTTGGAAAAAAAATTTACCACTAGAATAGCCGGAAAAAAAAATTGCTCAAATTTAAAATGTTCACGTTTCATGGCATTCTAAAGAGGATGAGTCTGAAAACGAATGGATACCTAGAGAAGAAAAAATCAAAAAGGAAAAAATTAAAAAGGAAAAATTAAAAAAGGAGAAAAAATCAAGACAAGATGGCGATAAGCCACAAAAAATTAGAAAACCAAAGAAAGAGGGGAGAGTAGAGAAAGAATTTTTTTCACCAACATTTTTGAAAAATTTACCACTAAAATAGATGGAAAAATATTTTTTCCTTGCTCAAATTTAAAATCTTCACGTTTCATGGCATTCTAAACCTAAAAAATAAAAAATTTGCCACTAAGTACTATAGAATAGAAGGAAACTTTCTTTTTTGCCCAAATTAAAAATTCCCGCGTTTCATGGCATTCTAAACCTATTTCAGAAGAAAAAAATGATTTTTTTTTAATCAACATTTTTGAAAAATGAAAAAAAAAAAAAGAAATTTTTTAACCACCACTATACTTCCACTCCACTACGTGAATGTGTAATTGAAAATGCGACAGATGGCAATAATATTTGGCATATGCACCTATTACAAATGTACAGGGTGGTCATCCCAAGGAATAATTCAGTCATGGTGGACATTTATAAAGGTATTTGCGCAAGCCTTCCATATTTGGCACCTGTTATTTAGTATTGAACTTTTGCTGTTGGATGAGCACTCTGTATATTTCTTTGACCAAAAATTATCAGGTTTTCTTTGTAATAATAGTGATAACTATATTCCGATTATAAGTCCGAGACAAGTTGATGCCTTTAAATTACAGACCTATATCGCTAATAACAGCTATAGCAAAAATATTTGAAATGACATTGAAAACAAGAATTATAAAATGTTTAAATAAACACAATATTTTGTCAGCACAACAGTTTGGTTTTAGAGAAGGTAAGTCGACTGAACATGCAATCACCCTACTTACAAAAAAAATTTACGAATCTATTGATAACTCTAAACCTTCGCTATGTTTATTCTTAGACTTAGCGAAGGCATTCGATACAATTAGCCACACGCTATTACTGCAAAACTTAGATGACATCGGTATTAGAGGTACAGCACTCAAATTAATGCATAGTTACCTATCAAATAGGAAACAATGTGTAGAAATCGGTAACTATAGAAGTAATTTCACAACAATTGAATTTGGTGTACCACAAGGAACCATATTGGGCCCCATTTTGTTCATAATTTACCTTAACAATTTGTTTGAAATTAACTCGGAGGGTACCATCATCAGCTTTGCTGATGATACAGCAATTTTCTATGGAAGTGATACCTGGAACAACTTGCGGGAAAAGGTGCAGAATGACTTTGAAAATATAAAAGCATGGTTTGATAATAAGCTTCTCTCACTGAATTTTGAAAAAACAGTGTTTGTACCTTTTACCTCGTATAGTTGCTTCCTACCACACTTCAAATCCCTAGAAATAAAAGATGATCAACAGAATAGGTTTTTAATATCTTCTCAAACATATCATAAATAGCTAGGATTAATTATCGACTGTCATCTAAAATGGGACAAACAAGTAAACTATGTTACAGAGAAACTAAGAATACATATCCATCTTTTTAAATTTCTAAAACAAGTACTAGATATTAAACACTTAGAAATAATATACACGGCCCTTGTAGAGCCACACATTAAATATGGCATAATAGGATGGGGAGGCGTAATGAATGTACATTTAAATAAGTTAGAAATGACACAAAAAAGAATCCTTAAAATTATGTACAACAAAGATCATACCTATTCCACTGATAATTTATATAGAGAAATGTCAATTATGGATCCACGTCAGCTATTCTTCTTTAGTCTGACCGTTGTTCAGTACTCTGAAAGTAAAAATATTCTACAACATGAATATAACACCAGACATAGAGGCAACCTAATACCTGTTAAACAAATATACGAAACAATTGGACAACGATCCCATGTATTCTTAGCACCTAAGGCGTTTAATTAATGTTATACCTGAAATATGAAAAAAATTATTTAAGAAATATGTAAAAAAATTTATAACAGAAACTCCCAGAATTGAAATACGCAAATTACTAGACTTAAAAAACACTTAAAAAAAAGCTAAATAAATGTGATTCTTACCAAATTTTAAAAAACTATATGCCCTATCAACCGACCATATACTTCGAACATAAAACTGTAAATGAAAAAAAAAAGATGCTACAAAATTGTTAGAAATTGAAAAATTAAACAGTACCTAAAATATGAAACAGAGTATGATTGTCTATACTCTGCATTCTTATTATTTTATTTCCCAAATAGGATATCTTAAATGTATATTAATCCTTTTTTAATTATTGCATTAATTTGTAAATTTTTTTCTATGCCCCTTGTTACAGTCACATTCAAGGTTAAATTGAACCTTCTGTGATTTCTTTTAGTGTTTATTTGTATTTAGATGTAAGTGTTGTCTTATATTTCTATTCTTATCTTAAATAAACATTATTATTATTATTATTATGCAATTTCGTAATTAATAATTTTTTAGAGTGACCGCCATGCACAGATAGACAGGGAAGTTCTGTGTAAATACCTTTACCGATTTTTTTATTTTCCCGGAACTTGGAAGTGCAAAGAATGCATCATTTCATTCTACAGGTTATTACCTAGTTAAATCCTGGAGATGATCCTTTTATTAGTTTTTGCGATGATTTTACAAAATGTTGCCTTCATTGTCTATACTAATAACCTTTCTTCTCGAAAAATTGATAGTTCCTGAGATAATAACGAAAAACCAAATCTTACCCCATTTCACCCCTTATAGAAAAATTTTCGGGAGTGCTATCTATGGGAATTTTTGACGTGTTGTTTAAAACACAAAAATAACGGGTTACAAGAAAACTAGCTTGTTAATAATTTTCTAATTTTTAAATAATGTAAATTGTAGCTTAACATTTTAATTCAATATCGATCATACATTTCGCTTTGTTTAACACTTTCTTTATGCTTCTTGATAAATTCGGATTAGGCTTTTACAAGATAATATATATTATGTTCTTTATTAAATTATTGGGACATAGGTATTTCCATTGTGCACTTTACCAATTTGTTTTAGAATTGAAAGCTTCCAGTTAATACATTATTCTCGCAATTCTACAACAAAGTTTATTAGAATTTAGGACGCCCCAATGGCCCAATTTTACTCGTTCAAGGAAATTTATTACTGAGTCATACGTTTGAAATTTTCATAACTAGATCGGCTAGTATGTGCATTCCATGGAAAATCCAATGTAGTAAGGATTAGTTTTAATAGGTTTAATGTAAATTAGTATCATTTCAGTTTAGTGGAATTTGCATCCAGAAGACTTTATGTATTAGGTACCTACATTAGTCAACAATATATTCAGAGGAATGAAAATATTAATCCCTTAAGAAAAATTGTCACTCTTCCAATAAAAATCAAACCACGTTAGTATAGTCCAGGGTTTGACGGTAAAAATAGATTATTACCTCAGAATTATTTCGCATACCATCGATTGCCGTGAAATTTGGATAGTAAGTAGGGAATGATTCAAGAATCAAAAATTTAGTGCCCATGTGCGGGGTGGAAATTAGTACACTCAATATACAGGGTGTAATTAGTTTCATGTCATAAAAAAACTGGTGGTAGGAAACGACAAGACAAACAAAAAAACCTTATATAACATGGGGTCTAAAGCTCATAGTTTTGGAGAAGAAAAATAAACAAAAATTTCGCAAATTTTCAATAAAATTTTTTGAGAACTGCTGGAATATTGAGGTAGGTTTAGATCGTCGCGCGTTTTTTTGTCTTATACTCTGACTCTCCCTTGTGCAATATTTTAGTTACTGTGGGTGTTTCGTTATGTACACACGTCCAACCCGCCCCGCCGTTCGTTGTTTTTGTTATTTTTGAATTTCGGGTCACTGTGTATTTATAGTTAAGATTTATTTCATTGACTTTACCGTTCAAGTCGTTAAATTCTTGATTACGTACAGACACAAATTGTTCGTTCTTTTTGTATTCCGTTTTGAATTTTGCACCAAGTTTTGCTTTTATTTTTCTTTATCGACGACGTTAGTTGATCGTTTATTGTTTAGTGTTGAACGGAGTACGTATGTCCTTAATTCGACGTACCGAACTGTGTATTGATGCAGATGCAGATACTTCGAATAATTTACTTAGGTGGTAAGCTTTTAACCCAGGACACTCATTTATGTTACAAACGTTAATAACTCACATTTAAATATTCTAAATTATAAACATTAATCCAAATCAAAAGACACACATGTAAAGAAATGCTCTGTTTAAACTTCTATGGCCATTATTTGCTTGCAGTTGTGCATGAAAAGATAACGAATTATTTACCTCTTTATAATTGCCTCAGTTGGGTTGAGGCGGTCCATCAAAGGCGGTCGATGATCCAAGGCCTTTGCTTTGACACCGCGTGTGACGCCGAGGACTGCACTTTTTTATGACAATTTAAAAGTTGTATAATTGGGAACTACAAGTCCATTGACCAAGAAAAGCAGTGGTTCTCAATTATTTTCTACATTAATATTAAAAAAATATATATATTTAAAATGTTGACCTAGGTCCGTTTTTTTCAGTGTCCCTAGAGGGAAGTCATAAAGGTTTTTTGTTTGTCTAGTCGGTCCCCATTACCAGTTTTTTTTAATGGCATGAAACTGATTACACCCTGTATATGGATTACATTTAATTTCAATTCTTGCGGTTGAGTATTATGTGTCTGTTGTCCTATATATAATCTTAACTATTTTATAACTGCTTATAGTAACTACTGTCATTTTTTCTTTTTCTTTTTTCTCTCTTTTTTAAATAGTCTTCCCTTAATATTTTAAATTTTTTGTTTCTGTAATCGCTATGTTATAAACTTAGCTTTTATCTATATACTAGTAATGTTGAATGTTGTGACCTGCTCTTTGTACTGTGTATGTTAGTTTGGGCCAATAAACTATTTTATTCTATTCTATTCTAAGCCATTGGTTTCATTACTGTTCTTTTCTCCGAAAAAGCGAGATAACCATTTTATTTTCATCACAACTACGTAAGTTTTTATGCTATCGTCTTTTACTTAAGGTCATCTTAAAGATCTTTTCAAGTACCTTAAAAACGGTCTAAGTACAAGTTTTCCTCAAAAAATGAGTCGTTTTTCCGTTATCTAACGTTGAAACGTTCGAAATCAGTTTCTGGCGAACAATCACCTTCAACGAGCCATAACTCGGTTCGTATTGCATCTACAGAAATAAAGTAGAAAACAGTCGATTTGTTATTTTATAAGTTTCATTTTTGCTACTGATAATTTTTTTGATAAAACGTAAGGTTTTCGTGAAAAATCGCTTTATAGGATCCATTTCTTAGATGAAACATCAACATTTTGTTTGAATCTCGAATAATTCTAAAAATATTGGTTTATGGTAAAAACTTCATAGAACATTTTTTGCTTAGAATTCATTTTTGCGGTTAGTTTGAGTGTACTAATTTCCACCCCCAGGGTAAAGGCGCACATCGGCATTATATAACTTGTGTTCCTTGATCCATTTCCTACTTACTGTCCAAATTTCACATCAATCGATCTGATTCGAAAGAATTCTGAGCGGAAAACCGTCAAACACTGCACTAATATACGATTCAAATGTATTGACCCCTCACATAAACCGCGAATATCTCAGAAATGGAGGAGCAGAAAAAACTGAAAATTTTGTTTGTTTATTATGAGTCTATTCTAAATCAATCACTGAAATTTGAATAATGTACATTGGACACTTTTGAATTTCTGCTAAGTTATATTGGAAAATGTCTTACTTTTTAAGGAAATTTTGAAAATACCAGTTTTAAATCCATGATATCTTGGAAAATATGCATACTATGTAAATAATATTTTAGGCACCGATAAAGCACGGCATTTTTTGTACGAGGACATTTTTTCATAATTTTTTATTCTAAAATTTTGCAGTTATTCTCAAAAACGTGACGTCATGTTTATTCGGTTATTTATCATTTATCAATGTATTTAAAAATTCTTTGTTAAAATAGTTAATTATGTAAAATGTAAGCATTTTCAGAAAAAATAATTGGTATATATCAAACATTAATTTAGTTATGAAACGTAATAGGTAATATTAGTGCAAACTTGGAATGATATTATCCCTTACGCTTGATAACTAAATTAATATTTTATATATACCAGTTCTTTTTTTTAAAATGCTTACATTTTACATAATTAACTATTTTAACAAAAATGTTTTAAATACATTAATAAATATATTATTCAAATTTCAGTGACTGATTTAGAATAGACTCATAATAAACACATAATTTTTTCAATTTTTTCTGCTCCTCCATTTCTGAGATATTCGCGGTTAAACTGAGGGGTCAATACATTTGAATCGTATATTAGTATCATTTGGAGGCAATTTAATTTCCTAATTACCTCTAGATAATGACAACATTGTTAGCGAGACGCATAGTGCTCTGTATTGGTGTCTGTGGAAACTACTTCGGCATCAGTGTCTCACAAGGTTCCATTAACATATACAGGGTGTTATTAATATAAAGGTCATACAATTCTGACCATTATACTTTCACAGGTGATATATTGAACCAAAGGAAACCAGAAAATATTCTACAATATGTGTTGAAAATAGCAGAGTTTTGCTAGAAAAAGGTAATTTAACTTTGATTTTTACTTCCCTCGCATACCGAAGGGAAGTATTGTATTCGAGAAAAAATCACCCTCCGAAATTTTTACGGATTCTGACGTTTCAGATCACGGAGATTACGAAAATATAGGTTTTTCAATTCCGTCTGTCTGTCTGTCTGTCTGTCTGTCTGTCTGTTGGTGCATTTACTAAAAAACTACTTGCCGGAGAGCAGTCAAATTTGGTGGGTAGTTGACGCTACTGTCAGCGCGGAAATGGTAGAAATTTCACTGAAAAATATACAGGGTGGACCGTCTAAACGGAATAAATAGTGAAAAAAATTTTTTTTCGCTCAAATTTAAAATTTCCACGTTTCATGACGCGCTAATCCTATTTCGGGAGAAAAAATTTTTGAAAATTTTTTTCACCAACATTTTTGAAAAAATTTTTACCAAGATGAAAAAAAAATGTTTTTGTTCAAATTTAAAATTTCCACGTTTCATGACACGTTAAACCTATTTCTGAAAAAATAAAATTTTTGAAAAATTTTTTACCAAGATGAAAAAATTTTTTTTTGATCAAATTTAAAATTTCTACGTTTCATGGCATTCTAAAACTATTAAAGAAAAATTAAATTTTTTTTACCAACATTTTGGAAAAAATTTTTTCTACTAAAATGATAAATTTTGTTCTTCAAATTTAAAATTTCCACGTTTCATGCCATTCTAAGCCTTATTAAAAAAAAAAAAAAAATTGAAAATTTTTTGAAATTTTTTTTTACCAACATTTTTGAAATTTTTTTTACCACTAAAATAGATGGATTTTTTTTTATTTCTTCAAATTTAAAATTTCCACGTTTCATAGCGTTCTAAATCTATTTTAAAAAAAAATTAGAAATTTTGTTTACTATTTTTAAAAAAATTTACCACTAAGATAGAATTTTTTTTTCTTTGTTCAGATTTAAACTATCCACGTTTCCATGGCATACTAAAACTATTCAAACAAATTTAAAAATGTTTTTGAAAAATTTTTAAAAAAATTTGAAAACATTTTTAATCTATTTATCACTACTATAGAATAGACGAAAAGTTTGGTTTGCTCAAATTTAAAATTTCCACGTTTCATGACTTTCCAAACCAATTTTGGGAAAAAAAATTTTGCAACATTTTGTTACCAGTTTGGAAAAAAAATTAACACTAGAATAGATGGAAACTTTTTTTACTCAAATTTAAAAGTTTCACGTTTCATGACATTCTAAACCTATTTAAAAAAAATATGTAATTTTTAAATCTTAAACTTCTTTTATCACTAGTATAGAATAGACGGAAACTTTCCTTTTTGCTCAAATTTAAAATTTCTACGTTTGACATTTTAAACCTATTTCAGAAGAAAAAATTTAATTTTTTTTTTAACATTTTTGAAAAATTAAAATAAAAATGAAATTTTTTAACCACCACTATACTTCCACTCCATTACGCGAATGTTGGATTGATGTGACGGATGGCACTAATATCTGACATATACACCTATTATAGTTTTATTGAAAAATGTACAGGGTGGTCATCCCAAGAAATAATTATTCAGTCGTGGTGGACATTTGTAAAGGTATTTGCGCAAGCCTGCCATATGTGGCACCTGTTATTTAGTATTGAGCTTTTGCTGTTGGATGAGCAATCTGTATATTTTTTTGACCAAAACTTATCAAGTTTTCTTTGTAATAATAGCAATAACTATATTCCGATTATTATTCTCAATGTCATTTCGTAATTATTAATTTTTTAGAGTGACCGCCATGCACAAATAACGAGGGAAGTTCTGTGTAAAGACCTTTACCGATTTTTTAAAGTTAATTTCTTGAAAATAAAAAAAATGTATTCTACAATATTAATGCAAGGAGTAGCTCAAGGATCTGATAAAACTACTGGACAATGTTTTTCGAATATTTTATATGATATTTACGGTTACATCTGATGCATTGTTTGATTAAAAAAGTCTGTAAAGGTATTTACACAGAACTTCCCTCTTTATTTATACCGGGTGGTCCCTCTAAATAACCATTAATTAAGAAACGACATATGAGAATAATTATCGGAATGTAGTTATCACTATTAGTAAAGGAAACCTGACAACTTTTGGTCAAAAAAATATACAGAGTGGTCATCCGACAGCAAAAATAAATGTTAAATAAAAGGTGCCAAATATGTAGTTTATTTAGTAATAATCGAATTAGCATAAAATAAAAATCATTTTAAAGAATATTTCATTCAAGAAAGTTATCCATGAGCTGGTTTAGTTGAAACTAGTTTTGAATGGGAGCAAAAATGTTGGGGCGAGTGTCTTTCGTTTACCTGCTAAGTTCTTGCTATTTGTGGCGTTTTGTTTAAAAAAACCACTGCCTAAGGAATCACTTGTTCCTCGTCCAGATTACTCATCCAAGTTTCTTTAAAGGAATACTTCTTGACTATATTTGCACTCTAATATGTGGAATTATTGGTCATAGAATTTTAATAATATAATATTTGAGACAGATGTCATAAAAAAAATTGTTTTTTATTAGCTTGCTTTACTTATTTCCCCTATGTACCCCACCACCATCCCTTCAACGGATTCAACTCAATCAGATACCATTAACTACACACGTGTATCAAATTTCAAGTGAATATCTCAATTTTATTTTATCAACCTCTTTGATAATGGAGTGGAGGTGATGGTGGGTTGAGAAATATTATAAAGGAATCTGAGGTCCTGGTTTCTAGCATATACACCAAATCCCAAGTTTCTGTACACTTACCAGCTTGCTTTACATATTTTCTCACATTTACCTCTACTTACCGCCACCCCTTCAACGGAATCATCTTTAAATGTAGTCTAGTTACAGATGTCGTTATAATTCATACGTGTACCAAATTTCAAGCGAATATCTCAATTTTATTTTATCAACCCCTTTAGTGATGGTGGTGGTGGAGGAGTTGAAAAATGTTTTAAAACAATCTCTAGGGTCTCGGCTGCTAGTGTACATATACACCAAATTTCAAGTTTCTGTACTCTTACCAACTCGCTTTACTTATTTCCCCCTATTAACCCCTATTTAACCCCCAACCCTTCACCGAAATTAGCGCAAAATATAATCTAGTTCCAGATCTCGCCATGATACATATGTGTTCCAAATTTCAAGTCAATGTCTTAAACTGTTCCTGAGAAAACGTGTGCACAAAAAAAGTTACAGAAAAACAGACCGACAGACAGAATTTTTTTTTCACTCAAATTTAAAATCTCGATGTTTTATGACATTCTAAGCCTATTTTTACAAAAAAAATACTTCCACTCCACTACGTGGATGTGGGAACTAATTAGATGTAGGGTATTTCGTACATAATAAAGTGTGCGCAACAAGAGTTTGAAAGTCAATTGAATATGAACTGTGTATTCTACATTATTATCAATATTTACAAACGAACGAATGTATACAAAATACTTTTTCCACTATTGAAGACGAATCACAAGAAAATGATAGCGATGAAGAGATTTTCCAGAAAAATCTACCCAAGAGGAAATTCAATAGTACCCAGAAATAGTCGATGATAGTGATGAAATTATATTGTATTATTTAAATTGATAATACAATTGAATTCTAAGCTTTTCCTGTAAAATTAAATATCTAGGAGTAATTCTCGATCAATAACTTAGCTGGAACTCACATTTAGAAAAAACACTTACTAAAGCCACTACGGCTATTTGGACGTGCCGCAGGCTGTTTTTTAAGACTTGGAGTCTAAAATCGAAAATTATCTACTAGGCTTATCTTTTGGTTGTGAGACCCATGGAGACCTATGCATCATGTATATGGTGGCCAAAAACTGAAGAAAAATTAGCACAAGGAAAGTTACAGAAATTGCAACGCCTTGCCTGTTTAGGGATACAGGAGCAATGTGCTCTTGCCCCACAGCAGCTATGGATGCAATGCTGGACCTACTTCCTCTACATCTTTACGTGAGGAAGGAGGCAGCACTTAGTGTCCTAAGGCTGCAGCAGATACTTTCTCTCAAACCAGGCGATCTGGTTGGTCACTTAAAGATCCTGGAATTAATCCAATTGAAATCCTAGACCAAACCTACTGACTCAATGCCAATCAAGCAGGACTTTGATTGTCCGTTTGATGTGCCGATTGAGAGCCGTCAGATGAGCAGAGTCGGAGCCCTGCAATTGGAGAAAGGGTCACTCATCTGGTATTCAGATGGATCGAAGATGGCTGAAGGGGTTGGCATGGGCGTAGGATAATTGCAGGTTATCCAGAGCCCTAGGTAAAATCCGAACCACCTTCCAAGCAGAAGTCTATGGTATTGATCTAAGTGTTCAGGAATGCATAAATAAAGACATTCGAAGAGCAAATATCTATATACTCTCAGATAGTCAGGCAGCGTTAAAAGCTCTCAGGTCTTACACCTTTGAGTCTAAAAAGGCCTGGGAATGCCGACAATCCTTAAAACAACAGGCAAAAAACAACAAGGTTACCTTGATGTTGGTGCCAGGCATGATGGAATAGAAGGAAATGAATTAACTGACGCCCTTGCAAAAAGGTGCTGAAGTCCCATTTTTGGGACTGAACCATTTTGTGGCTTATCTAAGGGGTACATAATGGAGGAGATCCAAGAATGGGAAAAGGAACAGAAATAGTTCTACTGGAGGAATACTCGAGGCCAAAGACAAGTGAAAAAGTTCATAACTTATTTGACAAAGAATGCCACAAGGCTTCTTGAGCTCGAAAAGTATGTCTTAACGCTGATGACAGGCCTTATAACAGGCCATTGCCCTTTGAGATGTCATTTTAAGAATATTGGCAAGGCAGATGATGATACGTGCAGATTCTTGATACTGCAATAGAAACTGAGGAACATATTCTTTGCGAATGCTAGTCCGCACTAAGCTAAAGTGCCTAGAAAAGATGGAATTAACACCTGAAGACATAACAGCATATAGATAAATTAGCTAAAGTATCCACACAGGAGAAACTGTAGAAGAGATATGTCTCTCTGATTGCATAAAGATGAGACAATCGATGATAAAGAAAAAATGGTCGCCCCCTATTGAATGAATTTTGTCTTACCAACCCTACTAGATACACACATATACAACCAGTAATACCAGTGAACCCCTGGTTCAATAGTTATAACATACCTAGGAAATATATCACCATAATATCTAGAATCAAATTTGGATATGGATGTTATCCAACCCATCTACATAGAATAGGAATACTACCGAGCGATACCTGTGAGCATTGCAACGTTTTAGGGGACCTAGAGCATATATTTGTTGGATGTAGCAAATACACCGATGAAAGCAATGAACTGTACAACAATATAATAAATTTGAAAATTGAAACCCGTTTTAATTTGATGCATTTATTAGTTTTGCAAAGGGAAGATGCTATCAATTGCATAATACAATTTTTAAGGAAAACACATACAAAACTTTAAAGTAGGTTACCTTTGTTACCTTTGTTTTTAACCTTACTTGTGTAGAAACCTAACCGTGGTCCACCTGTGTGTCTTTGATGTTTAAAAGCCCTGAATGACCCCTGGGCGAGAAGCGAGTGACAATGTACTTTCGTGTAGATGTTTAAAAAAAAGCAAAAAAGGAAAAAAAAAGAAAGAGAACGAAAGACAAGAAAAGAAAGTAGGTTGTTTAGTTGGCGTAGGGCTTTTGTAATTGTTTTTCTTCTTGGTTTAGAAATGTAACGTAAAATATTAACTTAGTTCCTGGCTGTATGGACACTGTCCTAATTCCAAAAAAGAAAGGAAAAAAGCCGCCTGAAGATATAGGGAAATTAGCTCCCAGGAAAATTATACGCTTTGCAAAAATCTAGGGAGTCCTGGACAACGACTAATTGTAGAGTAATTCTCAGTCGATCTTTTAGGTGTACGTGAGGAAGGGCTGTTCAGAGCCGAGCGACAAAAAATGTCGTTTGGTCCATATTACCTCCATTATTATAATGATTTTCAAGTCGAAATGGCAGTCTTATCCCGGTAAATTTTTATTTTATTTCGTTGCATACCCTAAATACCAGTTGAATGCAAAAGAATATTTGGTTTACTAATTAATTCAGATTTTGCTGCATTTTATTCTTTGGAAAATGTACTAATATCACGTTTTGAAATTGACCACCATACTTTTAACACCCTGTAACTAAAAAATGTCCATATTTGGTTCTCGCCTACCTGTACCTAAATATTGTTTTTTATGTATTTGTCTTAATTAGTATACTTATTTAATTTAATGAAATAAGAATGTATTATTGGACGCTTTCTAATTATGACTTTAACAAGTAGTATTAAAGACTAATAGATCTTTTATTTCTCCATAAATTATCAAGTTTTGTGATGACGTCAGTTACTCTGCTGCCTCCGCAGAATGATTCATTCTCATTCTCATCGTTTCAGCTCAACCAGACTTACTACATTAGGCGCCGCGACGCCATTCATATAAATTTTCGGTTATCGCCCTTTTTTGTTATACGCTATCATACTAAAACCCGCCTGAGTAGTTTAAAAAAATAACGTACGCTTCAAGTACACTATCTAAAAGCCAACTTAATGGTTATCTGTCTACTATACTTTCTTTGATAGCTGAAATTTATTCTGAATATTCCTGAAAAGAACTTGATAAGTCATAAACACGAAACTGGACGTTAATACTTTTTTTTATAAATGTATTACCGGCATGCTCAATAATATTGCACAAACTCTCACAAAAAAACTACATAAAAAGGGCAGGGCCGTCGAGAGAAAATCGGGGCCCGGGGGATAGTAACGACTCTCACCAATCCTCAATATAAATTTCGAAGAGCGGACAGGAGTATTCCTTAGGATTGAATATTTGTCTCGATCGAAATTTTCAAGAGCGGGGAGTGTACAAATTTAAATATTTATCGTAGAGGACTCTTTGGAGAGCGGAGGGGGGGGGATTTTTCCTTATAATTGAATATTTATCACGGTAGAAATTTTAAAGAGCGAAGGGGGGGATATTCCTTTGCCTAATAATTTCATATTTATCTCATTATAAACAAGTTATTCAGAACTCGTTGTTATTTACATCACACTAATCATTCTAATGCAAATCTCCAATTTCAGGTAGAACCCGGGCCCCCTCAAAACCGCCAGCCCCCCTCGACGCTCCTGAAAAAGGTAATCCTTTATATAAACTTATTTCCGAAAATTAATAATAAGGGAGATATACCCTTTAAAGGGGGATAATAAATTTAATTTTTTCTGCAATATCTCCCTTAAAGTATCAAATTCATATTTTAAACTAAGTCATAGGCCATCTGGACACTAGTTTACATGGTATCAGTCAAACCCTCTCTTCTGTTTAAGATGTAGTTTTAGGCTGGTTAGTATTTTCCTCATAACTTTCTAATTTTTCTCAAATTTCTAAAAATTATTATAAAAAACTCATTTTCAGATTATCGCAAATAGAAAAGTATTCTTAGTGCATTTCGATAAACCAAGCCAAGTTCTCGAGTAATTTGTGTTTAAAAAACAACGTGCATTTACATTTTTATTTGAAATAATTCCAGTTTGATTGTTAATGTTATTTAAACATGGGTGATTCTGATTACCCGTTCTTTGAATTAACAGACGTAGTTTTGACTTTGGGAGGATGTTTTGGTAATGCTGCTGTAGCAGCTGTAAAAATGTTATGAAGATAATAGTGGGAGAGCTGCCGGACGGTCCAGGTAGCGTGCTTAGCACAAGGCTAAAAATTTGTAGATTAATGTTTTAGTACTAGTTAAATCAGAAAGTAATCACCTGGCAGGCGTCCCGCGGTTGCTTCTTCATTCCCTAAATTTTTGAAAATGTAAAAAATATTGTAATATAAATGTTCTTCTACAAAGCTACAATTTTAATGTGTTTCCATTTACATATGTTTAAATGTAAAAAAATAATGCCATGCGATTTGAAGGGTCATGGGGATGGCAATTCTTAACATGCTTCTACAAGGCTGTAATTTTGAGAATATATTCTGTAAACTATTTTAAGAATGTGTGTTAAAAGCCAGGCCACGCCACGTGAGTAAAAATAAAAAAATAATATAAATATGCCCAACAATGATTCCGAAGAAAACTTCATTATTGACGAAGGAACGGAAATTCATCTTTTGGGTCGAATAGAAGTTGATACGACTGTTTCTTTAAGGCAAGTTGGGTTTGAATTGAACATCAGTCACCAAACAGTAAGTCAAATTTTGCACAAATACCACTATAAAGCTTTTAAGTACCAATTGCACCAGCAGTTGTACGAAAGTGATTACGAACGTAGGATGGAATATTGCAATTGGATTTTGTATAATAACGTGCAGCCAAGCAATGATTTTTTAGGACTGATTTTATTTTCGGACGAGTCAAGGTTTACAAATTTGGGATTATTTAACCGACAAAATACAAAATATTGGTCACAAGAAAATCAAAATTTATTACGGGTGGGTAACTTCCAAGTGCGGTTCGGTTTTAATGTTCAATAATCGGTAGTAGAATCATTGGTCCAATAATATTTGAAGGTCCTCTGACTGGTGCCAGATACTTGTGATTCCTGGAAAATGAGATTGAGGACATTTTAGATGAGTTACCTTTAGATTTAGGACAGGGAATGTATTTCAAACAAGATGTCGCTCGTCCCCATAATTCAAGGATAGTAATTGATTACCTTCAACGGAGATTTGGAGGAAACGTAATTTCGACGAATGGTCGTGAGAGGTGGCCTCTAAGGTCACCTGATTGAATGCTCCTTGTTTTCTTTGTTTGGAGTCATTTAAAAAATATTGTCTATGCAACCGCCATTACAATCCGTAAGGGCCAGGAGCTACGAGTAAGACGAGCAAATAATAGCACAACGGCTCAGCAATTGACGAACGTTCTTCGAGAAACAGCTATGCGAGTTCAGAAGTGCATTGACGTTAATGGACAGCATTTTGAACAACTGTTGTAATGTTTTGTGTTAATTTTTGTATTGCAAAACCACCTGTGTAACAAGGTAATTAGAATAAAATTGTATTTTCTTATTTTCCTTTGGCTCTAATTTTATTTGTATTTATTGCACATTTTAATACGACATATGAATAAATTCCTTGTTAATAGTACTAATAAATGGTACCACGGTACCAATATGGTTCCATTTCTAAAAATTGAGTTTTGCCCCAAAAACAATTTTGGGGAATTTCATTTGCTCATAAATTACGTAATTTAGTGTTTTTAACGGGATTTCGATTTTTGTAGCATTACGCGGCGGGTCATTTAGAATAAATCGGAACCGACATGGCACACTTAAATGGAAAACTAAAGATTGTATTATAAAAAAAAATTGATGTTTGAAATGTCACTTATTTGGCATCGTTGGATTCAGAAAATTATGCAGAATTTAAATATGCAATAATATATCGGGTGTTCCATTTAAAAATCGAAAGTTAGTGTCACTTTCTGCGAAACCGGAAGTGAAAAACAAATCAATTGTGTGTTAAAAAGTGCCGCTTATTATGTATGTAGTATATCCTAAATTTCAATCAATTATCTTCAGAACTAAATATCAATAAAATCCGAGTCGAGCGAAGCCGACGCCGCCGCGCCAGTGCCTGAATGCAGTGCTTTTTATTATATACAGGTAGACAAATGTGCCTGTCCACTATATTCTATGTATACGTGATACTCTTGTCTACTTATTCTGTAAGTATCAAGATTTATATCATATTTCTTAGCGAACTACATTCCCGAGACTGTAAATATCGGTTTTTTTTTGCTAATCACTGAAGATTTAGAAAAACATATATTACATAATTCTCATTATGAATATTTGAAACGCTGGTATCTTTTACTTTATAACTGAGTTTGTTTTATGTATCCAAGTAATTTTTTTCTGAGTTCCGATAACTTGTATATATATTTGTTTGACAAATTCTGAAATTACGAAATTATAGTAATTTCGGAAGTAGTGTTTATTTAAACTACATTAACTTAAGCAAATGTAAGTTAATGAGGTTTAAACTGACACATTTCTCGAAAGTTTCCCGTAAACCAAAAAAAAGTTCGAACGTTTCCTACGGATTATCATACAAAATACAAAAATGAGGTCATTTTAGAAATATAATATATATTTATATATTGATGATTTGCTTCTATATATTAGCCTTGTATTAATATACAATTATATACATAAAGGTGAGACTTCCAACTTTAAAATGATTTCTTAGTTTTTTAATTTGTGCAAATTTTGTTTAAAAGGGTTTTTTCGCGCGCTAAGTACGGCAAAACGCAACCTTGCACCGTGCTTCATCAAATATCTCCACTTCACTAATTTTTTACGGAAAAACCGTGGCATTAAACGAAATCTTGGTAGATACATTTTTTGTGTAAAAATGTATGCTCTTTCTAAAAATATTTTTTGTTCTCTCCCACCTCGACTCATTTTCGAAATTTTGGAAAATACCGCCAAAAAATGTTTTTGAATTTTTCTTTAATGTTGTTGGTCTGGAAATTATGCAAACTGTACGTGATGATTGCTTACCATATAAAAAACTCATTACAAAAAAATCATCCGCCTCCAATTTGTTTATAGGCAAATATCTGTAATGACTGGGCTATCTTTCGTTTTACAAATTTTCGGAATGAAATCAGTGGTTACAGGTACATTACAGGCAATTACATGATTTTGTTCTGACTCAGTTGTGTTAAAGATAAGGAGATAAGATCATTTTTTTTAATTGTAAACATATTGATTCGACATATTCACTAATAAGACTCCTCTAGCGAAGAACGCTATTGATTTGATCACGTGCCGCCGTCTGCGCATAACCGGTCCTTTCACGACTTCAGGACGTCAGAGACATTCTGAAAATACAGAAATTTTCAGCGCGAGTGAATATTCCTCGAAATGTCTGTGAAAAATGATAAATCTTCAGTCTTTACTTAACTCGGTGATAGTGACCAATACCTAGGGTTGTTACGACTTCAACTGATAACCAAGGTAATTTTTTCTTATGAATATTCATATATTTTTTTTGTTTTGATTTTGGAAATGACGTTCTGCGGACTTGAAGGAGGGCGTAAAACCGTGAAATTTTCCTTGAAAGCTATTTTTTAGATGCTGTTTAATATTCTACATGAGTACACCCCAAGTAAAGAATCATCGGTTGGCGATCAATATAAAATTTCAAGGTATTTTTGCTACTGCAGGTGCTCTCAGTAACCTTAGCTTTTTAAGGCCTTTGTAAGGTGATATTGGAAGTTTTGTTATAAAATCGTTTAGTGTTAGTCCTAAATTCAACCAATTTCTACATTTTCAGGGAATTTATTCTCTGTAACATTAATTTTGTGTAGTTGTATATAACTCATCTCTTGTTGAAGTGATTGCGTTTATGTCGGTTGTGTGATGTACTGATAATATCTATACATAAAGATTGGCCCTTTGTCTAGGTAAGAGTCATTTTGTCTTTTTATACGTTTTTATTTAATTCTTTTTTTATTTTGAAAAATACGTTTTATTTTGTTAACAGGAATTTGATAAACCGATAAACCGTGTGCTTATAGCTTACATATTTATAAAATGTGCTATAGTATTTGTGTAAATTATTTCTGTAAAATCAGGTATTAACATTTAAACTTTGTTGTGCAACAATGTATTCGAAATCAATATTAAATAAATAATCTACTGTAAACTACTAGAAAATTAAACAAGAATCGGGTGTCATCTTTAACAATTGTATAATTCGGATGTTTTGTTTATTCTAAATAAGGAAAATTCATGACATATAACATAATCTAAGAGTATTCTGTGAAAACTGCATCGTTTCTTTTTTTTGAATTATTTTGAGTCCACCCTTTGATCCCCTAATCAATTCTGTCGAGATGTATTTGAAACTTTTGTCCTAGCACTCAGAATATGGCAGTATGAATTAATTTCTTAAAAATCTGCAAAAATCGACCAAATGTAATTTCTTCATGTGTTTTTCAATGAATATACTTTTTCCGCATTCCTGTGAATAGAGATACACCAAATAATTTAGTTGAATCTGAACATGGTGGTAATTGTTAAAAGCTGCATTGAACTGATAATTGAATAGTATTCTCTTGCATGTTATGACAACTTGGGTACTAACGTCGAGACGTTCTCGAATTTCTTGGTATCCATGATAAGAATAGTACATACAGGGTGTGAATTGAACCTGTGCTTCCTGAGGTCTTATTGGGCCCGTATAACCCAATTTACCTTAATCCAAAAATGCATCCCTGAGGTAGCACATTATTTTAAAGTGAGACGGAAAAAAACTTTTCCAATAATTTTCGTTATGTTGAAGATAAAATTTTCAAATTTTCATGAGACCTGTATCTCTATAAGTACTCTATGTGAGACAGGTTTTCTGTTTCAGAAGCACTTAGGACCTACAGAGAAAAAACGATAATTTTTGATTTTTCATTGATATTACACAAAATTTTAAAACTATTTGTGTACTGAAATAGGTGGATGTCGTGTGGAGCATTTGTTATTAATGTTTTAACATTTATTTGCAATTTATTTGCATTTATGCAAATGGAGGAAAAAATTATCATTATTTTGATTAATTAACAAAAAAATTTAAGGGTACTTTTTTGCAGCCCTCTGCAAAAATATTCAAATATTCCGTAGTTTTATAGGGCGATTAGAAAAATATAGCCAATCAAAAATCAATTATGTATGAAAAAATTGAGAAACAAAAGATATTTGGTTGTTTTCAAGTTACATAGAGTACTTATAGAGATATGACTCCCATCAACATTTGAAAATTTTGTCTTCAATATAACGGTGATTATTTGGAAAAAAAATTTTTTTCTGTCTCACTTCAAGACGATGTACTTCCTCAGGGATGCATTTTTGGACCAAGGTAAGTTGGATTATATCTGCCTAATATGAACTCAGGAATCACAGGATCCCGTCCGGGAACTCAATTCTGAGACACTCTGTATATGCAATGTGTCCACGGAAAAGCGTTATTAAGGTGTAAATAACCATTTTTTTTACTATGAATACAATTTTCTGTATTCTGCTCTTGCTTGATCCAAAACCTATTTTCAGTAAGTTAGAATGCAAAAATGTATAGAGGGCGGTGGTGGCAGCTTGAAGATGAAGTTCGATTTTCTTTTACTATGAACACCTTTTTATGAATTTCAAAAATGCATAGATGGCGCTGCTGGCAGCTTAAAAATAAAATTCGCTTCAATTAAACTGCAATTTCTGTGCTAGATATTGAAAAATTTTATAAGAAAAACTTGCTCAAAATTAAAAAAATATGACGTTGTACCGAATTTGATATCTGTATGCATGTTTTTGTATTTTTTTTAAATCAAATCATGTGATGGAAACTAAAACGAAACGTGAATCACCTTGTATAGTTATCAAACTTGGAACAACGTCATATTTTTTAATTTTGAGTAAGTTTTTCTTATAAATTTTTTCAATATCTAGCGCAGAAATGGCACTTTACCTGTAACGAATTTTATTTTTAAGCTGCCATCAGCGCCCTCTATGCATTTTTTAAATTCTAATTTACTGAAAATGACTTTTGGATCAAGCAAGAGCAGAATACAGAAAAACGTGTTCATAATAAAAAAAATTGGTTATTTACACCTATAATAACGCTTTTCCGTGGACACATTGTGGGTATATATTTTTTAAAAGATTTTCCGAATTTAATTTTAATATTATTTTGTATAGGGATCTAAAGAGATTAAACTATACGGGATGTATTATGTAGGTATTTTCACTTTCTCAAAGAGAGTATCATACCACAAGCATCTCGAATAAAAACGTTGGAACAACAAAATTTTGGTAAAAATGGAATTGGCTTATAAAATATCACGAAAGATTACGAAATGAAATTTCGCTCAGTTAAGGACCAATTAACTGGGCGACTTGGGGAAACTACAAAATAGTAGAATATAATCCAATAAATTGCTGGAAGATAACGTCTACACCTGTGATTTTCACGTATATGAACAGTTAGAAATGAAGTGAATGACACAATTATTGCCATTTAGATACTACTTTCTCATAATTTGTTAACTTGCAAAAAAAATAAAAATAGAAATGGCCCTTTTTGTATAATTTGAGAAACATTTGGAAATGCATCAATGTTAACGGTATAGTTTAAACCATCTTGGTTTAAACTATGCATTTTATTGAACTAAACCGTTGTGCCAAATATTAGCGCAAAATAATAATATTTATAAAATGGCTAAAAAAAATACTTCTAAATTTCAGTCGCTTATAGTTTGAGCTCATGAATTTGTAGAACGGCAATTTTTGCAATTTATAATAGTTATTTATTGTACTAGTGCGTAATTACTCATATTAATGACCCAAGAAAAAATGGCTGACGAGACCGTTAGGTCGAGTGGCTAATTTTCTTGTGCGAGTAATGTACAATTACGCACGTGTGTAATGCAAAATGTTATCCAACACTTTCTGTTGATGAAATTTTATTTGAATATTTTTTTTAATTTTACAGTTCATTTGACAAATTAATTTTTATATTTGTAAAAATTGTAATTGGGAAGCTCACGGAATGGCTGATATGGTGTTGATTGTTATTTATTGTTTATAGTTTTTACACATAAACAACAAATACAGGTAAATAATAAACATTCGTTGTGAAAAATTGATGAAAATTGGTATGTCTCGTAAGAAACTAGAAAAGATACAAATGAAGTTTGTTTAAACTTACTACCTAAGAAATCTCAAGCTTTTGATGACAAGTGATTCAGTGAATATAACGACTGGGCAATACGCAGAGGTGTTACTGGTGTAAATGAACATGTATGTAATGCTGGCCTATTTTCTTAACGCACACAAAAAGTGTTCAACTTCTTCACTTTAGAAAAAATATTCAATGCTGAAGGCAACTTTAAAGGTTTATAAGATTATTGATATTTCTAAATATGGAAAACTCCGCTTATTTAATAAGTGAGTGAAGAACTTACAAAAGAAAGCTATTTTACATTCTCTCACTAGTGACTTTTTGAATAATCTCTCGCTAATGTGTAATACGTCACATTCTATATGTGCTGTGGCTATACCATTCTATTCTATGCCTGTATTTGATAAAGACATTTATTATTTTATTTAAATCATATTTTTTTGCAATGTAAAATAAAATATCCGCCGTTTTAACTTTTAAAGCTTTAGTATCAGACTCGTTATTAGAAAATCAACGCATCACCGTGTACCAAATTTCATGTAAATCTGCAGAAGTTTTGCAATTGTGGCAACCCTATTAAATTCGTCATTTTGAGTTTTTAAATTTTGACAGTTTTAGTACTATCTACTCCGAAAATACATAACTACCAATTTTAATGCAATTCCTTCGAAGCCGTTTTTCTATGTCATAGGCGCAATCGTAGATTGAAGATATAATAATATAGAATGAGTGGAACGTGGTGCATTCAGAAGTTATTAATTATTGGAAATGTATGTTTTCATTTATTGGAGAACAGTTGTGACAATTAAATTAAAAATATGTTCTTAATTGTCAAACTTCTGCATGCATTTTTGCTGCCTGTCGTTTACAAACTAATTTCTGATGAGGAATAAAGTTTTTCTGAAAAATGTACTTTTTACTCACATATGTACAATATTAATTAGTGCCCGAATCCTCCGGAACTATTAGTTATAAACAAGTTTTCTTTCTCTGTTTAAAAACAGTCTGAAATAATTTGTTTCATGTCCGACGCGTATGAATCAAGTTATGATAAAAATATTAACATATATTGGTTTTTTATGCCTCGGTGATTCAGGTTTGACGCCGTGTATCTCTAAAACTATTTATCACCGGAAGTTAAACTTTGCCCATTTTGTTCACTATGTAGTCTAGTTTTATCCATTCTATTTAAGTAGTCATTTTTTAATACATGTTTCACAGTGGCATATCATATGAGAAACCACTTGCAAAAAACCTTTCCATTTTATCCTCTTTCCAATAAAACGCAAATAGGGCAAACATAATAAAAGGGAAAGCAATAAGAATACCCTTATACATATATTTTATGGCTATATGTGTTTGCTTGAGTCTTGCTAAAATTCAAAGAGAGTAGACATATAACATGAAAGTTTTCTTGCCTACTTCTGTTTTAGAAAAGAATAAGGTACATTTTTGTCATCATCAGTTTTGTCATGTCAAATAATATCTCAGGAATTATGAGTCGTTATACTCTTCGCAGATATAAAAGGAAGAGTATATTGCATTTGGTCTGCACATTTCTAAAACCGTTAATATCGCTTGTTGAGATAAAAATTCCGTATCACTGTTTTCGTGATCGAATGCTGACCAACTTTCAAAATGTCCGTCCATCCGTCTGTCTGCCCATCTCTGTCCGTCCTTCATGTTTTTTGTAAGCACGATAACTTAGGAACGAAAACTCCGATTACTTTGAAAGGACGGTAGGTTAGTGTTAGCTAGAGGAAGAGCTCTATTTTTGAACAAAACCGACCAGTAAATAGGAAAGTTATTAATTATTTAAATTTTAAAAACCTAATTTTTTTATGTTTTATAATTAAACAGAAAATGTCTAAAACAAAAACATTCCCCCATTTGAAGAAGGTTGTTAAAGAAATTTAGAAAAAAACATTAAAAAAATAATTAGAGAAAATTTTAAAGTTTTGATATGGATATTGTCTACGTCTACGCAAAAATTCCAATAATCCTTAAGATTTATAAACTTAAAAGTAATAAGTTGTGTCACAAATGCGATAAGACTGTAGATCAGGCTAGGCGAATTAACTCATCTCGTAGTAGACAAGGTCGGGGTCATTCGCTTGCATAAATTGATTATTTATTTACGATAAAACTATATGCAACAATTATATAAAAAGTGCAGTATATCGGCGAAGAGAGTATAATGGTAACTTGTTGTTTCATTTAATTGACTGAACAGAATACACCTCCACCAATGGCAAGAAACAACGCACAGGTACCACCATCCTCGAAACAGGAGATTAGGAATGCTATTAAATGCCCCAAAAACAATGAATCTCCGGGGGGCGATGGTATCCCCGCAGAACTCTTTAAACATGGAGGCGAAAAACTTACAGACACAATACATAAAATAATCGTTAGAGCTTGGAATGAAGAACAAATGCCGGATGAGTGGTGTACTAGAATTATCTGCCCTCTCCACAAGAAATGTAATCAACTTGAGTGTAAAAATTACAGGGGGATAACGTTTCTTAACATTATTTATAAAAAAAAAATTTCAGTGTCCTATATAGTCGACTAAGTGAGTACTCTGAAGCACTTCTTGGCGAATACCAGTGTGGACTTAAACCTGGGCGATCAACAACAGACCAGATATACATACTACGTCAGATATCCAAGCGAATTCAACATAGACACCTACCACCCTTTCGTAGATTTCAAAGCAGCCAATGACAGTGTGTTGAGACACAGGCTCGATGCAGCAATGGATGAGTTCAACATCCCCAATAAACTCGTAGCATTAGTAAAAGCCACAATGTCGAAAGTAGTCTGTAAAGTAAAAATACAGTCTAGCCTATCGGATAACTTTGAAAGCAATGTAGGTCTGAGACAAGGAGATGCGCTGGGGTGTCTTCTTTTTAATACACCTCTGGAAAAAGCCGTAAAATACGCTGGACTAGAAAACCGAGGAACCATCTTTACTGAATCCTCACAAATTATGTGATATGCAGATGACCTAGACCTGGTGGCACGCACCGTCCGTAAAGTTAAAGAAATGTTCGCGACATTCTCAAGTGCTGCTGAAACTATGGGCCTTCGAATCAACGAGGATAAAACGAATCTTATGGCACGAACACCTAGTAACAGGACCAGAAACATAGGGCAAAACTTCAGCGTTGACAACTTTAACTTCGAAGTTGTTCAACAGTTTATATGGGTTCGATGGTTACTCATGAGAACTCCACTTCCGAATAAATTAAAAGAAGAATTATTCTAGCGAACAAATGTTACTTTGGCCTAAGCAAACAAATGAACAGCCGAAATTTAAGCAAAAAAAAACAAGCTGACCATCTATAAGACCCTTATCCTACCAGTCCTAACATGGATCTTGAAGGCAGACGAAAATCTCCTAGAAACCTGCGAGCGTAAGATCTTAAGGAGAATACTAAGCGCTATCCAAGAAAATGATATGTGGAGAAGACGATACAACTTCGAGCTTTACAACAAATACAGACAGATCTCAGAGGGAAGAGTTGTTGTATTGTTTATAAGGATAGTTAGACTGAGATGGGCAGGACATTTGGCAAGAGCGAACGAAAATCGTACTCCAAGACAGATGCTGATGTCACAACCAGGAAGAAATAGATGTAGGGGAAGGCCAAAGTTAAGATGAAAGGGCGGCGTGGATGAAGATGCTAAAACAATCGGAGCTGCAAACTGGCAACGGTTGGCAAGAGATAGAGACGACTGGCGGAAAAGTCTTAGGAAGGTCGAGGCTCAACTAGGGCTGTAGTACCAATGATGATGATGATAATTTAATTGAGTTACCCTTTTTAGTATTAGCTAGGACGGCATAGAACAAATATGTATATCCATACAGTAATGTTAATCTTTTCATAGTCGGGACCAAAGCGAATAAACGGGAATAACTGTTTAATGAGTGCCTCTTATCTTCTGGTTTAGACATCTTTTAAAATAGTACCTACATAAATAATATTGATAAACGAGTTTTAAAAAATCTGGTGATATACAGAAAGTTCCCGAATATTTAACTGACCTTACAAAAAATTAGAAAGTGGTTCTTAATTCAACCCGTATGTTTTTTTTTTCGTTGAGGGGCGGGGGTGTAAATTGTGGAAAATAGGTAGAGCGAGCCAATAAGAGTCCACAAACTTTTGGAGTATATGCTGGAAACCAACACCTCAAATGTTTTTATGACAATATTAATAAATTTCTATGACTAATTATTTCCACGTACTAGAGTGCAAATATAGTAAAAATATTGGAAAAGGAAAATTTGGATGTGGAAGTAGTGCTTCCTTACGCAGCGCTTTTTATATTTGCTAACTTCTGTTCTAAATAACTGGTCGCCCATTTGACAATGTTACGTCGAAATCCGTAATATTTTAACTTTAAAGGTAATAATTTGTTTATCTATTGTTTCAAAAGCTCTGCGAAAATCTAGAAAAACTACTACAATGATATGTTTCACATTTATGGAGTTTTTCCAATTTGATAATGTTGTTTATAAAGCAGTGTCGTACGAATTTAGTTTTCGAAATACAGCTCGATGTTTCGATAGTAGGTTGCTGGCTTCTATATATTCTATTATTTGTTCATTAGCAGATAATTCCAATAATTTTTCGTAGACTGGTACCATATTTATGGATCTATGATCCTCGCATCAAATTGTTTTATTTTTCTTCTCTAGAGGTATTACTGTTAATGTTTTCCAAGTGTCAGGGAATATTCCTGTTTCTAAATTGATGTTTATAACTTAGAAAAATAAACAACGAACTGTCATGATTGGCGGCCAAAAAGTTTTGAGAGTGGAAATAGATAATCGTCCATGACGTCTCTTTAGTTTTCATTTTCAGTTTTTAGTTTATAACATTGTTCTAGTTTGGTGTGGAACATTTTGTAATAATCAAGTATTCAAGAACCAACCTGTCTGATCCATCTCGCAGAGGTTTTTGCATTAAAATTTTTAAATATTTTTCAATGGCATAATACCCAATAAAAAAGTAAGAAAATGTGAATACCTACTTTCTATTGAATTTTTGCCATGTTTGTCTCCAGATGTGTGTGAGTAGTCATGTTTTATATAAACTATATTTTATTATAATTTTGGAGGAAAGTATTATTAAGATTTTTAAATAAACGCGCAAATACGATATATTCAAATTCTCAAATTCGAGCGAACTTCGCGTAAATTAAGAATCATATTAATTTTATTTTAAAGGGGATGACAAGCTATTTTAATAACACTATTACATCAAACAATTGAAAGTTGTAGTAGGGCGTTACCTACTGAAAATATTTGTTTGAACAATAAAAATAAATATATATTGGCTGTGTACTTAATCTCAGTGATACCACTTAAATGGAATTAATCCAAAATCGAGAATTTAGTCAAATAGGCAATTGTATTCGACCATATTGTATTGAATATTTGTTGTTTTGATATGTAAATATAGCGCATGATATTTAATTGGTACATAATTAAGTATTTCAAAACATAAATTCCTGAAGTGAATATTTTTGATACTTTTTTTTTTTCCTTCTTCAATTCTTTGGGAATTTCACTGCCACATGTATGTTTTCTTTCTAAGCGGTGCTAGGGAAATCTACAAAATATATCACAATTAACTAGTATGTTACTGGTAAAAAACCTCTACGCCCGTGACGTTTACGTCAAAGGATCAGTTAAAGGTTGGTTTTGATAAATAAACAACACAAATAAGTATAAAAACTTGAAATTAAATATTTCGCCGACGTTTCGGAAATCTATTCTGTTTCCTTTCTCAAGGCTTTTTTTGAAAAATCTTTTTTGCTGTGTATGACAAATACACAGCTCTAAGAATGTTTGTTATATTCAATATCCATAGATACTTACTATTTACATAGAACTGTTGATATAGTTAACAGTTTTTTAGTTTCTATACAATGTTAAGTTTGTGGAGTTCTTCTTTTAACATTGGCAGCCAAGTTGTACAGACATCTACGGAACAATTCGACACGCAATTATCCTCATTCAATAATATTATCGCGGATTCTTTTATTTTTCTTTTTTTGCTATCTGCCTCTTTTGCCTCAACTTGGCTGCCAATGTTAAAAGAAGAACTCCACAAACTTAACATTGTATAGAAACTAAAAAACTGTTAACTATATCAACAGTTCTATGTAAATAGTAAGTATCTATGGATATTGAATATAACAAACATTCTTAGAGCTGTGTATTTGTCATACACAGCAAAAAAGATTTTTCAAAAAAAGCCTTGAGAAAGGAAACAGAATAGATTTCCGAAACGTCGGCGAAATATTTAATTTCAAGTTTTTATACTTATTTGTGTTGTTTATTTATCAAAACCAACCTTTAACTGATCCTTTGACGTAAACGTCACGGGCGTAGAGGTTTTTTACCAGTAACATACTAGTTAATTGTGATATATTTTGTAGATTTCCCTAGCACCGCTTAGAAAGAAAACATACATGTGGCAGTGAAATTCCCAAAGAATTGAAGAAGGAAAAAAATTAAGATAATGCCACAAATAACATTTAGACAATATTTTTTGATACTAGCTTGCAAATTATGTAAATATAAAATTTGTCAGATATTCTCATTTCCTACGTTAAACCCAACCCTAACTGTAAGGGGATATTTACAGTTCAAAGGGTTCCATTAAAAATTAATGAAGACTGATGACACAGTATATCATGCAGCATACGGCGCATTACGCATATTAGTGGTTATTTCATATGCGTAGCCTTTATTTTCCGAGGGGATATATTTTTGCATATTACGCATAGAGACAAATGGTTAGAATTTTGTAACTCACCAATTTGTTTACTTTATTGATACTGACAAAATTTTTTGAAACATCGAAACACTGAACCCTTCATTCGATGTGCGTTTCGCCAGGCAAGTTGTCATCGTCTAGGATAATTAAAACTTGGTTGATTACGTTGCATATGGCGAAGCGCCCGTCGATTTAAATGGCAAGCGTGTTGACGTCCATGAAAACTATCTTATTATCAGTATTGCATCAGACGTTATTACCTTCATTCAGAACAAATTTTTGTTATTAATCACAAAAAAGTATGTTTCATTTTACAAAAGCCTAGAAAATTAAGTTAGGTCGTATATCTAAACAACTTTAGAATTACATTATTTACCACAGTCATGTGAAATTCAAAAGGATAGAAGTGATATCTAAGGTCTTATACTGGGTAGGCAGCGTTGCTTTCTTAGCGGTCTTTTCATACCGGTTGATTTGTATTTCTAGTAATAGATTTGATATAAACAATAAGTGAAACAAGCGTCAGACGACTGGGGCGGGATATCGATTTAAATATCAAATAATTTCGTCGGAGATGCTAAAACTTTGAATTTCTTCATGACTAAATAAATACATCGACTGGAAGGTCATACGATGTTTCTGTGGAAAAAGCAAGATTGGCAATTTATCGGCGTCGTGAATTACACATGCGAAATCGGAATTTCGGTCCGGCACGAGTGAACCAAAAATGGCATTTTTTGACATTTCGGCGAATCGATTTTGCTCCTTTCTCGACATTCCATAATAAAATAGTCGGGGAGGTAGCGTTGAATTTTTGCTAGTTGATAACTCATTAACTGTTGAAGATATAAAAAAATTGCTCATGATAAAAAAAGAAAGATTGACTAATTGCCTAAAAAAAGTCCTCTTTTAATTTTCTTGTATATACCATGGTTTTCGAGAAAATTGATATTGACAAAAATTGCAAAATTTGTGTTTTTAATGCGCACGAATTTTCGTTTATTTGAAATTTTTTGCGCGCGGTCTATAGAAAAAATTGAATTGCTCGAAAGCCAAACAAGCTAGGAAAAAAAGGTAGGGTTTTAAAGGGGATATAAAATACTCTCTTGTGTTGCCATTTTTGAGGGCTATTGATATTTATTAGTATATAAAAATAATAATATATTATAGTTATCTCTTGATTTTTTAACCATTCACAGACTCATAAAAAATAACTGATTATAATATAAGTTAATAAATGCATTATCTTTTAGTTCAAGGTAGCACTTCAGTGCAGAAAAAGTTAGGAATAAAAATATTCACATTTACAAATTTAGCAGCATGTTAAATTAGCCAAAAAAAAAATCAAAAAAAGGCTTCATATTCAATTTTTTTATATTTTTTAATAAAATTTTTTAACTATTAAATGATTAGAAACAATAGTTATATGATATATAAACTCAAGAAACATGCTGGTATATGTGAATATTTTTATATGCATTAAAGTACTACCTTGAACTAAAACTAAACTTTTTAACTTATATTAAAGTTAGTTATTTTTTATGGGCCTGTGAATAGTTAAAAGTGCAAAAAATCAAGAGGTAACTATATTATATTGTTATTTTTATATACTAATAAATTGCCATCAAAAATGGAATCTTATATCCCCCTTAAAACATATTTTGATTTTTCTTCCTAGCATGTTTGGTTTTCTAGCAATTCAGTTTTTTCTATAGGCCGCGCGCAAAAAATTTCAAATAAACGAAAATTCGTGTGCATTACAAATACAAATTTGGCAATTTTTTTCAATATCGATATTTATATTTTTTAAGGCAATTAGTCAAGCTTTCCTTTTTATGATGAGCAATTTTTTTCGTATCTTCAATGGTTAACGAGTTATCAGTAAAATAAGGGGATAAGGGATAAGGGATGGTTTTTTTCGCGGGGGGGGGGGGGGGATTGGGGTTGCACGGTACTCCCAGAATTGATTTTTGTGGTTTTGTGATGTATAATCCCTCCACTAACAGTTACTGAAGGAAAATCTCAGATAACATTTTTTTGTTATGGAAATCTTTATATTTATTGGACTAACAGATTTGATATAAACAATAAGCGAAACAAGTGTCAGACGTCGCACCCCTGGTGGAAGTGGTTGTGGCAAATGTTAAACTCGAAGAAAAAAAAATTTGCCAGTCATTTCATACCATTTGAAATTTTTATATTATGAATTTTTACATAATAGTAATTGAAAAAAAATAATCAGCTGTGTTGTGGAGGAAGAATTATACGTCGGTTACTTATATAAACTTTTTTTTAAATATAAGATGATGAAGTGAACTCATTTTACACCGGATGAAGTTTATTCACGTTACTTTTTCTGTAATTAAAAATGTGAAAACAACAATCATTTATGTAAGTTTATAGCGGAGGTAAGACCGACAGTTAAGGTAGTAAACGTATTACAATCCGCATGTGGTAATAATGCCTTCAATGGTCAAAAGTCAATCTTGTTAGATATTCTCAAACTTGATTTATCTTGAAATCTGCTTAGCTAACTGTAAAACTTAAGTTTGGCCTTAAGCCTGGCAGCAACTATTAACAATTGTAATAATTGACGATAGGTTATTAAATTCTTCATTTTTCTCTTATAGTAGGACAAGTTTCGTTTTTGGCGAGATGTACTTATGCAGCTTTACAACTATTCATCTTAAAATTTACGTAAATAGTGATAGTGGTTCGTTGCTAGTAAGGCATTGTCAATGTAACGTTCAATTATTCCCAAAAATATTCGTTCAAATCTTCCATATCAAATTTTTCTTACAATTTAGGTTTAATTAATATCAACAAGCCACTAATAAAAGTCATCGACTGTAATTACAAATAGATCAATTCTTTATTGTTTTCAGTTTTAAACATGCAGATTCGCTGTTTGAATCCTAGACTTTTTTGTAACCGCCTTATTTATATTAACGTCCTTACAGAGTTTGGGCGTAGCTATTCCACTCAACCGGAACACATTCACAACAACAATTCCCTGTGATATTATCATATGCCGCAGCTGACACTCGAATTCAGGAGACACAACAGAGACTAGCCGTGTTGTGTCACTCAATCGTGACTTAGCTACTTAACATCCATACTCTAGTCAGGATCCGAACCCGAGACGTTATGGCATGAAGTTCTATATCCAAACAATGAGTCAGTTGTTTTAAAATTACTAAAATCTAGATTTCACTCCATTGGACTTTGTTTCAAACCATACAGTGTTCTGTTTAGTTTACTTTATTAATTGTTCTAAGCCTTCAGGTTGTCTCATGTTTCATTTAGTATCTTCACTTAAATGTCGATTGGAATATGCTGCCCAGGCGTCCATCTGGTGTAAATCCATCTCCTTTTCATTTGATACAGTCAATAAAGTACGCATTGCAGCAAAGTAATTGGATAAGCTTGCGACTTCACAATTTTTACGTGCACCATTGTAAAATGCGAATAGTGCAGGATAGAATATACTTCTTAGAAAACATTGAAAGAATTCCGTAGGTTAAAAAAATCTATTTCAATTTTTGTTGTGTATACAGAAAAAAACAATTTAACAGCTAGTTCTGAAATGTGTTTGGAGTCATATTGTATTTTGTGACAAGAAAAGTTTTGAACACTCGCTTTTAACGTGTATATCATACACTATCTTTAAAACGATTCTATTTTTTTTTTTTTTAAGAAGCAGGTTCTCAGTTCGACCCGTATGCAAATTATAAAGTATGACTCGGTGGTTACTTTTTTCCATTAAGTTGTCTAGTATCAGGTAAACAATAATTGGTAAGAAGTATTTCTATTTAATTTTGTTTTTTACATACACTATCCAACAGGTCGAGAGACCCATTTACTGGATAGGACAAAAAGATTTCAAAAAAAAAGGAAAAAAGTAATTTATGTATGTAAGATGTGCATACATAATTGTACAAGCAGATCGAGTAAATTAAATATTTAAAATAATTCTAAGAGCATTTGAAAAACACAAGGTACAAGTGTTACAATAATGAACAATAGTACGTTAATTATTAAAGATACATAATTTTAGAGAGCCAACGTTGCGGTGGAAAATATCAATGCGGTCGTGTATATCATTATACGTAGTACATATGCCTTGAAATGGAGACATTTTTTTATATTTGTCCTGGGCATGATCAGTTTAAATTAATTTATTTGGCGTGAAGCAATTCTGTGAGCTCGAAAAGGCAGCATATGAAGTATATAAGTGCTGTCGGTGATATTATGTATCAATCTGTAACGAAAGCTTAGATAAGAAACTTTACGACGATCTTCTAACGATACTAATGAGAACCTCGATAATAGTTCACACTTGGGAGTACCAATAGGCGGATAGGTCCCATCAACTTTAAATGGGGATTGCCTCAAAAACCTACGTTGTGTGTCTATATAATTTGTGTGTCTTATAATATGGAAACCAAATGATTGATGCATGTTCCAAATTAGCTCACAATAGAAAAATACAGTAGTTTGAGGCTGGGGTCGTTATTGAAGTGATTAGTATTCCTAATTAGAAATCCAAGGTATTTATAGGATTTCTGTTTAATTGTTATTGATAGACATACATACATTTTGACGAATTGAGGAATAATTTGTTACACCAGTCATTAATTCTATCTACATTGTGTAGCAAAATCAAACATTCATCGATGCATGATATTCTACAGAATAATTTCAGATCATCAGCATATAGAAAATAGTTCAAGACGATGTCAGTAACAATGTCGTTAATAAACATAACGAACAAAAGTGGACCTAGATTAGATCCCCGTGGGATGCCTGAGGATGGTGACACCTGTACAGATCTATGGCCACAGTTTAAGACATATTGGGTTCTATTGTTAAGGTAAAATGAAAAATAATTAATGAGGTAATTTGAGAATCCGAAAACGTGTAATTTTTTCAATAGAACACTAAGGTTTAGCCTGTCAAAAGCCTTAGAAAAATCTGTATAAATTATGTCAACTTGACTACCATCATCAATTGCATCAGATAATTACTCAGTTAAACAGAATAAGTTGGTAACTGTAGATCGACCTTTAAAGTTTTTAATATGGCAAAATATATGTTCATACAATAATATTTCGAGAACTCTAACTCTGCTAACAAAGCTAACTGCTAACTGCTAACAAAGTTATTCAAAATTGCAATGGGCCGGTAATTAGTTATCAAAGTTCTATCCCCTTTCTTAAAGACGGGTATGATTTTGGACTGTTTCCAACATTGTGGAAATGTTGAAGTTTGAAGAGATAGATTGAAAAGTATATATACTGGTTTCCGATACTGCTGCTCAGTCACGTACTACGAAAGATGGAATATTATCAGGACCACTGGTTAGCTTTGGTTTTAATATCTTTAGTGCCTTGAAAACCTCATCTTCAGTAAGATTACGAATATTTAGACAAGAGTTATTAAATAAGTCATTACGTTCGTCATCGACATTGCATTGTTCTGGAGTAGAATACGATTGTTGAAAATATGCAACAAATTACTTAGTTGCTAATTATTTTAGGATCGGAAATGATATCTTCATTATATGTAAAATTGTTGGGCAGATTGGACGCATTTCTTTTGAAGTTAATGTATCTCCAGAATTCTGAAAGATTCTGTGCAATATTTCCTTGTAAATATTTATTATAATTTTTCTGTGAAATCTCCATATCAGATTTTATTTTACGCTTTAAATCTTTGAAGTTTTGGAGATATTCTTCATTACCGTTAGATTTATATAACTGCCATGCTTTGTGCTTTTCTTTTATATTATTTATAACTTCACTGTTAAACCGAGGTATATGTTTCATGTGTACACAGATACTTAATATGGGTTCTAATATTTCATAGAATTTCTCACAAGCTGAGTGAACATCAGAGAATTCGGTTAATAAATTCCAGCCAACTTCACAGACCATTTAATATAAGATGGGAAAATTAGCTTCTCGAAAGTTGTACGTATAAGATATACTTTTTGTCACGATTATTTCCCATTTGAAGTTATGGCGAAGGCGCGGGTTTGAATTAAATAGGCAGATATTTTTGGAGTAATGGTTACGAAATCTGGCATCAAATGTTAAAGATTTAATATGATGAATCCAATAGGACTGCCATAATTTCATAACTTTTGAACAATTTTTTTAGAAAAACGAAACCTCCTTTAAAAAAACGTTTCAAAGATTACTAAATAAAGTTTCACCATCGTTCGGATAATTGAACTTTATTACCTAACACATGTCAATTTTGAGGTCGGTGTAAAAATGAACACATCAAAATTGAACGGATTTTCATACTGAGGAACAAATAAACATAAACATGAATTTATCTGTCACTTTTATGAAGGACTGACAATTTGTCCACCAATGCATCATATATTCCTACCTTGATGCAAAACAGAGAAAGATTTTTTAATTTACCAGAAACGTCATTAAGTTTCTACCGAAAATACCATTTTTAAATCTCTAGTATTATTTTATTCATTCTAATACACGCAATTTGAAATACAGCTCTGTAGTATCTTATCGGCAGGTAATAGCGCTGTCTGTGATATTTGGATGGCTGGTTTTTATTGCCTCTTTTATATGCATTAAACAAATGGAGACAACTGTAGTCTTTCCCTGGAAAATATACACGGTGGACCGCCTAAAAAAAAATATATATATATTGAAAAAATGTGACAAATGACAATAATATTTGGCATGTAATGGCAAAGAAAATACTTTTACTGATAAACATGCAGGGTGGTCATCCCAATAAATAATTCAACTATGGTGAAAATTTGTAAAGGTGGCATACCTGCCATATTTTACATATTTTATTTATTATTTATTCTTTCTGTCGATTGACCACTCTATATAATTTTATAACCAAAAGTTATCAAGTTTTCTTTGTGGCACAGTGATAACTATATTCCGATTATACAGGCACACACAAAAAAAAGTCGAGTGCGAGAAGGCAGACCTATGTATTCCCATGCATTATGACCTGCTGAACACGAATCCGATGTCCGCTTTGCCCCCCGATTGGCTCTTGCATTTTTCCTAACCTTAAAGAACACCGTCAGGATACCCGAAACATGTCAAACAAGTAAATAAAAGACTTAAATGAGGTGACCACCGTATTTTGGGGTGTTAAGACCGAATGTGGGCGGCACGATAATCTATGGTCATTTTTAAGTACAGGTACACACCGCCAAATTTAAAAAATCCGAGGATTTCGCTTCTCCGGTAACGTGGGTCCGCCTCGGGAGCAACTGTATCCGAACGAGGGACCATACAATTATGATATTCAGAGATACGCAAAAAGAGCAGAGAAATCGAATGGCGCAAACCAGGAACCCTAAAATTCTGAAAAAATTCAGGAGTTCGTAATAGTACGGCAGCCCGTAACCAATATTTTCGACTTATGGCCTAATGGAAAATTCCCTCGCCAATGCTCATTTCTTTAAACAAGGATAAAAGAATTCAGAGCGACGGAAATTTTTAGCGTCGCGAAAGGGTTGAAATGTATCCTTCAACATGTAAAAAATAACGGGCCATCTGAGTAATCATCTAATGTCCGTTTGTTTCTTGGTGTTCATAAATATGCAGTTCGAGGAAAAAATTAAAATGGAAATTTTGAGTGCTGCGTGAAGATGTAAGGTCATGTCATCGCCAAATGTCCGTTCCGACAATTCTCGTCTATTTCTGAAGTTTTTCTACGACATAAAAATAAAAACGGAAGTTTTAATCGTTGCATATCATTGTACTTGCATTTCAATTCTGCGTCTTTGTTTAGGCTAATTTTGGTACTCTCTAATGTCCGTTCTCTAATCAAAATGATGTCTTATATCAAAAAACATGTATGAAAAATATGAACGGAAAATTTTCAACTTGATATGTTGAAAAAAATCATTTTTCGTCACAATTCAATAACAAAAGCACAAAGTGTCTTATGTTGATTCAGCTGCGTAAAACTTTGCTCCTTATGTTTTTTTTTGGCGCTTAATCGCAGTAGTCTCAGTACCCCTCCCCCCCTCTGGATTCACCCCTCTGGGTAAAAAAGCAACACGGAATCGAGTCGAAGTACAAACTGATTTTTTGATGTTTGTATACAACACGGAATTATTTTTTCAACTAAAAAGAAACCGATGCGCGTTTTGATATTAATAAAAATCCCGTTTTTGGAGACTTTTTTGCCGATAGGGGTGCCATCGGTTGGTGGAGGGAACTGTTGATAAGGAAGTTTTTATAATTCTTTGGGTTCTACTCGTATTAGAAAACTGAAAAAAATTAATATATATAGTATCTCTATTAAGTTCACTTTTTTTCCGATTATTTGAACCCTATGTTATAATTTAAATAGGTTTCAGCCATTAGGGAGAATCTTTTTTATACCATTTTCTTTTACAATTTTGATTTCTATTATTGAAATTATGCAATGGATTCATGATTTATTCGACATCTATAACAAGAATTCATCGAGAACGGACATTAGGGGATAAGAAAAATAACATATTTTTCTTTAACGGACGGAAGATCGTTTTCCTCCCAGCTACTGCAACGTTATGGGAGTTTTTTTTTTCAGAGGAAAATCGGTTTTGTATTGTAATAAACTATAATCTGGTGATCGAAATTAGCATTAGGTGATAGCAGTTGATTTTGGCCGCGGGCTGCCGTACTATAAGGAGATGTGATAAATTGGATGGCACAAACCAGAAGTCTATATCTTTTTTGGTCTCCGAGATAGAGTTTCGAGAAGGGGGGGAAAAAAGTGATTTTCTCCTTCCGGTGACTTTGAGCGACCCTATTTCGAAAACGAAGTATCGTAGGTATATCTGGTTTGCGCTATTCGATTTCTCTGTTCTTTTTGCGTATCTCTGATTTTTTTCATAATTGTATGGTGTGTACTTCCCTTTAAAATGACCATAGATCATCGTGCCGCCCACATTTGGTCTCAGCGCCCCATGTTACGTATGGAAATGGAGGTCAGCTCATTTAAGCTTTTTATTTACTTGTTTGAGATTTTTCGGGCATTCTGACGGTGTTTCTTGAGGTTAGGAAAAATGCAAGAGCGAGTCGGACAAAACCGACGTCGGATTCGTGTTCAAAAGGTCAAAATGCATGGGAATACATAGTCTGTCTTCTCGCACTCGACTTTTTTTTGTGTGCCTCTGTTATTATTCTCCTACCCTTTCTCCTATGTCGTTTCTTAATGAATAATTTTTTAGAGTGACCACCCTGTATAGAAAAAGATGGATGTTATCAATAAATAGCTTTTCCAATTGTTTTAGAGGCGATTCAATTAAAAAATATATATTTCCTCAAACAATATTAAAAGTAGCCACAAGTTGCTAGAAAGTGAGTGATTAAACGAGCATCTTTCGATGCCGTCAAATACTTATAGAGTAACCGCAAAATTCGCCTGTTTTTGCCTAGTAGATAGCGGGCCAAGGGAAAGAGCAAAATAAATCCTATAGGGCTCAAATTAAACTTTAAGAAATGTCAAGGAGGTTGAGGCGTTAGACGAAAATAATGAAAAAAATCTGAAGTAAAGTTTTTTAACAGATTTTTATATGACCCAATTTTCTGTAAAAAATACAGTCATTAGGAATCTCATAAAGTTAAAAATTTTAAGATACTTTTACATATAGTCTTATGGAAAATATGTCAACCCAGCATACAAACGGTACATTTTACCACAAATAACTAAATAAAACAGACTACTATGTTTTCTACCACATAGTGGTAGAAAACAATCCTACAACCTAATCAAACTTCATAACTCCATATCCTCAAGACCCAAGAATCCAAAAACACAATAACCTATAACCTCCAAACCCATAATTCTAAAACCCCATAACCTCATAATTGCAAAATGCAGCAACGGAGAAACTTACACAGGAGACTTAATCCCCGATGTTTAGAGAGTTTGAACTAGATATTTGTTCCAACCCTAAAATTCTTAAACTTTGAAACCCTAAAACTCTATAATTTCAATACCCAGTAAGGTCGAGATGTCCTTTATTTCAATTGCCTACATTCAGGCATACCCAGGAACAACGACGTGGACGTCGCAGGCTTATGTTCCCTTTGGGGTGCTTGATTAATGTGAGTCCCCTTGCCTCTCACTGTTCGGGGTGCTTGATTTACCTAAGTCCCCTCGCTCACAATTCTTGAATGAGCTTTAAATTTTTGTAAAGAGACATTTTATGGGTTTCCACCCTTTGAGTGATAACGAGTTCGTTTATTTGTGAATGATCTCCGTAGTGCTTTTCTTTTATGTTGGTTTGACCTGTATCTCTTCAAAGAACAGCAGTAGTCTGCCAACATGTGGTCATCCCAAACACCCTGAAATATCCTTTCAATATCTTGTAAATCCTGGTGGAATCTTTCGCCCTGTTCTTCACTAAAATTATCTAAATTTTCAGGAAAGTATTCAATATGTGAATGAAGAACGTGTAGCTTCAGCTTCATTAGACATCTCACATTTTAAAATATTTTTACCTTATTTTAGACGATACTCACATTATTAGGATGTTTTGTATTTCCTTGAAATTTTTTTGTAACTTCTCTAAAACTTCGCCAGGCTGCTTTCTCCACCTTAGTCATTCTTTTTTCAAATTCATTATAATGAAATTCATTCTCCTGTGTAAGTCTCTCCGATGCTGCATTTTGCAGTTATGAGGTTATGGGGTTTTGGAATTATGGGGGTTTTGGGATTATTGGGTTATAGGTTATTGTGTTTTTGGATTCTTGGGTCATGAGGATATGGAGTTACCATTTTTAGCAATTTTTTAAGATTGGGAGAAAAACCCGACGTGATGGGGCAAAACGGGTCTCGGATTCAGTTTCAGTAACCCCAAAGCGTATAATGTACCTGGTCTGATCAAAGGAACCTTTCATCGATTTTATTTTGTGGGCCTGTGTAATCTTTAATACTAATTAAATGTAAAAATATTCCATAAAATCTACTACATTCAGACGGTAGATTCTTTCCAGTTAAAATGGTGAAGTATTGGAAAATATATTTTAGATTAAATGTCCTAAAAACCATCTCCAAAAGAGATATTAATAATTCAAATCCATTTATTAATAAGGAATGTATAGACGATGACGTGCTTTGTCTGGAACATGTCATCGTGAATTGAAATTAGAGTCGATTTTCCTTGCGTATGCCTTGCCTACTGGTTTTTGCGTCAAAGATAGGATATAATTATTTTTTAATTATCCTACAAATTATTTTTATCTGCTTTGTAATTTATGCAAGCTCAAAACTTGCTAATGAGGGAGTTATTCGCAAAGTACACACAATAATTAGTACGTTGTATCACCATATTTTATTAATGCTCGACCTACTGTGCCTTCGGAGCTTTTCAGTCCGACCATGGCGACGACTTTTATAGATTGTCGGCAGTTTTCCTCCCACTCGCGGCTTTGTATACTTCGCACTATATCTACCGCCCGCACAAAGCAAATAGAGCGCGATTTAAAGCTGGATTTGCAGTTTATTCGCGAATCATCATCAATCTTTGTATAGCAACAGCCAAACAAAAATTTCCTTTCACGAGTGTTGATTATGTTGTCCCCAGTTGATACAATTTGTTTTAGTCGCATATTTATCAAGTAACTGGGTTGGGTTTTGATGTATCCGGGATAATCCTAATTGCCATTTGCTTGTAATATTCACGAGTAGTATTAACGAACAAATTTCAATTTGCTTGGCGTCTATTGAAAAGAGTCGGTCATAAATTTTATATGTATTATATTTGTGTGCGTGGTTCAAACATCCCATATTTGGCAGAAATAAAGAATTAAAAATATAATTTATGAATGTATTTCTTTCTTTTTTAGGGAATTTTACATTCTAGAGAGTTTGTATTTGCATTTAATTTTAATTATAGTATAGATAATGTGGAACTCTAAAGACCTGCGACTTTCAAGGATCTTGGAGTAATTTTTGATAAATAACTTTCCTTTGCATCGCACATAAATAACATAAGATCAGAAGCTTTTAAGACTTTGGGATTTTTATTCAGATCAAGCAGAGAGTTTGCCAATACTGGTACTCTAAAAGTAATTTAATTTTGACGATATGAGAAAGAAGACTACTTTGTTTCCTATCAATGAATTTATTGTAACATACACGTTACTGCAGTTTCTGTACCTTAACGTACCATTTTCAAACATTGATTCAAATGAATCAACGTTTGAAAATGGTACGTTAAGGTACCGAAACTGCAGTAACTTGTATGTTACAATAAATTCAGTGACAGGAAACAAAGTAGTCTCCTTTCTCATATCGTCATGATTAACTATCACAAAGTAACCGCTTCCACAATTGAGTTTGTAATTTACTTTGCTTTTGTCTGGTCTAAACGTGAATACGCTTATCTGGAACCCGCATTACGTAACTCATGTTGATAGTCTAGAAAAAGTAGAAAGGCGATTTGTAAAATTTTTGTGATTCAAGGGTGATGAAGCACACCCATCAGTTGGTTTTCCACACCTAAATCGTTTGAATAGGTTCTGGATGGACACTCTTGAGAATAGACATACATCTCTACATAATCTAACACAAAACAAGATCGATTGCCTAGAACTTTAAAATAAATTATAATCTTATGTCCCAAAAATTTTTTATTTTCCCACCCCGCTGCAATAGACTGAAATTTTCTCCTCTATTCTCAATGTGCCATAATTACAACAAACACCGTGACAAATTTTATATTTTCAGCTGCACTGTTAATTCCATAAAAGAGTTTTATAGCCATTGACTCTTTGTTTTTCTTTCGATTCTGCTTAAATATAGTTTTATTATTATGTTTATCTTATATGTGTACTTATATTTCTCTAATGTATATTGTAAGTACTTCATTTCTTGTTTTCTTGCGTATCCGTTCTGCTCTGTAAATGGGTATTACCTGTTGAGCAGTGTATGCTAAATAAATATTTTATGATTATACCTGTATTGGTAATTTTCCGAAATCCAATTTTTATTATCCTGTTCAAGAGAACCATGAATAATTATAAGAAATAATTTTTCAATGCATTCAACTTTGAAAGTAGTCACACTGACACGTTGCTGTGAATGTTTTAAAGTTTGACGTAACTTTAATTTTCTGTAAACGCTTTTGTTCTAAATGCTTTTGGTTTTATTAAACGGAATATTCTAATATTAGAATAACATTATTGTCACGCAATGTGCATATTTTCTTTCTTGTAATCCAGTGTTGATCACGGCATGTAGCCGGAAAAGTGCATTGTTGAGAAAGATATGTGTTTCTATTCTTATCTGTGATAAGAGTTAAAAACATTACCAATATTTTTTCCTAGTAATATTACTTGTTAAAATATTTTTATTTAATTTATAGGCTATCTATTTTGTGATTTATTTTATCTAAATTGAGGACAGTTAGACTAAATTTTAATAATAACAGTTATCAAAATTGACAATTACATTAATCATGTATACATGGGAGCATGTCTAATTTTTATAATTTTTTAAATGGACCTAAAGATAATTTTTTGAAAGAAATGTTTGACTTATCTCTAATCAAACGATAACTGAAATATCATTGAATACTGACTTATAGGTCGGTTGTCGTAAAGTCAAAATCAACGATTTTGGTCAGAAATTGAAAACAGCAATTTTATTGACTATTCTTATAGGAAAAATTGCGCAGAACACGATGATGACATTTATGAAACACAGGCTTCATTGTTAAAAACAATGGTTTTTGGCGATTATTATCATCTTTTGATGTCTTTTGATTTTTGTCGAAAACGGTGCGTCGTCCGACAAAAAAAAGTCAATATATAAAAAATGGAGTTTTTTTATCAATACGCGTCGTTTGAGGCTTGTAGCGACCTTTTATCTTTGACCGTTCAATTGTATTAAACAAATTAAGGGTTCTAAATTAACAATTTTTTTCTGTTCAACAAAAGGTCATGCGGGTACTTTAATATGGTAAAAATCTTGCATTCTGTTCATGGAATTTACAGTTTTTTGTTTGTTTAGACATCTCGCGTATTTTGCAATTGTTTAAACAAATAAGCTAATTTGTTTATTAAGGATTTGAGACTTTCCATGGCACTTTTTGCAGTCTCCACCCATGGCAATCCACAAATATTCATAAAAAGTACAATTTCTGTGTTGTTTTGCTCCTGTTTTCTTTTTTACCCCCACCGCCAACGTTTAAAAAAAAAAATGCTTAGTAAACAAATGTAATATCTCGGCTCAGAAACGTCGTATCGAAATGTCGGCAAATGAAAGATAATGAAAAAAGGAAAATTTTGAGCCTAGATAGACGTCGATCCGTTAATTAGAACTGGAGATATAGACTATTTTCCGTTTACGACTGTCAATTGTTTATTAATAAATTTTTTGAATAAAATCTTGTGAGTGACAAAATAAAGTTAATACATTAAATTAACTAGTTTTCAATTGTCACAAAAATCCAGTGGTTTTTTCATACATTTTTAGCTTGTGTAAATAGTTTCAGTTTGAATTTAATTGTTTCAATCAAGAACTGTGCGTCTGATGAGAAAAATGCGAGAAACGATTTTCATGTAGAATTGATCAGGCTACTCAGGAAAAATATCCACATGAAAAAATGTCAGTGGCGTACCACTTTTTTGGTAAAAAATATCAGGACGTGTTCGCAGGAACGCCACCGGTGGAGCGATAGAGCAACTTTTCTAATTAAAATATGTGGTTTTATATCCTATTAATACATGGCAAAATTGAAAATAACATCTAAAATACTTCCTGAGTTAATTGTTGGGAAGAAAACTATATTAGTTTTTGATTTTCACTTTATTTCTTGTCAACATGACAATTGTTTCGCCACACAGTGACTTCTTCGGATGTTGAGTACTGGTATACTAATTTTACAATGCACAAACTATATGGTTTTATACAATTTCGATGTAATCCTAATCTTAATTGCTAAGCGGAAAAGTACAATATAATTTTAATTACTAAATGGAAAGGTACATATATTACTAGGTAATTTATTGAATCTAATTCTAATAGTCTAGTAATATTAATGTAGCTTTCAAAACTAATAACACAACAGGAAAACATTTAAAAAATGCAAAAGACAAAATTTCATCAGAAAATAAATCAGGCGTCTATAAGTTGACTTGTGGTGCTTGTCCTAGGGTATATATTGGACAAACAGGAAGAAATTTTGGTAAACGGTTATCAGAACATAAAAGAAGTTACATCAGTAATAAAACAGACTCAACTTATGCTAACCACCTAATAGAAGTAGGTCACGTGTTCAACGAAGAGTTTAAAATTTTACACACCGAGAAAAAAGGGTTAAAACTCGATTTACTAGAATCTTAGAAATAAATAAACTAAAGTCGTCTGATATTTTATTAAATGACCAAATTGAAACAAACTCATCTCCCTTACTAAATTTATTTACTAGACTATTAGAATTAGATTCAATAAATTACCTAGAAATATATGTACCTTTCCATTTAGTAATTAAAATTATATTGTGCTTTTCCAAACCATATAGTTTGTGCATTGTAAAATTAGTATACCAGTACCCAACATCCGAAGAAGCCACTGTGTGGCGAAACAATTGTCATATTGACAAGAAATAAAGTGAAAATCAAAAACTAATATAGTTTTCTTCCCAATTATTATCATGGATTTTCATCAAGTAACGGCCCAATCTGTTCAATACTTCCTGAGTTATTAGAAAATAATGATTTGAAGAAAATATTCAAGACCCTGTAGAAAAAAATTTAAGCCGTTGCGTACATATGTTCATATGAACTTTTCTTCATTAAATGACCTAAAGAATCACACTCTGATATATTAGCACGTTACCACTTACAGCGCATTTAAAGCAAAGCGCGCTTCTTGAATTTTATATATACAAAGTTGTTACTGCCCAAGTCATTCGGAGCGTAAACACTAAAAAACGTTGTACGGCGTTCATAAATGAATTGTTATAAAAGCAAAAAATTTATGAAAAAGCCAATGGATTTTTGTGACAATTGGACACTAGTAGTTTAATATATTAACATAAAGTTAATATATTAAACTACTTTTTTATTAAACTAGTTTTCAATTGTCACAAAAATCCATTGGCTTTTTCATACATTTTTTTGCTTTTGTAACAAGATTTTATTCAAAAAAATCATTAATAAATAATTGGCAGTCAGAAACACAAAATAGTCTATATCTCCGGTTCTAGTTAACGGATCGAGGTCTATCTAGACTCACAATTTTCCTTTTTTTTATCTTTCATTTGCGGACAATTGCATTTCGATACGACGGTCCTGTGCTGAGATATTTCATTTGATTACTAAGCATTTTTTTAAAACCTGTGGGGGGGGGGGGGTAAAAACAGAATAGAGGGACAAGACCACACAGAAATGGTAGTTTATATCAATATTTATCGATTTCCATGGGTGGAGAGCGCAATAAATGCCGTTGAAAATCGCAAATCGTTGATATACAAATTAGCTCACGTTTAAACAATTGCAAAATACGCAAGATATCAACACAAACAAAAAACTGTAAATTCAATGAATAAAATGCAACATTTTGACCACAATAAAATGACCTTTTGTTGAACAGAAAAAAAATGTTAATTTAAAACCCTTAATTTGTTTATAACAATTGGACGGTCAAAGATAAAAGGTTGCTACAAGTCTGAAACGACGCGTATTGATAAAATTTTCATTTTTTATATTTTGAGTTTTTTTCGTTAAAAAGTCAAAAAACAACAAAATGAAAATTTTCTCTAAAACCCATTGTTTTTAACAATGAAGCCTATGTTTCATAATTTTTTTAATGTGACCATCGGCGCAATAGCCAATAAAATTGCTGTTTTAAATTTCTGACCAAAGAAAAGTTCGACGACGACCGGACTATTATTGGATGTTTCTAGATAGAGTCCATTAGTGACGCAAGGTCGTTATATACAGGGCCGTCGAGAGAAAATCGGGGCCCGGGGGTAGTAACATACGACTCCCACCAATTCTCAATATAAATTTCGAAGAGCGGAGGGTGACATTCCTTGAAGTTAAATATTTACCTCGGTCGGAATATTGAAGAACAGGGGGTGATATTCCTTAATATTTAATATTTCTCTTAATCGAAATTTTGAATAGCGGGGAGGGGGGATATTCCTCACAGTTTAATATTTATCTCAATCGGCATTTTAAAGAGCAGCGGAGTATTCCCTTGCCTAACAATTTCATATTTATCTCATTTTAAACAATACAAGTCGCTCAGTTATCTGCATCACACTAACCATTTAAAAGTATACCTCTCTCGTTTTATCCAATGTAAATCTTCAACTTCGCGTGGAACCCGGGCTCGCTCAAAAACCTCCGGGCCCGGGGGGAAACACCCCCCCTCCCGACTGGCCTGGTTGTAGGCTATGTATTGTTCTTTTGAGGGAGTTTTCTTAATACCGTGATCGACGGACTGCACCACGCTGGCGCCGCGTATTTTAGAACCGATTTCACTACAGTGGTATAAATAATGTGTTTTACTGTCCAAATTCTAATACAATCGGACTTTTCTTTCTTATGTTTTGGTGCTTGCAAGAAACGTGACGGACAGACATTTTGAAAGTTAATCAGAATTCGATCAGTAATATGAAATTTATTTCTCTACCAACCATGTTACCGGTTTTAAAAATATGCCGATCAACTGAAATATACTCTGATTTAAATATACAGGAAAATTATGCTTTTTAATGTTTCAAAAAGTTTTATTAAAACTCTACACGTGTTTCGGCTTATTAGGCCTTTATCAAGAGTACAAGATAATACTAAATTTAAAATGTGTTCCTTACTTATTTATACCTAATGGAAGGTATAAATTATTCAAAGCTTTTAATCTATTTATTACATGCAACTAGTTATATGATTCCTATCCTATGTAAATATACTACAAATAAGTTCTTAATGTTAAATTATTTTTTCTAGAATATTATGACCCATAAATAATGTTTGATCATTAGTTACATTTTTATGCTTTTTGACAGCTTTCATGATCTCAAATTGTTCTAGTAAATCTAACTTCTTTCCTTTATTTTCTGTATGGAGTAATTCGACTTCATTAAAATTAACAAAATGATTATTTTCTATGCAGTGTGTTGACATACTGTATACCATGGATAAATGAATGAAAAGATGCCATTTTTATTTGTGATGATTGCTTAGAGTTCTTGTGAATGACTGTGTCTGTGCAAGTTGGTTTACGGTAAATGTCAAACTCTAAGCTGTTGTTTCTATTTTTTAAGTTAACGTCCAAGAAGTTTATCCACCGTCTGCTAACCTTCCCTTTAAATAAGAATAATTTTATGAAAGAAGTGAACACCATTAAAGAAATAGCTAGAAACAACGGTTATAGTGAAAACCTCATAGACAAATTAATAAAACATAAACAAAAGAAAAAGTTACTTAAAGAATTTTATGCTGATACTCCACAAAGAACTGACATATATAAATGTATTAATTATAGGCCGAAGATTAGTGATAAAATTAGTCATAAACTGAAAAAACTAGGATGTAAAACTATTTCTGTTAATAAAAATAATCTAGGGAAAATGTTAGTTAATAATAAAGACAAAAGAGATTTATTAGAAAAAACAGGTGTATATCAATTAAAATGTAATGACTGCGATGCTATATATATCGGTCAAACTGGTCGTAAATTAAAAAACCGTCTCGCTGAACATAAAAAATCAATAACGAATGGTATACATAGCACCGGTATGTCAACACACTGCATAGAAAATAATCATTTTGTTAATTTTAATGAAGTCGAATTACTCCATACAGAAAATAAAGGAAAGAAGTTAGATTTACTAGAACAATTTGAGATCATGAAAGCTGTCAAAAAGCATAAAAATGTAACTAATGATCAAACATTATTTATGGGTCATAATATTCTAGAAAAAATAATTTAACATTAAGAACTTATTTGTAGTATATTTACATAGGATAGGAATCATATAACTAGTTGCATGTAATAAATAGATTAAAAGCTTTGAATAATTTATACCTTCCATTAGGTATAAATAAGTAAGGAACACATTTTAAATTTAGTATTATCTTGTACTCTTGATAAAGGCCTAATAAGCCGAAACACGTGTAGAGTTTTAATAAAACTTTTTGAAACATTAAAAAGCATAATTTTCCTGTATATTTAAATTATTGAAGAATGTTTCACAAGGAACCAACCGTAGAATCAACCCAATATATGAAATATACTCTTCGTTTTCGCATTTGCGAAGAATATAATAACTGACGTAAAATAACTTTTTAAGTGCCTAAATTCATTTAAGACTGAAGCGTATAGTATGTACATACAAATTGTTTCCTCTTTTAGGTGGTGATTGACCTGCCATTAAATTCGCACTAAATTTAAGATGAGCCCCGAATTCGTTTGAGGTTTTATTATGGTTGAACAAATTACGCGCGTCCCATTTTCCTTAACGGTAATCATGTAATCATTTCCACCACAGTAAATTTCGGGGCAAAGTCGTGCAAAGTGTGCCGTTACACGCACCCTGTTCACTTTTATAGCACTTTCTCGGTAATTTCTTGATTTTACAATGTTTAAATTGGCCTAATTTGCGTATTTACTTCAACAGTTTGTTAAGCCGGGAGGTTCCAGATGAGCGCACAATATTTTGCCTTTAAAAGGGTGTTAATATTGATTTTGTAATTTTCGTAATGAAATTTCTTCCAACGATACGAAATGCGAACAGGACATCGTAACCCGAGATGCAAATATTTTAGTAAAGGGTTTTTCATTATAATGTGTTAGATATTTACACAGGTACCGTCAAAGTGATCTAAAATTTGATGATTTATTTTAGGTGTAATACAGAGCCTCCATAAATGATCACAGAAAACGTGATCAATTATATTGAATTTTATTTTTGTCATATTTTGGTAAGGTTTTTTAGGGATTTGTCAAGGGTGTGTTAAATCATAAGTAGATCTTCCATAATGTTTGCAATAATAGTCTCTAATATATAATCTATAAAGTTGTTCCTTACACGGTGTAAGGTTCTCCCAATCAATTTCGTTTTAGTATTAAAAACGAATCTTCGCGTTACTCGTTTTAAAATTAAATGTGTTTATTAATAATGGATACACTAAAACTTATCACATTGTGAAAAACAGCCACGAAAATTTCGAGACTCGTACGAGTCCATAAAAGGCATCTCTAAGTTTGTCTTTAATATTAATAACCTATCAGTCTATCCTTTAATAGAAACCGCTGTCTAAGGAATCACTACTTCCATATGCAGATTTCCCATCCAAATCTCTTTAAACGAAAACATCTTGATACTATACAGATTCGGAAAATGCAGTTTAGAGTATAGGAATAACGATGTAATTGACCGCGCCCCGCTAATTCCATAAATCGTGAAAGCAGAGACACACAATTAATTGAATTTAGTACGGTATGAACTAAGGATGCATGCGGACGTAGGTAATAATTTCTATACGAAACGAGAAAAGATCTCTTCGTCAAAAGCGAAGAAGTTATTTGTCACATTTTTGACAAATAATTTCTTCTATTGAAAGCATTTCTGCAGTTTCTTTTTAGCCGTAAATTCTATGGGAATAAAATAATAATTCTTATTAAAACCGAAATGAAAATAGAACATTGAAATAAAATTAAATAACTCTGAAACTAAAATCAACTAATAATTATCAAGAAATAAATTATTCTTATTAAATTACAGAAATAGAACATTAAAATAAAATTAAATAATCCTCAGAAACTAAAATCAACTAATAATTATCAAACAATAAATTAATGAAGTAAGGATTCAAACAAATCACCTTCTTGTGCCAAACAATAGCCAAACCGAACCGTAATTGAACTAAATTATTGGCTCGTTCAAACGCATGTTTGTACGCGGTTTCCTTTAAAAAGCCCCACAGAAAGAAATCATGGGGTGCTAGATCAGGTGGCCTGGGAGGCCATTTTATCATTCCCCTCGTAGCTATTAAATGATTGGGAAATGTTCTTTCAAGAAAATTAATAACAGTTAAGGTATTGTGACTTGGGCAGCCGTCTTGTTGAAACCAAATGTCGTCAAAGTTGACAGGAAGATTTTGAACTGCAGGAATTATTTGGTTTTGTAAAAGCCCTAAATATTTATTGCTTTTTAAATTGCCATCGATTAGCAGTAGGCCTGTAATATGATTGTCTAAAATTCCCGTCCAAACGTTCAACTTTTGAGGATACTGAGTTCGCACAGCAACACTCATATGTTTATTTTTTCGAGACCAATATCGTACTACGGATGGATTGTGTTTCCTACGTAATGAAAAGGGTGATTCATCTGTAAACAATATATTCTTTAAGAAGTTTTCGTTCTCATTCCCTTTATTTATCATGATTTCACAAAATTCCGTCCGTTTGAAATTGTCCTCGGGAAATATTTCTTGCGTTGTTTGAACTTTTAAAACATCTGTACCCATTTCTTTTCAAAATATTTCTTACAGTTCTTCATGTCAATTTGTTTGCTAGAACAAGGTTCACTAGTTTCAACAAGTGCACAGACATTAGTTTCGCGAATTTCACGTTCTTCGCTCATTTGTTGATGACGGGGTTCGGGTTGACAGCATTTTTTACAATAATTCACGACACACCCGAAATTCTCAAGTTTTTTAATAATGTATAAAATTATGCTAGCTGAGGGGATTGGTCTGTCTTGATATGCCACAGTAAATAAATTTATTGCGTTATCAGTGGAATGGCCCCCGAAGTATCACTTCACAATTTGCAGTTTTTCTGCAGATGTATAAACACACGGCATTTTAATAACGAAATTGAGATTAATTTATTTTGTTCCCACACGTCTAAACAGCTAAGCTATTAAGCGCAGAATGGGTGCGCTCGCGCTGTTCTCAACTCATCGCGGTCAAGCGATGGAGCAATGCCCTGCATTGTTCTACGACAAGGCGTGGTTTATCTGCGCAGAAACAAGTTTACGTACCTAAAACTAAATTTGTGAATCTGTATATGCAGTTCAGTATGTGGAAATAATTGTTCATATAATTTTAATAATACAATAGAGGAAATGGGGATGGCTGATGCCAAGAAATTTTTTGGGAACATTTGTTCTCGTACACTCAAGTTTCTGGACTCCTACCAGCTTGCTTTATCTATTTTCCCTTATTTACCCCCCGAACCCTTCATCGGAGTAAGGTCTAAATATAATCTAATTCCAGATCTCGTTGTACGTGTACCAAATTTCAAGTTAATAGCTTACTTCTATTTTCTTAACCCTTTTAATAATGGAGTAGTGGTGTGGGTGGCAGATGTCATAAAAAAATTTGAAACTGGCTTCTGGTGAATACACCAATCCCCAAGTTTCTGGACTCTTAATAGCTTGCTTTATTGATTTACCCCTATTTACTCCCCAACCCTTCAACGGAATAAGCTGAAAATTTAATCTAGTTCCAAATCTCGTTGTAATACATACGTGTACCAAATTTCTGGTCGATGTCTTAAACCGGAGTAATCGTGCAAACTAAGAAAACAGACCGACATTTTTTTGTACAAATTTAAAATTACCACATGATATTTTAAACCTATTTCAACAAAAAACCGCTCCACGTGGATGGGGAAGCAATTGAATGAAGAAATTAATAATAATATGCTAATACTATTACTGCATTAAAAGCATTTAGCTTTTTTAACTAGAAAGCCGCTGGAATGTTTTAGGGAATTTTGTTCCAAGGTACCAATAGTTGGTTGCACACTTTGTGTGGTCTAGTCTTACAATCATTTATCAAAGCTCTCTACGACTAAATATTATAGCTATAAAGTAAGCTATGGAATATCTGGTTAGCGTTCTGATTGTTCCAAAGGACAGATACACCTTCTCCGAATAACAAAAATTCATATAATCTGCGAATATTGAACAAACTTTATCGTAGAACAATGATTTGAGATTAGAAGTTTTATGAACACATTTAATAATAATAACTCTGATTTTCTATATTATTAGTTCGATACAACTTTCTTCGTGTGACTTCTAAAAGTTAATTTGGAATCATAGTAAATCCTAAACATATAAATAATCTTTTCACGTCTGGTAATACTTAGCGAGCTAATTTTATAATCTTCCTCTACAAATTGGTTTTCCACAAAACGTGAGGGATATTTTTTATTATAGAGTAAAGTCGATCAAGATTGGCCAGTACATTGACAGATTTACTCATGGATCATCTAAGTATAATTTAATGACACTAAATAGCAGAAGAGCTTTGACACTGTTTATTTGTAAAAACTTCTACATAATCTTTCTTATGACGTAACTACCTTATATAAAATAATACCTAATCAGATGAAAGAACACGTTTTCAAATAACTTTTTCATACATTACACTAACTAGAAACTATGAACTAAAGTCATCTCCTGTGAGAATGGCGAATTCATTACAGCGATATCTAAACAAACTCAAAGATATATATACGGAATGTTCACAAAAAAAAAATAGATTTAGTATTCAAAATGAAATAGAAGTTTTGTAAACATTTTATATACCATGTCTTTACTATATTCTCTCGTTCTAATATATGTTGCGTCATATCTTTAGATATTTTAATTTAGAGTAAGTTAGGTTAAGTATATACGGCCTGTACTTGACTTGAGATAGCTGTAGACCTGTCATAACAAATAAATAATGTAAACTTATACGGAGTATTATACAGATAATTATACATGCAAAATCAAGAATGAGAACTTTTTTGTCGGTATCGAAAAATGTATGACGGAAATACATGGCACCTACATGTATTGCGCCACCCTCGAAGCTCTATTTCAATAATGAAAAGGCTTAACGACCTATATTTTTTTAACACCAAACGCATTATAGCTCGCTTTTATTTGGGTGTGTGATATATAAGATCAAAAGATTCAATCTATGTTATAAAATCTTAACTACTTTTGTGAACTTTGCACAACGATATCTTTCTTTCTCACGATATCAATTTCACTTTTTTACATACAGTACTTCGGTATAGCTTAAGCGGAATATTTCGTCTGATAGAATATGTAGTCGTATTTAAGAATACGAGCCCTCAAGACGTTGAGTTGTCGATATTGCCAGAAAGCAGATAAGCCTTCTATGAACTTTCATGTAAATCTGCAAAAGTTTTGCAATTATGAGAACCCTATTGAATTCACCGTTTTGAATTATTAACTTGTAACATCAGATTCAGTTACTCCGAAAATGCCTAACTGCTAGTTTTAATGCAATTCTGAGAAATCGTTTTGTGTCACTGGCGCATCCGCCAAATTTTCAACTTGAAATTATAACCCAGGAAAATTAGTTCTAAACAAGTTATTAACAAGCTAGATTTTTGTGAAGACCTTTATGTTCGCTATTATCTCGCAAACTATCAATTTTTCCACAAATAAAGCTATTGTCAAAATTGTTGCTCATAGAATTTGCTTCAAAAAAAGGCCTCAGACTCCTCCCGTATAACTAATCGTTTTCGAGTGAAACGTGTGCAAGAGTTGCACAATGTCTATAGATTATGAAAAAAATCGCTCCCTTCCACACTAAGCTGTTGGTAGAGTACTAGGCGTGTTTCATTTTACGTGGTATCCCCAGGAGGCCTATTCCACATTAAATAGTATATTCGTGCTATTGTTGTTAATACTGATATTAAAAGAAGTTTCAAAATCTTAGTCTGTCTCTTCCTCAACCTCTTAAGACTCCAGTGCTTCTTCTGGAGTTTCATCGGTTTCCTCAGGGGTTTCTTTCTCTTTCTATTTCACATTCTCCAAATTCTTGTACTAAAAAAACTATGGGGCCTGTATCATCGTAAGCATCCAAATTGTTTTCAGCGACTCCAGGTTTTAAGTTTAGACGACATTGTCCACGGCAGTGCCCGTATAACGCAGAGAAGGGAAAACTTATATTTCCGCAACTACAGCTCACACTGTAGCCCTTAGTACAGTTGCAAAAAGGATATTGAATCAGCATCAATTGGAAAGAGGATTTGAATCGGCTTCAAATTGTAGTTGATAACCTTCCGCCCTCATTTTTCTGGATTTAGATCATCTAGCCATTTTTTGACTTGCATATAAATAAATGTTATGTTGTGTTGCATGGAGCGTGGGTGGTAGATTTGATAATTTGCCTTATTTAGTCTGAGCACCTCCATACATGAAGAGTATATGTAAGAATCAGTAAATTCTTGTTTATGTAGAGCATTGTACATGGAGGGAAGAAAGAAAGCGAGTTCCACTTCCAATCATTGTTTCTCGTGAACTTTGTGACACTTTAAAAATTTCAGCGCAATCCTTTCACCCCTATAAAAAATTTCTGGGGGTGCTATGGAGGGGGACTTTTGAAGTTTTGTTTAAAACTTAATAATAAAGTCCCACACAAAAATCTAGCTTGTTCATAATTTTTTTATAGTCAAAGATTAATTTTATTAGGCTATAACTTTTTTCTACTATAATACACTATGCTATACTAGACATAGTCAACATTATATGCAGGCGATGTGATAATTTGCTCTAATTAGTTTATTCGTATAAAATAGCAGTTACTTAACAATGAAATAATGATTTAATAAAACACAAACTATGAAATTTTACAAAATAAAACCAGTGTTAGTTAAATAAATTGGCAACTAAATACAGAAGTGACAAAAAATAAATTTGTAAATTTACATTCTCTACAATATTTTACACTTTCCGTAATGTAAATATAATTTTTGGTTGTGCAGGTTCAGTATTTGTAATAAAAATCCAACAAATATCACAAGTCAAAGATAATGAAGTTCTGTGTTGAAATAACTCGATGCTACTGCCCATCCCTCCTAATTCAAATCCATTATTTAGCTGACTCTTCTCTACATGTAAAAATACTTTACATGCAAGATTGGAAATCTACATTTTCATTTGGAATATGCATCTTAAATTGTTCATATAATATATACTATAATTTATATACCGGGTATAACAGGATCATACTACACCCTCCTTTCTCCTTTAGTTTTAAGATAAATGATTGCAACTTGGAATATCCTGTATACTTAGTAAACGTCACGTTTTGACATAAATGATTTTTTTTCCACTTGCGGTTTCCCCGAAAGTGACACTCACTTTTGATTTTGAAATGGATCACCCTGTGTATTGTTGCATTTCTGATTTCTGCACAATTTTCTGAATTCAGAAATAATAATTTCATTAGTCTTCAGAAAAAATACATTTTATATACAGGTCAAAGAACATAAATACTTAAGTTATACAATTATAAAATTAAAATGGTAAAGTACCAATAACTTACTTATATAAAATACATAAAATTATTATCTAGAAAATGTTCTCATATTCAGTCAACTGATAAAATTCCTGTATATTATATAAGCAATAAATTAAAATTCTCTTAAGTTTACTTATTTATATTTTGTTTGAAGTGCATAATATTCTGATACACTATAATGGAAACCAGAGACAGTGTCCTTAGCGATATAAATAGCAGTGTGCGACTATCATCCCAGTTGGCACTCACTATACTTCTTATTGCAGACGTCTGGATGGTAAATACTCTTTGTAAATGGGTATGCGCTGCATTTCCCCGTGACATATAGTAGTTGTGAGTGGAACAAAGAGAAATAAATAGTGACTACAGCATGTTTATTAACTCTTCCTTTATTTTCTTAATAGCATATACATTTTTAGACAGTTTCTCATATAGTATGTTAATGTGTTCTGCCCATATTAATGTGATGTCAATATGTACCTCTACCTATAACTTGACATTGGTTTCATGATTCTCTTCTAGCTTAGCGGTAGACTTGGTCTCAAATGTTAAGTTTACTGTTCTATTTTCATTTAGCACTGAATTATATGCAAGCCAAGCTTTAATATGTTGTAGAGTGCTATGTTGTATGAGTTGACTATCACTTTCCTTGTCTAGACTTGTAATAAAAGTGGTATCATCTGCATACGTAACAGCTGTAGTGTTAAAATTATGTATGCTTTGTGGCAGATCATTAATGTAGACAAAAAGTAGAGGCGCTAGAACCGAACCTTGGGCAACCCCTCTTTTAATTTGCAGTATTTCGCTTCTTTGTCCACCCCAATCCACTATACTACATATAGTGACAAATCAAATGTCAATATTTATTCTAATTTAATTTAAAATTTTCCATATAAGTGTACCCATGACTGTTCCGATTTATGCTAATTGACTCATGTAATGCTAGAAAAATCGAAATCACGTCGAAAATACTAAATTATACGATTTATGAGCAGATGGTTCATTAAAAGGGTTTGTCTTTGGGACAAATTATAATTTTTTCAAATGGAACCATATTGATATCGTGGTACCATTTATTAGTACTATTAATAAGGAATTTATTCATACGCCTTATTAACATATGCCATAAATACAATCAAAATTACAGCTAAGAGAAAAAGAACATCGTTTCACGATGAAAACAGACATTTTACAAAATTAAGAAGCGTAAATTCTTAATATAAGAAAAACTCCGTATAATGACTAAATTACGAAAGTAATGCTCGTATTTCCGTGTCTTTGGCATTATTTTTTAATCAAAATCTATCGACATAATCAAAGTTGGCCATGCGATGCCAACTTTATTAGTGACACTGTATAGAGATTTAATAATGTGATGTATATTGTGTAAGCTAGGAAGATTTATCACGACTATTCACTTACTAAATGGAAATTCTATACTTCGAAATTGGAAGTTGGAACAAAGGACGATAAGTTATAGAAGTACACCCACATTATGATCAATTTACGACAGGTTACAGTATCTATGACAACAGCTTAATTCAGAATGGTGTCATCGGAAAGTTATGACATGGTTATTCAATATCCAAGTGGGATGAAATTCTGTGCCCTTTTTGTGAACTTGTTAAATCAATTTCGTAAGCTATCAATTCCTTTATATGCTGTATACTCAATAATGTTATGATTCTGGTTTTAATCTGGTCGTTTAAGAGAAAATTAACGAAGAAGAGTGCTGAAAGTGGAAAGAAGATATAAAAGCATAATCAGGAAATTTTTTTTTTTTTGTTGCAACTATTCTCTTTTTCCGTATCTTTTTGATAGATTATCCCTTCTTGATATTTGGTATCATTCTTAATAGTCTAAGAGCTGACTACGAAAATTAAAAATGATAAGGTGCAGAGAAAGTTTTTATGTAAAAATCCTCTATACTAACTGAAAAGTACGTAGCTCTGCAGCCAGTCGCTCCCGGGGAGGGAAGCGTGGGCGGGCGCGGGCGGTTGAACGCGTTAATTTTTAATCAAAATAAAATCTTTGAATGCAGCTCTGAAATTTTGTGTAGTTATAGTTTTTAACAGTAGAAATTGAGTAAAATTATTGCCAGAAGTCTAGGTCGGGTATTAAACGTTGCCAGAAGTGGGTAAAGTTGTAAGAAAATTGTTCAAATTTTAATGTCAAGGTGCACTTCTGACGATTTTGTTTTTGTGCTTAAAATCTCCCTATTCTTCTGGGTTATCCGGTTGTTAACATACCAGTGATATTAATGGAATGCCAATTTCAATCTTTCGATGTCGACATTAGGAAGCCTTCCTGCTAATGTATTTATTTAGTTAGGAACATTTAAAATTCATATATTTTGCAATCCTTGCAACCATCAGGACATTGGAAATGATAACACCATACATAAAATATAAACTTTTTCCAGACTCGGCTTGGCCTCGTCCGGAAACAGTTACGATCCACTACTCACGCCGCTCTGGTTACTGGTAACTTGATTCCCTGTGATATATGCAACCCATATTACATTTGCATATATCAGCCGTTACATATACGACAGTCTCACTCGACCGCGACACCGTTGTCTTTTGACCTTGAACGAAAACTGGTATCTCGACCCCCATATACGAACATAAACATTTCCAATGTTAGCGTTTTGCTTTTTCCGACGAGATTTATTCAAATTATTTCAAGTCTACCCCGACCGTAGCACATCACGTTAAGCGACGACTTTCACAGCGGATATCCCGGTTCTAATCCTGTACGGGTGTACTTTTTTAATTTGTTTTGAACTCTTGGCTGATATTTCTTATTCTAAAATTACATCGCATTTATTTATTTATTTCTACAGTTAAAAACTACAACTACACAAAATTTTAAAACTATAGCTACACTCGAAGATTTCATTTTAATTAAAAATTAATGCGCTTGACCGCACGCCTACGCTTCCCTCCCAGGGAGCGACTTTTGGCTGCAGAGCGAACCACTTTTCAGCTAGTGAGGAGGGTTTTTACATAAAAAATTTCTTAGCACCTGTCATTTTTAATTTTCGTAGCCAACTCTCCGTCTATAATATCTTCTCAGGAAAATTTGGAACAACATTTCGGAACTCATGCTATCGTAATATTCGCTACTTATTTCTCGTACTGAATTTATCCATCAAATCCATACCCGTTGAAGGCATAATCTTGTTCTGCCATTGCTATAACGTATCCATTGAACACTTTCATATTATATACCTATCTCCAATACATTAGTGTGCTAATTCGGTCTTTATTTGATGAAAATCTGTTTTATATTTCACTTAATGAAAACACTGTTTAGATTTTCATACATTTGTTATTTCTAACCATAATAAAGATTCGCCTACGATAGGCTTTCTAATTATTCTGGAAGAGGATACCGAATGGTGAATTATTAATTTTAATTGACCATACTGATGCTCATTTTAGATACATTTTTATATGATCTTGTTTTTGAAATTGCTACTACAGTCTCTAATCTATAGTCGGTGGATATCCGAATATTTCCCAAGGGAAATTATCGAATGTCATTAGAGATGGGAAATATCCATGAAATGATTTTATTGACTGTCAACAAACTTCTGCGTCATTGTTATCGTGAGTGTCTTTAATGCATGTGACAGATGGAGGACATTCTCTTAAAAGTTGCATTTGCGCAAATTGTAATTTGCTGAAAATTCCATTGTTCCTATAATTGTCATGAGGTAACTTATCTTAAAAATATAAAAGTCGCTCAGTTCGTTAAACGTTTTTGTGTTGTTTTCGAGTCTGGTGAGCTCAATTTATTCTCACAATAACAAATTGTAAATAATTTATTAAATTATAACTTTTTTTGAGCGTGAACATTTTTGTTTGTGTCATGCTTCTTGATAATCACGTGCGCAAAATTCTGGCCCTGACTTGGAGACTTCTTACTACACAAAATGTGGACAAAGAATACAGATGGTAGAGACAAGGGGCAAAGGGAACTAGAATAACATGGACCGTAGGACATCTAACAAGATGTTGTGAATAAGAATATCTGCCCTGTTCATCCTTCATTCGTTTTTTAATTGGTGTAGATAGAAGGTTGGCCGCACCACCGGTCAATGGATAAGAAAATTAAAGTTAATATTTTTAGCCTAAAAATATTAACTTTAATTTTTCTCCAGGGAGGTTTTTCTTATTTCCCCTCCTTACAACTCCAAATGAGAGTAGTTTACTGATTAGCGAATGTCGAGCACTGCTGTTTTCTGTAAAACGGTTTTAATGGTTTTTGTTCATATTTTGTCAATCGATGTATTATTAATAACACTGCGTTATGTCCTGTTTCATTTAACTCGAAGAAACCCAGATAGGGTGGTTGACTGTTGAACCCAAATTACCATTGCTATTTATTGTAATTTCAATTAAACAACACCAGCTATACATACACTAGAATGAGGCAGTCCGATGAACTCTTATTTCAAAATGATCTCCTTTATAGGGTGTACATGTAGATGATCCTAGTATCACGACTAGGATTTTATATTAATTAGGCCAGAGCCGTGTCGTCGCTACGATATCTATCAACTTTACTCACTAGGGGGATTCATGTTACCCTTCAGACTCCCCAAGATGAAAATAGACAAAATTATACTTACTGTGATACAGTCTGCTCTCTCCGTAGTAATCTGATGTCGAGCGGTGCACTTCTTCTGAATATATCTTATAATTAACACTTTCTCAGAAACACTTCTTAATAATTAAGACCGTCGGATTCTATGAGTACTTGGATAGTTACACCCACGTGACGGGATCAAGGGTGACCCGTAGTAAGTAGTTATCTGTCTCACGCCACAGAATCGCACGTCGGTCGCCAATCTTATAATTAGTGGATCAATAAGAAATCGAATTCAAAATATAGTTTCATTTATTGAAATAGTTCATAAAATAAAAAAATATAAATACTCTATGTCTAACTAATGTATATAAGTCAAACATCAGAGAGCACTACCACTTGTCAAGCCGTTACATCCCGTAGGATTGTAACTCATCCAACGTTGAGAGAACTGTAACAATCGACTGTACAAAAAGATTCAGACTCCCAGTTAATTATAATTGTAAGATGTATGTGGAACTTTTTGAAAATTATTCACTTTTAATTTTGCACTGAAATTTTCGAATTGCTTCTACTCTTGGTCAGGATGCTTAAAGAAGCTATTTTTATGAATTTAATGGTTTTCCTGATTGCATAAACGTACTAACGGCATTGAACCCAATTATACCTTTTTTCCGTCGAGGAACTACCATGGCGATTCCCGCCTGGGCCAGGATTAAGGATATTTTGGGTCCGTCGGAATCGAATCTCCGACTTTGATTTTTTGAAGATTTTTTATTGACGTTCTTGTGGTTCGGACATGGAGTATTCCCCACCACTTTCGGAATAATTAAATGTGGATTTTGGTTTTTATTGTAAAAACCGTCCCATTGATCTTTTCTTAAATTTTGGCATTTAAAATAGCTACTCGCTACACCCTGACTGAGAATTCTGCTCTGTCAATCGAAATTCGTGGTACTTTCGAAAAAATAAATTCGTTGTACTTTCGAAATTTCTGTTGGACGGAGCGGTTTTCCGCCCTGTGCAATTCTCTTCGTGAGACTTTCGTAAAACCGAATTCGTGGTACTTTCGATAAATTTGTAGCTTTCCGCCTCGTGCATCTTGAAAGTGAAAAAAGTTCTGAGCAATTCTTCTTCATCTGCTGTCGATTTAGCAGCGTGTGAAGTTTAATATTGAGAAATTCGGTTTTTTTATCATTTTCACAACTTTTATTGTTTATAACTTGAAACCTTGTTCAAATAACTTTCAGTAAAATTGAGCATGAGAATGGGCACAACATAACGAATCGAATGGTAGTGGCTTGTAATGGCTGAAAATTATGGTTTTGCAAAACCCTTAATTTGACTGGTCTATTAAAATGTTTGTCCCTAATTCTGGCCTATTTTAGCGTATTTCATTAAATTAAATATTATGAATGTTAAGTTTTAGGTTGTTTCTTCCCTAACTGAAATGCTTTGTGTAAATGCTTTTAGTGGTCAGAGTAATGTTCCACATATTTTTATTTTTGCAGCTCGCTGCAGTAGCTTTATTACTTGTAATAAATTTGTGTTAAGCTGAATAAATGGCTGCATATAGCAGAGTTCAACTTTTGCTTTTACATAAAGTGTGTTTGCTCACATGATTTATGGTGGTGTAGAAATTTTACTGTTGGCATTGAGCCCCATTCTCTCATGAATTTTCACTGTTTTCAGCGATTTACAAATGGTCTGAATACTGTACGAACTCCAACAAAGTACACTATTTAATTTTTTATCAAGGTGGATCTTTAGATTGAGGTCCAAGCTGTCGAAATTTATAGCATCCAAAGTTTTGAGTAATCAAGTACTGGAGTCGTAGTTTACACAAATATATTCCAATACCAAAACTCTTGAACATAACACTCGAATGCCAAGAAGCGACTAGGGTTTCGCTAACCACGATAGCATCATCGGGATATAATTAAAAACCGAATAAATAAAATAATGTTGAAGAATATTCAATTAATAAAAATAATAACTAGAATCGTGTGTGAGGATATACGGACACATTTACATGTATGTAATGTATACTACTTTTGAACAATTAGTTTTAAAAGTACGTTAAAAGGAATATATTTAATTCTAGAGAGTATGTTTTTATATAATATCGTGTACTGGATTAAAGTTAAAATCAAGAGATTCCTACATACAATAGAATGCATTTTCTACTAATACTCAGTTTGTTTACTAGGTATTGTAAATGTTATAGCAGATTTGGAAGTTCGTTATGTAATATCACAGATGTATAATTTACTGGTTGCTGTGTTCTTGTCAATCTGCAATGCGGAATACTAAAGTTATTTTTATTCTGTGTTATATTCATGATAACTCGAATTTCTTGGTAACTACATTTTTTTATTGTGTGCATAATGCCTTGTAAAAATACAAGTGTTTATATTTTCATATTTAAAAAAATGATCAAAAATGTTCTTTAACTTCTGCTGAAGCTAGCACTCTCGCAGCTCTCTTCTGTATATTAAATATCCTGTCGGTCAGATGAATTTCCCCAAAGAATAAGGCAATAAGTTATAAGACTATGGAAATTGCTGTAGTAAAACGTTCAAGCTGTGTCTAGAGCGGTAAGATTTATAAATTACAATATTTGATAATTTACCTTATTTAGACTCTTTGATAAAGTCATTGGTCAATATGTTCGTGCAAATTAAATTTGGATTGATGTATATATCTAGTATTTTTACATAATTGATTTCAAAAGAAATATTTTGCTTCTTCGAAATTTGTTTTTAATTTTTTAGCTTCCAACCAATATTACGTTTAGATCCTCTGTTGTTTGGTCAATGAATTAATTATTTTCCTATATTTATAAAAATTGTATCATCAGCATGTTTGTAAAAGTTGTGTCATCTGCAAATAATACATTCTATTTTACCATGTATTTACTGGCAAGTCATTTATGTAAACTAAGAAAAAATAGGGCCAAGTGTTGAAGCTTGAGGATCACCTGTTTTAATTCGCAGTTTTGAGAAGCATTGTTCTAAAATTATTTCTACATACTGAATCCTGTTTTGTAGATATTATTTAAATAATTCTAGACCAAGGTCTCTGATGCCATAAAATTCCAAATTAAGATGATTGTAATTTAGATGTAAGAGGAGCTTTGATTAATCTTCGTCCCCTGACTGCCCACAAATGAAAAAAGTACATTCATTATACACATTCTAAATTTATTGAAATAAAGCAGATTTATTTTTTCTGCCCCTTTGGTTTTTTAGTATGATATAGGTAATTATGTTTATTTCAAAATAGTTACATTAATAAAAGTTTTGAAGTTTATGTTTTATTTCCGTTCAATAAAACGTCAACACAACAACATTCAACGCCAATGATAAATTAGTTGCATATAAACTTTATTGCATTAATATTGGCTATTATATCCTTCATTTCAATTAATAATTTTATAGCTTCGAAACGTACTTTTAGAGTATGCAAATGATTTATTGTTTTCAATTACCACATTCCGAAAACCAAAACTAATTCATGGATTGATGATAATAAACCATTGCCTGAAATTTATTGCCATTGGCTTAAAAAATATGTGATATATTTATGAATTACATTTAATCCAATTGTATGAAAATTCTAGTTTCATTTGGTTCTTAATTTAACGTTATGTCGAAGGTACATTTTATAATCGTAAAGATCTGCTTCTCGTACTATCTTTAAATCTACACCCCTGGTTAAAAAAGAACTAAAATTATAGCATGTTTCTTTTTGCATAAAACAAATTTATGCAAATTTTATAACTCTTCGTCTAATATCGATAACCTAGCTTAAAGTGATACAACCAGTAGTAATATAGCTAGTGACGATGACGTTGCTGATTATTCTTCTCCTCGTCGAAGTAACACGACAAAAATATTTCGAGAATTGTGAGCCACTTTTTATTTTGGTTAGAATTTGATAAAGTTTTAATGAAAAATTATTGAAACTTCAAATTGAGAACGGTTTTATTTCTTTCAGTACGCTGACATTATACCGTGTGTGTCCCCTCTCGCCTATAGTATTGTCAGATAAGTTCAAAGTTTTGCCAGTTATGCAATCAACAAAATTGTTTATTTTTTGCCTAAAAAATTACTTCGTCGGTCATGGCCTACTAAAAGCGGTAAAAAAATTTCATTTAAAAAACTAGCGGGCCTTGTTTAGTTAAGATTAAGAAAAAAATTTCAGAATCGCAAACTTAACCTATACAGGATGACCCAGAGTTAAACTGCCAAACTTTTTTCAAATTAAAATACTTTTCATCTATTAAGTTTTTTCCAAACGTCTTTAATGATTTTCTCAGTTATTGGGGAATAATTTCTCGGAATTCCTGCTGAATACTGGCGCATAGTTCGTCTCTATTGTCATGGGAATTTTTGTACACTCTCTTTTCAGTAATTCCCATAAATAAAAATCCAGTGGCGTTAGGTCTGGAGATCGGGGCGGTCAGTGTACTAACGGGTTATTGCATCCTATCCGGTACAGAGTAAAGTGTTCGTTTAAGCAGGTGCGAATTGCCCTTGCATTATGAATTTGTGACTCATCCAATTATAGATATAAGCCCCCAATAAGATTAATGGTAATTCATCAAGAATTTTCAGAATTGAAATTATTTTCAAAAGACAGGCCAATAATGGTTTCATAGATTTTCTGTCTTTTACGAAATTAAGATTATCTACGTTCCCTTGAAAGGGTCAAAAAAATACTTGCAGTAATATGAAAAATGTGTACTACCTATGAACTCCGTAAAAATATACAGGGTGTCCAGTAATAACGTGCCAAAAATTTTACTGCCAATTTCTTATCGTAAATGAAGATGGGTTCTTCATATAACATTTTTCAAAATAAGCCCTTCCTGTCCAACAATAAAATAGCAATGAAAGTAATTAATAAATATAAAATTATTATAATAATCGAATTATTAGGTGAATTTATAAATTTAGTTATTATAAAATTGATTATATAAAAATTATTTTGGTTATTTAAATCATTTAGATTTAAATTAATTCTATTAAAATTTAAATCGACTAATATAAATGTTATTATAAATAGTAGAGTTATTGTTCGGACAACACAACTATGAATTTTTTGTTTTGTTTCTAAGTAACTAAGTTTTAAAATTTCTCATAGCAACAAGAATTATTATTGAAATAACATAATATATAACTCAAATACCTTTTTTTGCAATAAAAACAAAAATAATAATAATTCAATTCAAAAACCGCGTTTAAAACCATAGTGCTACTACATTAAGAATAATAGTGTTTCTTCTCGTGAACATTGAACACTGGACATTGTTGGAGATTGTTGGGCCCAACCAGAAGAAAGCTAACATCAGTGAATTTAAGGTAGTTCATGTCTATAATTTTTGCCGCTTAATTTTAATTACTCTTGTTGTCAGTGCATTAGCTGACTGGTCCTTTGCCGCGATTATAAATTCCCGCGTAATATACATTTTGGTCCTTTGATGCCGATATTTTAAAAGATAACAGAACCAGTTTTACCTCTTGTCCATTTTCAAATAATTTTCATAAATTACTTCAAAACTGACATTTCTCGAATAAATTTAATTTGACACTAGCACACTAGTTGTATTTTTCTGAACCTGCCGCTAATATATTTATTTTCTTAGTGAGAAATAATTTCTATTTGTGAGTACTGATTAATAAAATCAATTTGCAATTTTGTTTATAGTTAATAATATATTGACGAGCCTATCAATTCTTACAAAATGAAATTTGAGGACTTCGTAAGAGAATGTAATATAGTAAATAAAAAATTGACCGCTGTGTCAGAATATTCATCTAATGTCATGACAGATACTTCAACACACTCTATGTTTTATGCAAAATTTAAAAGATCTAACCTCATTTACGAGGATTTTCAGGAACAGCGTAAATTGCTAAAATTAAGTCAACTTTCTACTGAAAATTTGGACCAACTGAATTCAATGGTAGAAGAAATAGATGATTTGTACGATAACATTCAAACTGTTAATATACAATTAACCAATATGAAGTCAGTTGTTAATGAAAATCAAAAAATTAATGTTGAAAATCATCAAAATAATGTTCGTCTACCAGAAATTCCCATACCTAAATTTTCAGGGAATCCTATTGATTGGACTTCATTTCATGACCTATTTATATCATTAATACACAGTAGTACAAAACTGTCAGACATAGATAAATTCCAATATTTAATAAGTGCCCTGTCTGATGAACCTCTAAAACTAGTTAAGCAATTGCCATTCAAATCTGATAATTATCATATTGCATTTAAATCTCTAGAAACAAGATATGACGACAAACGCTTACTTATTTCGACATACTGGGGAAATATTCTCAATTCACCGAAAGCTAAAGCGGATTCCGCAAGTTCTCTTCGTACTCTCTTGAATATATTTTCAGAAAATATTTCCGCGCTTAACAAATATAATGTTGACTTGTGGAATTTTACTTTATTTAATTGGTTAATGCAGAAGATTGATCCCAGTACTAGAAAACATTTTGAAATGCGTTATAGCGATACGGAAATGCCCACATATGAGCAGTTAAGCAAATTCTTGACCGATCAATGTAAAGCTTTGGAATCTAGTACTATGACATCACATCTTTGTTCTAATGCTTCTCAGCATTCAAGCCCTAATAATGAAAGATTTGGTCGATCATTTTCTCAAAAACAATATACGCAGTCTTCCATAAAATCCAAACAACAATCCCTTGTGGTGGACACATCTTCTCAAAACAATGTTGGTTCAGCAACGGCTGTTACAAAGTCTCATGAAACACCTTGCTTTGTTTGCAAGGCTAATCATTCTATTTTTAAATGCGATTCATTTTTAACTAAGTCACCCCAAGATCGGTATAACTTTATTAAAGAAGGTAAACGTTGCGTAAATTGTTTTGGAACGCACAGTTTCTCGACTTGTGCTTCCCAATCTACTTGTCGCATATGTCAAAAACGCCATCATACGTTGCTACATTTTCCACGCGAAGTAACTGGGACATTCAATTCTACCGATAATGGTTCCGCTGCTGACACACCTCAAGTTGTTGCTAGTGCTCTTGCCCCAGTTACAGTTCTTTTGTCTACTGCTTTGGTATCTATCTGTGATGCTAAAGGTAATTTTCAAACATGTCGTGCTCTTATTGACAATGGCAGTCAAATTTCAATAATTACTGAAAGATGTCTAAACAGACTTAATCTACCGCTCACTCAATGTTCTCTTCCTATTCAAGGAATTGGTTGCACTTCTTCACCCGCTTGTACTGGCATGACTATGTGTCAAGTAACTCCGCTGTTTAGACACCATCCCAGTTTCATTATACAGGCAATGGTCTTGCCAGTTATCTGCAATGATATTCCGTCTAGTCACATTACCACTCAAGGTTATAATCATTTAGAAAACCTGCCACTCGCTGATCCTGATTATAGGAAACCTAGTGAAATAGACATATTGCTTGGCGCTGATGTCTACTCACAAATAATACAACCCGCTATTAAATATGGTCGTCCTGGCGAACCAATCGCAATGAAAACCATCTTTGGTTGGATTTTATCTGGAAAAATTCATCTTTCTACGCCCGCTGTTGTAAACTCATTTCATGTGTCGTTTGATTCGCAACTTGATTCTACATTAAAAAGGTTTTGGGAACTTGAAAGCTTACCTGAAAAAATATTTAATTCCCCAGAGAATATTAAATGCGAACAACATTTTATTCATTCTCATACTCGTGACATATCAGGTAGATATACCGTTTCGTTACCTTTTCGTGAACAGATTCCTACTTTAGGTGAGTCATTTACCACTGCAATGCATCGTTTTTTGTCCTTGGAAAATCGCTTAAATAAAACTTCTGCATTAAAATTAGAATATTCAAATTTTATGCAGGATTATCTTGATTCTGGACACATGTCTCTTGTGAGTAGTAAAAGTGTTTCTAATCACAGAGACTCATGTTATTATATCCCACACCATTGCGTACTAAAACCCGAAAGCTCTACCACGAAATTACGAGTCGTCTTTGATGCCTCAGCGAAGTCTACTAATAATGTTTCTCTAAATGAAACATTATTAACAGGCCCTAAACTACAGCAAGACATAGTTTCATTACTTCTACGCTTTCGTATACATTCTACTGTACTTATTGCAGACATAAAACAAATGTATAGGCAAATTGCAGTGACACCTGATCACAGATCCTATCAACGCATATTGTGGCGCTTTTCTCAAAACACTCCTGTTCAAGAATTTGAACTAAACACCGTTACATATGGAGTATCATCTGCTCCGTATCTTGCTATTCGCACTCTTTTACAACTTGCTTCAGATGAAAAACATAACTTTCCCTATGCTGCAAAAGTGTTATTTAGCGATATTTATGTGGATGACGTAGTCACGGGCTGTTCATCTGCTAAAGAAGCTATTGCTTTGCAATCTCAACTTCGAAGTCTTCTTGAAAGTGGTGGATTTGATTTAAGGAAATGGTCTAGCAATGATCCTATTGTCTTAGAATCTATACCGCCATCATTACGGCAAACTAATTGTCAGTCATTTGACACTGCTGATTCATTTCAAAAGATATTGGGCTTAAACTGGAATCCAAATTATGATTCCCTAACGTACAAAATAGAAACTATCGAACGTTGTTGTACCAAAAGATCAATACTTTCTGAAGTCGCACGCATATTTGATCCACTTGGGTTGTTAGCTCCGCTTACTCTCTTTGCCAAACACTTGATCCAGGTTCTCTGGACACAAGGTTTGTCCTGGGATGAGGTACCTTCCGCTGAGATTTGTTCCCGTTGGTCACAATACAAGCGTGAAGTACCATGTCTCGCTCAACTTCAGTTACCTCGCCGCATTATAACGGACAATTATCAATCATGTGAACTACATGGTTTCTGTGATGCTTCTATGACTGGTTATGCATGCGTGGTATATTTTAGAGTAACACAAAATGATAACTCTGTACGCATTTTTTTGGTATGCGCTAAATCCAGGGTTTCTCCGCTTAAGCGCATCACGATTCCACGCCTTGAATTATGTGCTGCACTGTTACTTTCGGATTTAGTTCATTTTGTGCGTGAAACCTATGTCAACATTACTTTTAATAAAATTTACGCTTGGTCCGATTCCACTGTGGTATTAACCTGGATTAAATCTTCTCCGCATCAATGGAAGACGTTCATTGCAAATCGTGTCACACAAATTCAGGAAAAAATATCCCCAGAAAATTGGTATCATATTGATGGTATCGATAATCCTGCTGATTGCGCTTCGCGTGGCCTTCTTCCCTGTGACCTCTTGAAATGTTCCGCATGGTGGGCGGGTCCCAAGTGGCTAAGTTCTTCTCCTGAACTTTGGCCTAATAGTTCCTCTTCTACTTCATCTTCCGAGGTAGATTTAGAAGCCAATACAATCTCTCTTATTGTCATTGATCAACATGATTTCATAATGAATCTATTATTGCATTTCTCTTCTCTGCGAAAGGCTCAAGGAAGTGTAGCTTATTTAGTTCGATTCACCCGCTACTTAAAGGACAAGATCAATGTTGTTCAAGGTCCTTTGGTAAATTTGGAGCTACATAACGCACTACTTATCATTATAAAACATATTCAAAAACTAGTTTTTGTTAATGAAATAAAACAAATTTCTTCAAATAGCCCTTGTGCTAAGCCTATACGCAAACTTGCCCCTTTCTTAGATCAAGATGGTATTCTCAGGGTGGGCGGAAGGCTCCGCCACTCCCAGGAATCCTTTGAGCGAAAACATCCCATTTTGTTACCACGAGATCACCGATTAACTACGCTTCTTATTAATCATTATCATAATAAGTATCTGCATCCTGGTGCGACCGCTCTTCAGGCTTTATTAGCTGAACAATTCTGGATTTTGTCGGCCAGACGCGCAATTAATCACTGCATTTCCCATTGCTATCGTTGTTCACGACATAATCCAAAATCCTATACACCTCTTATGAGTGATTTGCCCACTCCTAGGGTCTCCGAAGTTAAACCGTTCCTTCACACTGGGGTAGATTTCGCTGGACCGTTTAGTATTACTTTTGGCAGACGCAGGGGTGGTAAAACTCAAAAGGCTTATCTATGTTTATTTGTATGTCTCGCCACTAAGGCTCTTCATCTTGAACTTGTTTCTGATCTCACGTCTGAGTCGTTTATAGCAGCATTACGGCGCTTTGTTGCACGTCGAGGTCAGTGCTCCCATCTATATAGTGACAATGGAACTAATTTCGTTGGCGCTAATCGTCAATTGATTGAATTGACACAAAATGCCTCTGGAGTCATGCAAATCAAGTGGCACTTCAATCCCCCTTCTTCTCCTCACTTTGGTGGTTTGTGGGAGGCAGGGGTAAAGTCAGTCAAACATCACATTTCTCGAGTTGTTGGTGATCAAGTGCTGACCTACGAGGAACTTAATACTGTTTTTCACCAAATCGAAGCGGTTTTAAATTCACGACCAATATGTCAGCTCAGTAGTGATCCAAATGATCTACAGGCATTAACGCCAGGTCATTTTTTAACGTTATCCTCACTGACAGCTCCTCCTGACGAGGAATTAATCTCCGTACCCATAAATCGTTTGTCGCGATGGCAATTGTTGCAACAAATTCAGCAAGGTTTTTGGAAGCGCTGGCATAACGAGTACCTTCATACTCTTCAGCAACGATCCAAATGGACAAATTCTACGAAACCTCCCGATATTGGTACCATTGTGGTAATTAAACAGGACAACGTTCCTCCGCTAACTTGGCACCTTGGTCGTATTGTCGAATTGCATTCTGGTCCTGATGGGCAGATCCGTATTGCTACTGTACGAACGGCTAATGGTGTCCTTAAGAGACCTCTAGTAAAATTATGTCCCTTATCAACTCCTCAGTAATTTTATGTTATTGTTAACTTAGCTTTAGTTTCAGAATTTAAATATATGTAAATACATGTACTCATAAATAAATTTTCACGCTGGAATAGCAAACTTTTTATTGCAAATGCTTCGTCATTTGGATGGGCGGTATGTTCGGACAACACAACTATGAATTTTTTGTTTTGTTTCTAAGTAACTAAGTTTTAAAATTTCTCATAGCAACAAGAATTATTATTGAAATAACATAATATATAACTCAAATACCTTTTTTTGCAATAAAAACAAAAATAATAATAATTCAATTCAAAAACCGCGTTTAAAACCATAGTGCTACTACATTAAGAATAATAGTGTTTCTTCTCGTGAACATTGAACACTGGACATTGTTGGAGATTGTTGGGCCCAACCAGAAGAAAGCTAACATCAGTGAATTTAAGGTAGTTCATGTCTATAATTTTTGCCGCTTAATTTTAATTACTCTTGTTGTCAGTGCATTAGCTGACTGGTCCTTTGCCGCGATTATAAATTCCCGCGTAATATACAGTTATTGTGATAATAGAAAGTTTATAAGAAAATATAAATTTTTCATTTGATGCAATTCTTGTCATATAAATAAATAAAATAAATATTCCTCCAATTATAATTAAAAATAAAATATGTGAAAATCAAAAATTGGAACATAGTGAGCCTGTGATAATTCTAATTAAAATAGTTTGGATTAATAAAATTGCTCCGAAAGTTAAAGGATGGTTTAAAAATAAAAATATAATTGATATAATACAGAGAATAGTTTAATAAAATTTTAATTTTGGAGATTAAAGATAAGGAGTTTCCTTTTCTCTGAAGTTTTAAAAGAAATTTTTTTTTTTTGATTTACAAGACCAATTTTTTACTTAAATTATTAAAACTAATGTTAATTTATTTATATTTAATTATATTTATATTCTTTTCAGGGTTATTAGTATTTTCTTCTAAACGAAAACATTTACTTTTAATATTATTAAGATTAGAATTTATTGTTTTATCCTTATATTTTGGTATTTTTTTATATTTGAGAATAATGGGGTTTGAATTTTATTTTTCAATAATTTATTTGACTATAAGGGTTTGTGAAGGAGCTTTAGGATTATCAATAATAGTTTTAATAATTCAAACACATGGTAATGATTATATTTTAACTTTTTCTCCATTATGATAAGATTTTTAATGGGTTTATTATTTTTAATTCCTTTATGTTTTACAGTCAATTTTTGATTAATTCACTTTTAACTTTTAAAAGGTGTGCAAAAAGCGGTTTCTAATTGTTATCTGAAAATAATTTATAAGCACCAAATGAACATCAATGACATAATACTGTCAAGTTATGATTTGACACCAGCCTACTTAGTATTTTAATATAATAGTCCTCGTCGCTTTTGATTGATCACTTAGGCGGATGTAATTTAGTTTTTTCTCAAGAACGGTCGATTTTATGAAATGTTTTCAAGAGATGAAATAGTTTCTAAATGGATCATAATGTTTAGTTCCTTTTTTGAAGTGAAGTAAAAAAAATAGCAGATAGAAAGGTATTTATAAAATTATAAGAAGGGTTGTTAATATCACACCTTTGTGTACACACTAGATGGATGAAATAATTTCGTTAGATGTCTTTTTATTAGTAATTGAGATGTACCAAATTTCATCTTTTTCTGATGACGTTGTTATCAGATAGAAATTAAAAACCGTTTTTTTACAAGAAAGGCTTATTTTGAAAAATTTTGTATGAAGATCCCATCTTCATTTTTGACAAGGAATTGGCAGTTAAATTTTTTGCACGTTATTACACACACTATGTATTTTTATAAATTTCCTTTCTTTTGCTATCGTGTATATCATGCATTTTAAAGTACACACTGACCTTGTATATTGTGTTTTCTGTTAACATTTGCGTAACTAAATCCTTTCGTCTTCTGTAATTTAGTAACAGCTAATCGATGCTCTTCATATACTTCCTAATTATGGACATATGTAGCGCAATTCAGTCCCCGAGTAACATGAAATAATTGACACCTCCTGTTCCTAGCCCACGTATTATTTTCTATTTCCATTTTCCATTGAATTTTCTCGGCGCCGCTTTTATGAGTATGACTGAAGCTTGGCGCCAGCTAATCAGAGGCTCAATCTAGTATGCAAGTCACGCAATCTTTCAAATCCGCGGCGTATTCCATGCCAGTTTTCAGTTTTTCCGTTCTGTGCATTAAGTTTGTGTTATAAATTCTCAAATATTGACTTACAGTTATAAACTAAGCAACGAACACTGTAGATGTGATTCTTAAGATTTTGTAGCAGATTCGCTGGAAAAGTTATTATTAGTTATGTAATAAAGAACGACTAATCTGACGACCTTCTTGCATGGAATACATAATGATTAATAAAAATAAAAGATATTAATAGCTCGCAAGAGCATCGCACATGTTCAGTAATAATGTCATTACCTGAAAATAATGACATTATTAATGAACGTGTAAAATTATAAAAGTGGAACAATAACAAGTAATGCAGAGGATATTTTGATATTCGAGCATCATTATTAGCAGGCGGGGGGATAGTGTGAGTAATAATGATTGTGCACAGTGAGAGATTATTTCGTCATTACTCAGTCCGCAGATTTCAAGAATAGCTGTACTTATAGACCAGTGACTTTAATTTATAAAAGTATTGTTGTTCTTAGCATGTCGATTTTTTTGTGAAAATAGTAAAATATTAGCCATATTACGGGAAAAATTCTCTTGATGTAATTCACCCGCCGCTAATGTTATTGCAAATTACCCTAAATTTCATAATTGTTTATAAGCCTTTTTCTTTATAGCTTCCGTTCTAATCGTCCGATTTGAACTTTTCAAAGCTCATTTTACTCAGGAATACATGTACTTTTAGATAAAATTAGTTCCATTATGCTTCAGTAATAAATACTATTTTTACATAGCAAAAATTGGCGAATTTTTGCAAATGTTGAGTGCCGTATTCAAAGTTGCATAACTGTACGAATTCTTCAGTTAGATTGCTCAATTTTTTTTTGCATACACTACAATTATTACCAAATAGACTCCCGGTGTCCGTTTTATCATAAGTATGATTTTTTTTTAAATATGACGTTTTGAAAAAAAAAATAATTTGCTTATAACTTTGGACTAAGACACTTTTTTATCATGATTATTGCGGGAAATAACATGGTTTGGTTAGTAATACCTATTCTTATTTTAAAAAAAATCAATAAATTAGCATTATTTATTTATGAAAAATAAAATTTGCAAGTAACAAAAATTGCAATAACTTGTTTAATTATGCAAATGAGATTCAAACGGCCGTAGATTCGTCAAAAAAGAATACGCTGATTTCGCCTTTTGTGGATTCTTTCAACTGAGATATCAACAATTTTAGTTTCGATACTGTTGAGGCTTTTACAATTAACATTTTCAAAAAATTCGAAATAGAGGCTATATGTCAGACTCTTTACTATGTGAAGTTACAATTTTTATATTTTTCCGTACATTTTACACTAAAAAAAAAAAAAATTCACAGATTTCGCAATTCTTGCAACCATCGGGATATTGGAAATGATAACATCATACATAAAACATAAACTTAAACAACTACGATCCACTCTCGATTGCGACACCGCTGTATTTCGACCTTATATGAAAACTGCTAACTTGACCCCCCTGTGATATATGCAACCCACATTACATTTGCATGTATCAGCCGTTGCATATACGACAGTCTCATTCGACCGCAACACTGTTGTCTTTTGACCTTGAACGGAAACTAGTAACTCGACCCCCATATACGAACAAAGTTAATAATGAAAACTACGACTGCTCGTACAACAGTACGCATGTTCAGCAATGCGTACGAGCAGTGGCAGTTGTTTTCAGTGTAATCCGTTCGAAAAAATGTAAAAAATGTAACTTCAGATAGTAGAGAGTCTGACATATACCCTCCATTTCGAATTTTTCGAAAACGTTAATTACAACAGTCTCAACAGTGCCAAAACTAAAATCGTTGATACATCGGCTTAAGATGGTCCAAAAATTGTCCAGAGAAGGTCATATCGACGTTTTTTTTTTTCGACGAATCTAATGCCGTTTAAGTCTCATAGAATTTGCATAATTAAAAAAGGCATTGCAATTTTTGTTACTTGCAAATTTTATCTTTCATAAACAAACTACGTACATAATTGTTGCACATTATATATGATACTCTTCGCAGTTTTTTTTGTAAATAATATTAGTTTTAGACATTTTTAGTGACGTGACGGACGGGCGGACGGACGGACTTTGAAAGTTGTTCAGAATTCGATCACCAACACAGTGATATGAAAATGTTTTCTCTACGAGCAATATTACCGGTTTTAGAAATGTGCCGATCGAATGCAATGTACTCTCGTGTATTGTATTTGCGAAAAGTATATTAATTTATTGAAAATATTTTTTTTCCAATACGAATAGGTAGTACTAAACAAACCATGTACTTTCCCGCAAACATCTGCCTTGGTACAAAGCAATAAGCAAATTAATTTTTTTTTTGCAAAATTTTGCACTTATGATAAAACGCACACCGAGTGTCCTTTTGATAACCAATGAAGTGTATGCAAAAAAAAATTGAACAATGTCACTGAATTATTCGTATAGTTATGCAACTTTAAATACTGAACTCAAAATTTGCAAAAATTCGTCAGTTTTTGCTATGTAAAAATAGTATTTATTATTGAACCATAATGGAACTAATTTTCTTTAAAAGTACGTGTATTCCCCATAGTACAGGCAAATTAACAATTTAGAGTAACAAAAATTAATAAAAGGATCATCTCTGGGAACTGCGGCCCTCTGAAAATGGTGCCTAAATGGATGTTTTAACTGATTATCTCAGATGTAAGTTCACAGTACTTTTTGAAACTTGGTTCAAGGTTTTGTAATGTTAAAGCTTATTTTTGTATGGAGTAACTAAAACTAATTTTATCCATAGGCGTAGAAATGAGGAATAGTTAACGTTTATTGTTTCAACTGTCTTAAGGTAGAAATCTTCATTCCGCTCATAGCTACTCCTCCGCTAGTCTTCCAGCACACGCCGCATCACGTGTTCACTATACGGCGTGCGTAAAAAGTAATGAAACATGACCGTAACTTTTACAACGGATTTTTTTACAGCTCTCGCCATCTCTCCGTCCCCAGTTTCCAAATTTTTCTATCATAGCACATTTTCTCGTCGTAAATGTCGTGTAACCGTAGCCTCTTGAATATCATCCCTCCAGCTTCTCCATGGTCGTCCTCTCTTTATATTCTCAGAAGGAACCTAGTCTAAAATTTTCCTTGGCCATCTATTTCCACACATCCGAACCTTGTCGACTGTCTTTTATGAATTTCTTCGATTATATTTTGGTTCATTTTCATATTTTCGCGAATTGTCTCATTTATATGTGCTCGAGCTTTGATTTACTGCAGCTTCTTCTTAGATAATCCATTTCTGTTGCTAAGAGTTTTTTGTTTTTTTTTTGTTTTGTTTTTTTGACTAATATCCCTCACCTCGGCTTCGTAGATGGTCGCACTTTTTACAGTACTCTCATGCATCCTTTTTTTTTCTTTTTCGATATCTTTATCCCATAGAACAGAGTGTAAAAATGTTATATTTCGACCTTTGTTGTTCCCTTGGGTTATTCGGCATTTTTACAATATTGATTATATAAAAAAACCTTTGGATAGGTCGATATTTATTTTCAATTACGTTAATGCAATTTATAATTCTTCGGTTTACGCACCCACATCTCCTGCCACTCCAACTTTATTTTTTCAAATCGCAACCTACCTTTTATGATATCTCAAAAGGAAGGTATTTTAATAGGCTATTCAACGAAGTAAAGAAAATCGAATAGTTCAGTTAAAATGCGAGGGGGGGGGGGGCGTGAAATTGGAAACCAAAACGAGCTTACCTTACCGGTACGTTTTTTGGGTCGCTGAATCCGAAAATCGGGGTCCCGAGGGCTGGACTCTGTCCGTTCACCCTTAATTTGCAAAATACACCCCTTTTTAGGGGGTTACTAACAAATTTATGTATTTGAGGTCTCAGATTACGTTTTTTGGGTTGCTGAATACAAATTTACGGGTCTCGAGTATTGCCAGCACCCTTAAATTTGCAAAAACTAGCCTTAATTAGGGTATTTTTGCAAGATTCTTAGTAAACTGTATTTCAACAAACTTTTACACGTAGGATACGTTTTTTGGGTCGCTGATTACGAATTTCAGGGTCCCGAGTCCAAAAAACATTGCCAGCACCCTTAAATTTACTAAAACTACCCTTAATTAGGGTATTTTTGCAAGATTCTTAGTAAACTGTATTTCAACAAACTTTTACACGTAGGATACAGTTTACTAAGAATCTTGTAAAAATACCCTAATTAAGGGTAGTTTTTGCAAATTTAAGGGTGCTGGCAATACTCGAGACCCGTAAATTTGTATTCAGCAACCCAAAAAATGTAATCTGAGACCTCAAATACATGAATTTGTTAGTATTTATGACGTAAGTGCAGAATATTTCACAAAAACACCCTAAGAAAGGGTGTATTTTGCAAATTAAGGGTGAACGGACAGAGTCCAGCCCTCGGGACCCCGATTTTCGGATTCAGCGACCCAAAAAACGTACCGGTAAGGTAAGCTCGTTTTGGTTTCCAATTTCACAGCAAAACTCGCATTTTTAACTAATTTGCTTCCCGAACGCATGCAATAATTGTTTTTGTAAGGAAGAAAAACACTAATGAGCTTTATTTTTGAAAAAAGTTAACAAATCATCTAAAAATATGTTCAAACTGAGCTCCGTTAACAGCTATGTAATGTACAAGTCGTTTGGGGTCTTCAACCAATCTCCGCCCGTATTCTATCTTTCAGATCCTCCAAATTATTTGGCCTATTGTTATAAACGCAACCCCTTAAATGACCCCATAACACTCAGACAGTACTTAAATGAGGTGTTTTCAAGCAGAAGAGGATCAATCGAATGGCCCGCTAGATCTTCCGACCTTACACCCCTCGATTTTTTACCCCACTGTTTAGTGGGGTAGACCACATAAAGATGGCAAAAATTCACAAATAGGAAATCGCAAAAAATGTTATATTCCTTTTGGAGACTGTTCTTTAGAATCTCATTGCAGAGTGTGCTTCAAGTTATTATAAGGTATACTCTGATCCACTTGTGAATGATTTTTATCATGTAAACGTTACCTGCAAGATATGGCATTACCTGTCAATAGATTTAGATCAGTGGAACATCTTAAAGTCGAAACAAGTACACCAAGTGTCAATTATTGTTATACCTACAATACAACTTTTATTCGGTTGCGAAAAAATTTATAACTGTATATTAATAGATTTTCAGTACTGTGAGTATTACTCATAGTCAATTACTTATTTTATTTTTAAATATCGTTCAATAATTATAATTTCCAAATTTTGTCTTGACAAACGTTGTTTATTTATATTGTACCTTTTTTATTAGAATCGTAGTCCTTAGATTTATTGCACGCCTTAAAAATGTAAAAGGGCGCATCCGTCACGTTTATAAGTTTATCCTTAACCTGCCAATAAGAAGCTGCTTTGCATATTCAATTTACGGCGAAAGTTTTACTCCAAGGATATAAAACGTGAACGCTATTTCTGGATTAAAAAATCTACTGTGTTTGATAATAACGAGTAGAAATTACATTCGGCCATTGCTGAAATACGTTTATTTTAAGAAAACGTTACATGTTTCATGTGTAAAAACTAGTTTTATATTTATTACGTTCTTTAAATAGTTTTCAAATTCTAACGAAAGCTTCATACCACTTACTAAAGCGTAATAACTCATTATAAGTATACTAGGATATTACCAGATAATATGAATTTGTTGTTATTTAATAAAACTGAAAAATGAATCGATATATCAAGGTCAAGGATAAACTTTTAACTAATAAACAAAAATGTTGCAAACCATAGTCATCGGTTTTTTATACTTTTGGTTTTTAAAAATTAACCTTGTCTTAAACGCCTGAGGAAAGAAGATAAGAACATATTTCCGGCATTACGATTACAATGTTCATTAACTTTCGATTAGGAAACTACCAATTCTGCCAGGTATTTTTAATACGCCTATGATACTTGCGTAAGATGCAAGGCCTGTGATTTTTCTAGCCATTTTTAAGGTTTGATTTTGTAAATTATTTTTCTATAAATCAGCCATTTTTTTTAAATGGCCTCTCTGTATGACGCGACGTGAAATTTTTCAAACGTTTTTTGAACGTATACCTTACGATTATTACGACTATTACATATTAACATATACGTTTATAGGACGTATTCGATATTTAACTCCTCGTTAATTAAAATGTTAATAAATATGTCGTATTATTTTTACCCATATAACGGAAAAGTTCGATCGGTTTCAACAGTGTTCCCGTAGGTGCGTGTTTCGCACTATATTTCGTCTAAAACCGTTCATATATTAATGCTTCCCAAAGTGAAATACCTACCCACAGGAAAAATATCGCCTCCCGGCCGTATTACGGAATTATATATGAGAGTGTACAAAATAAGAAAGTTAAGAGGATGTTTTGGGTAAATGTATCCCTGGGGACTGCGGAAGGCGTAATCCCATGATATTTATGCCAGGTGGATACGGTTAAGAAATGATGTTACTGCTAAATAATATAAATAGATTAACTGATATATTTCGCTTTCCTTTGTTTTACGTTCTTCTTGGTCTTAAACTAACTTGATCTTAGATATAAAAATAATGGTCCTAACTAGTAGTAGTAGTTTAGATAGCAATGCGTAGGTAATAGAAACCACATGGACAATGTTTTTTTGTTAACGTTTCTCCAAATTAAATTAATAAATATCGCCTTTTTGGGACACAGTCCTCTTTCACTCCACATACAGTGTTTCTCACCTCTCTAGGATCGAAATCCTAGAGTCGCAGGTTTGAAATACAATTGGGTTGGAAGTACTTCTTTAAAATTATTCTATACTGACCAGTATAGTTCATAAATTGAGTCGATATCATAAATTAACAAGCTATTATACTTTTCGTTGATTTACTGCACTTTGTATATAATTGTTGCACATTCTAAGTTACAATCAATCAATCAAAACTAATTAATTTAAAATTAAAGTTAGTGCCGTTGCAATTGAAGTACTGACCGGGACATGGCTAGGTAAGGTTAAACAATAATTAAAAAATAACATCCCCTAGTTCCAAGGAGAAACATCAATATTAACTAAATTAAACATGTAAACGAAAACTTAAGATAATTGAAACAAAAAAGCAAGATGCACATGTACAAATAAATATCGTGGATAATATGAAAATTACTGACCAAAGAGCCGTTTCAAGCAATTAGGAGAGCGAGCGGCTATGCCAGAACACACAATGTATGATTTAAAACTTTATGGATTCAGATTATGTTTACACGAATTACGATTAGAAAGATACAAATTTAGAAACGAACAAAAGCAACAAAAAGAAACAATGAAGAGGACAGAAAGAGTTCAGGATAGGAAATTGTGTTTTGACAGATTTTATAATTGTTGCTAAATAGACTCCCAGAAAATGAGCAACGCCTGATATGGTCATTTTTATTTTATTTGAATAGGTGCATTATGCTCTATGATTGCTGTTTTTAAGCGGACTATCACCAAGTTTGAATTGGTAAAATATTTAAGATGTAAGTTAGTAGTCTGCTAGTTGCATTTTGTTGTGGTGACGTGCATAGAGGTCCCTTAAAGAGGTGTACTGCGTGGAATTTGAGATGGAGCGCATAAACTTATGTTCTAAACTCTTAGTTTTTTCATTGTCGTGATCGACACGACGTGCTGCACCACGCCGGCGTCGTGTATGCAAGGACCAGTCTCCTAATAGCGATGTAATTTAATTTTTATTCTGTATGCTTATCCTTCCATTCCTTGCCAAGAGCGAATACAGACTCCTGAACATTTACATGTCAGGTAATTGTTAGTCGTTTGTCTAAGCGTACACCCAAATATTTCACACACACCCTTTCTGGAATTCGGTTTATTTTTATCAAAATTTACCTGGATCTTCCACTTATCTTAAGGTGACCATTCCCTAGAAACAGACATCCGACAGGGAAATATTATTTATTTTTGGCCATACCTTTTTCCTCTTAGTACGTATATTTATAAAAACTATAAGACTACCTAAGTAGAACCTTAACAAGGCTACTACTATGAATTCTCACTCAATAGTTTCAGTGGATTGCAAAATAGTTAGATTTAAATTTAAAAATTATGCTAATCTTCCTATTTCGTAGTTTTAAATTAAACTGTTTTACAAATTACTGGAATTATTGAGTGAAAATTCATGGTAATAGTCTTATTATGGTTCTACTTAGGTAGTCTTATAGTTTTTTTAAACATAAGAAAAAAAAGTTATGTCCAAAAATAATAAATATTTCCCTATCGGATGTCTCTTTCTAGGGAATGGCCACCTTAATACGTCGTGGCACATACATCATGTGGGCTTTATAGCATGTTCGCTGCTTGTGCATTGTATATAACTATGTGTGAACATGACTGTGACCAGCGCACTTAGTAAGTTTGGTATTTGCGAACGTGGGGAAGTCGGATACATACAAATTATACGAGCGAATGTCAGATAAGAGTGTGTGAATTGCAAGTTACAGTACGTTTATGTAGGAGCTGTGATTAACGATAAAGAGCGGCAATGAGAATAGCGGCAAGAGCAGCGCAAAATTCGTTTCTTTTTAAATGTTTATATTAAAGCTGCGTATGTATAGATCGAGATTGTTAGTTTCTACCAAACAACTCGAAATATTGTGTTGAAATGACTGATTCTGGAGAATCACTTATTGAAAGTATGTAAGTAAAACATTTGGTTCGCACTCCACTATAAACTGTAGGGCCTCGTTTCTCTTTACCTAACCCAAAATCATTCTGGATTTTCAAAGAGTTACGTCGGTGACTTGAGAAGTGGTTAAGAAAACATTTTAAGAAAACATATTTTTTAAGAAAAAGCGTAAGTTCTCTGCACACCCTATAAATACCCACAGACACATGTTCGAAGAGTTTCATCATCTTTATACAGAATTAAGGCACCACCCAGCAAAACTTATGGAATATATGATAATGAAAATAGAAACTGTTGAATTACATATTATGGCACATCTCTGATAGAATTTAAAAGAAATTGTCGAGGACAAATCTATTATGATGGTTTCTATCTTTTTGGTCCCACAAAGAGGGCCTTATAAATATTTCACTAATTAAGCTGTCGATATCCATATCGACCAAACCTGATAAAAGCAAAGAAATGAACTAATCAATTCTCGCCGCTTTTGTAGTTGCTCGACTGCTACACATTCATACAAAATAATGAAATCATTTTCTCCGCTTCGCATACCATTAGATACACTAACAAGTGAGCTACCGTCCCCTTTTTTGAATTGTTTTGATTTTCAGTTACTTTTGCAAGAGCTTTAGATGGTATAAGTATCAGGATTTTATGAATTTTAGCCAGGCTTTATGAAATATTTGTTTAAATTACTCGTATTGCTCAAATGCTTTCTGTATTAAGCTTCTTAGATCTATTAGTGACATTTATACCATAAGAGTTTCTGAAGACAACATATTCCAACTTATGTAACATATTCTTTAACATCCAATAATTAAGTAGATGAATACGATTTTTTTTAACTGTATTTTCAAAACGCAGAATCTGATAATGTGTTAGTCTCTTGGCTAAAGGCGTCCATACAATTTCAACGTTGGTTAGAGAAAAATATCCAATAAAAATTAAACTTTTTTTTGTTACTTTAAAAGTTCTGCTGTACTGTGCAGTACGTGACAAAATTTTACAATCAATAATTGGCTAATATAGGTTAGATGCTTATTTCCTGCTCACAAAGCTAATAAAAGTCACCCCGAGACAGCGTTGCTGCTTTTAATTCAGTAGCTAAAGGAACATATTGGTTTTTGTATCGTTTTACTTGAGAAGTATATTATGTGAGGCTAACAAAAGAGAATATTCCACGCCATTGACATGTCAAGCATGAGATGTTCATAGTTCATTGATTTTCCTCGTTTCTTTTCATAAATGTTCCGTTGCCGTTCACTTAAACTTTGATCTCAATTTAGCGGTTTCGTGTTTGTTGGTTGAATGAACTTTTTTCTTGTTTCATTGTATGATCAGAATTGTACATACATAGTTTTAACTGCTCAATTTTTTCTAAGATAAGAATTACACCACGTCTTTTGCGTCCATGGCATGTGAATAAGTTTTTCTTATTCTTAACGATGGAGTAATGTAAAAAATCTCCATACTGCATACAGTCAATTAAAAAAAAAGAATTGATCATGTCTCTAGCTGATATAAATGTGTCAGGTCATTGCATTCTGACTCCTATATTAACTAATAGCTAGGGAGCTGATGGAAATACGGGTATATGATTTCCTTGTAGTTAACAATAATATGGAAAGAAGAAGGTATTGATATAACTGACCGATTAGAGCAACTACCGAGTTCGGTTGCTGCTGATTTTTTAAATTAATGAATGTCAAATTTTGTCAAACAAAAAAAATGCTCCTATATTATTTCATTGTTTCGGCCATTGCTATAAAATTGTTCATTTATCTTTTGATAAATGAAATTATTTTTATAAAATAAAAAATGGTTGGCTGAAGTCCATGCCTTTGATTTTTATAAAACTAATCGTTAACTTGCAAAAAGAGAGCGCTATTAAGTCATCTCATTGTACTTCGCATTAGTTTTAATCTGTTAGTTTTTATATCCATAAGTAGAGAAAAATATTGGGTGACGTGTACGTTGCTGATTTTCAGAAATATTCCCAATTTACTTAAACAAATGTCAAAGTAAGAAAATAGTCCTATCAGTCGGGGTTTTTGCCTTTCAAATTGGTTGTTTAAAAAAAATCGGCAACGCTCGATCCTACGAGAAAAATGATGCAAACAAAGTTCAAAAGTATAAAATTTCCTACATTTTTCGTAACATTTTTATTGTAAGTCTAATGTTTAAAGAGATACAGCGTCGGACAGATGGAGTTAAGAAAAAAAAATCTTATTATATATTACAAATAGAACTCAAGTAGTAGAAGTAAGTGGAATTAAATCGGAAAAATTGAATATTAAATTTGGAGTTCCGCAAGGTTCTGTTCTAGGGCCTTTACTATTTTTGCTTTATATCAACGATTTGCCTGGCTTCTTTGATAATTTTTTATTTATGTTTGCGGATGATAATTCCTACTTGTGCTGTAGAGAATCTTTTGAAACAGCTATATCTGATGTACAAACTTCGCCAACAAAATTTGCTGATCACTTTAAATCGAATAGACTATTCTTAAATATATCTAAAACCGTTTTCATTATATTTTCTCTTAGGCATAATACATATGATACAAGTCACTTAATAAAAATAGCTGGCAAATCTATAGAACAAGTCTGTCATACTAAATTTTTGGGAGTATTCATTGACAACGCATTAAATTGGGATGAACCCATTGACTTTGCAGCAAAGAAACTTTCTTCCGTCTGTTATGGATTGTATAGATTATCCAAAATATCAAACAGGAAAACTGTATTGGCATATTATTATACAAAATTTATTTCAAGGGCAACATATGGAATTTTCTTTTGGGGCTCTTCATGTCATTTTGAAAGAATATTTAAACTGCAGAAGAAGGCTGTATGTAATATTATGGGAGTACCTAAATATACGTCCTGTAGAAATCTGTTTAAAGATTTAAATATTTTGACATTGCCATGTATTTATATTCTAGAGATTCTAATATGTGTTAAAAATAATCTCTGTAAATTTCTACCAAAAAGTTATAATCATAATTATGATACCAGGGAAAGTAATAACTTAAGCACGCCGTTACATAAGTTATCAAAATATGAAGAAAGCCTAAAATATATCGGAATAAAATTGTATAATAAGATCCCAAATTTCTTAAAAAGTATCGAAAAAACAAAAAAATACCTAACAACTAAATGTTTTTATTCAGCTGATGAATATTTGGAAAATTAGCAGGTGGTTTTAATTATTTAGATATGCTATATTATGCTATATAACTTTATACATATTTACATTTATAACATGTCTCTTTTTTTTCCGTTTTGTACCTAGTTTTAAACAATAATGAGAGCACGATTCACTAGTAAGATGCTCATTTTTTTTGTGACTAATCCTATACCAATGTGGTCTTTTGGATAATAAACGATTGTTATTATTATTATTATTATTAATTGTCTGGATATAATGTTATTACTACACCATTATACTTCAACTTATGAGAAGCAACGTAATTGTCTGTATAATTTGACACCAGCCTACTTAGTATTTTGACTAATATAATCGCGCTAGTTGCTCTTGATTGATCACCTAGATAGATGTTGTTTAGTTTTATTTTTCTCTACAGCTGTCGATTTTATGAAATTTTTTCAACAGCCACCACTCATTTCATTTCCCCAAAAGGAGAGAGAGGTCTTGTCCTAAGGTTTTGATGTAACTTTTCTGAAGTATCTTGGCGTGCTGAAGCCAATTTTGGACAAAAAATATACTAATATCACCCCTTTTATCCGCTAAAGAGGGCAAAAATAAAGATATTGTTCTAAGGTTCTGATCTAACAAGATCTTTATTTTACACTCTTTAGGGAATAAAAGGCAAAAACTGATGCGGTAGATTTTTTTTAATATTAGAATTGGTTTCAGCAAACATGGAATAAGACAGTTCTGGTCAAAAGAACAGCCCCACCTTTCGTTTATTGTCGGCCTGTGTAATTATTAAGAAACGTCAGCCAATCAAAAATCAGCATCACAGATTGCAGCCACTATTTTTTTTAATGTTTTTTACATATAAAGGAAGTTTCCTGCTAAGTGGCTGACACAATAAAATAATATAGAAGCGTTTTTCTTACCCCATTTTTGAAAATTTTACCTTTAAACGCAGCAGTTCACATGTGACTGAAGTTTGTTTTGTTTCTTATCACTTTGCGAAATAATAACTGGTGTGGTTGTGTAATATGATTATTATCTATTTTTATTAGTATTAAATTGCAGAAATTTATATTCTCAGCAAGTCGTATTTATTTATAAACATAATAAATTATAATAACTACTAGTTGTACTTCATACTCGATATGTCGTAGACCATAATGTCATTCACGGCAATTTAATATGTATGTGTTTTTTACTGATAAATGTACGTCTAAACATTATTTACTGTTTGTTAACATGGGTGATTCATTAAACTAATCTGGATCGAGCTAATATTGTAATAGAACTTTTTTATTTTTTTACAAGGAATGATACACTTACCTTGATCTCTGTTTGTTTCAGATAAAACATAATATAACAAAATGTCATCTGTAAAAGTAGCTGTGAGAGTAAGGCCCTTTAACAATAGAGAACGATCAAGAGAATGTAAATGTATAATACAAATGAGTGGAAACACGACGGGTAAGTTTGCTTTTATTTATTTTCCACATAGACCCATCCCAGTACAAGTATAATTTAAGTTGATTCAAAAAATTCAGGTAAATGTTTTGTCCCCAGATTTGTGCGAAATCCTAAAAAAATTATCTCCTCCTTTGAAGAAAATCGGATAATATTAACACGCGCCTCAAAGATCTTGAAGTTTTTTATGTATTTCATGAGGTGCATATAGACTCAAAGACTGCCTCGTGAGGCAGTCTCTGCGAGTCTATACGCAGCTTATGGGTAAGATATTTTCTTGTAGATTTGCAATAGAATTGTTAAAATATAGTCAAATAAAAATTCAGTAGCAAGCCTCCTCTTCACCAGAGAACACAAATTAATAATTCCGTTTTCAATTAAACCCTCCATAAGATTTTTTTATAGAGCCCCAAAATGACCCCTTAAGGGCAAATATTGGAGTTATTATTGTTTATTTATCATTTGTCAGTTTTTGCAAAAATGATTAGTAATTAGTTACATTCTAGTTTGTATTAATATTTTAATATTTTTCAGCTTGTTTAAACAATGATAAAGTAAATAGTGTCATACAGTCAGAAGATATTACTCATATTAATAAATACCCTACCGAAAAATATCAAACCAAATTAAAACAGTCGGTAGCAAACATAGAAATAATCCTTTCGGAATACGAAAAATAATTAACATGAATCCCTCAGCTCCAAAATTATACTGATTAATAATTAAAACTCATAAACCGGATAACCCCATTAGGCCTGTAGTATCGTATATCAATAATCCAACTAGAGAACTAGGTAAAAAATTAAATTTAGTTTTTGAACAGCATGCAGGCTTTAAACCTGAACGTGAAATAAAGAACTCCTTAGAATTAGCAGAGAAGTTAAAGTGAAAAATATTAGAAAAAAATCTGAGGCCTTCGCTTCTAGTATATACACCAAATCCCAAATTTCTGTACTCTTACCAGCTTGCTTTACTTATTTTTACCTATTTACCCCTATTTAACCCCCAACCCTTCAACGGAATCATCTCAAAAAATAATCTAGTTTCATATGTCGTTATAATACATACGTGTAGCAAATTTTAAGTGAATATCTCAATTTTATTTTATCAACCCCTTTAATAATGAAGTACGGGTGTTGGGGGGTTGAAAAATATTATAAAAAGTCTGAGGCCCTGGCTTCTAGTACATACACCGAATTTCAACTTTTTATACCCTTACCAGCTTGCTTTACTTCTTTTCCTCTATTTACCCATATTTAACCTCCAACCCGTCAACTGAAACATCTCAAAATATAATCTAGTTCCGGATACATACGTGTAGCAAATTTTAAGTGAATATCTCAATTTTATTTTATCAACCCCTTTAATAATGGAGTACGGGTGGTGGGGGGTTGAAAAATATTATAAAAAAATTCACAGATTTCTTAATTCTTGCAACCATCGGGACATTGGAAATGATGGCACCATACATAAAACATAAACTTTGTCAGCTACGATCCACTCTCGATTGCGACACCGCTGTATTTCGACCTTAAATGAAAACTAGTAACTTGACCCCCTGTGATATATGCAACCCATATTACGTTTGTATATATCAGCCGTTGCATATACGACAGTCTCACTCGACCGCGGCACCGCTGTCTTTTGACCTTGAACGAAAACTGGTAACTCGACCCCCATATACGAACATAAACATTTCAAATTTTAAAGTCTGAGGCCTTGGCTTCTAGCACATACAACGAATTTCAAGTTTCTGTACTCTTACCAGCTTGCTTTACTCATTTTCTCTTTGTTACCTCTATTTAATAATAATAATAATAATAATAATAATATTGCTTTATTCTGTAATATGAATGTTACAAGAAGCGTCAACACAGTGTATAAATTATAATAAAAATTATAATAAAAAAAAGCATAAATAAATGACGATACTAAGTATCGTATTTTGTCACAAGAAATATAAAAAAATGTATATAAACACGTATTAAATATTACAAACACGATAAAAAAATATAGACAAACAATATAATAAAGAAAAGTGAAGAAAGAAAAAGAGTAGCATACTATAATATTTGGTCAAGATAGTATTATAAACTTTAAAAATCACATAGTAAGTATTCATCAATTTAACCCACAACCCTTCAACAGTATCATCTCAAAATATAATCTAGTTCCAGAAGTCGTTATAATACATACGTGTACCAAATTTCAAGTGAATATCTTGATTTTATTTTATCAAACCCTTTAATAATGGAGTAGGAGTGGTGGGGGTTGAAAAATATTATAAACAAATCTGAGGCCTTGGCTTCTAGTACACACACCTGACAAACCATAGTGCATTCACGGCGCCGAGGTTTTCCGCAACTTGTATCCTCTTCAGGTGGATGGCTGCTTGGTATCCCCAGGCAACTGAGGCATAGGTCACAAAAGCTTCAATGAGAGTTGAAACTGTACTCACGGTTTGTGCAAATATAGTGGTAAAAAAACATAATAGAGTTTTACTCAGTTTCGTTATAAACAATGATAAGTTATTTAAAGAACTATGTTGCTAAAAATTTGTAAAATTTCCATTTTTTTTTCTCAATTTCACAATTTAGTTATTTCATTTTACTAATTATTAAGAGTTAGCTAATGGAACCTGAAAATTATTCAAATAATGTTGTTTATTACCATAATCTTTCAGGATAAAAAGCTTTGCAGTTTCCAATAAATTTTCAACTTTTCTTCGACTCTGTTCATATTTTACAGAAAACATTTTTTAAACAGTCCATCATCGATGAAAAAGTTTTGAAAAATGTTCAACTCTAACCTTATTTTGAAAGAAAGATGTAAATAAAGAATAGTAAATCGTTATAATAAAACATAATTATTTAAATAAATTGTGATTGCTTAAAGATCTAAAAAATAATCAAAATGTTAACACAAACTAAAATTTGACTAACTACCTAGTAAGTGCAAATAAAAGTACCTTTTTAAAAATGATAAAATTTAATTTTGGTACCATATAAAAGGGTCTTATGGGGGATTAATTTAAGAACGAGAACTTGTGTGTGATTTTTACTTCACTACATGTTCATGATTCTATCGCAAATTTACGGAAAAATTGTCTTTTTCCTATAGGAGTCAGGAAATTTCATGATCTCGGAGGCAAATGTTAAGTTCAACCGATATAGGTCAAATTTGGCACAAGTATAAATTTGAGCTACCACCCTGGTGTAGGTCCTAGATATAAAATTGTGACAAATTAATCTAAATACCTATACCCAAAATACTATCGTTTCTGATAGACGAAATATCTAAAGTGATATAACCTCGGACATAACCGATTCATATTTTTACTTTCGAGCGACCGTAGTTTGTATGTAGTAGCGAAGAAAATTCTGTGATGGCGAAAAAATTGAATTTGAGTGTTCGACGAATTTAGATGTTTATGGCTCTGACATCCTGGAAATGCAGGGCGTTTTCGCCAAACCAGATTAATAATTAGGGAACAAAGAAATTCTCCCTATAATATTTTGTTTTTTTTTGGTCTGATAAGCTTACTGTTTAAAAATCCTATATTTGAAATCAATGCAGTCAGTCAATAATTTGTAAGATATTCGCAATAAAAACTTCCAAAATGGCGTCTCAGGCCAACGCAATGACTACCAACCATGCATTTTTGCACAGTAATAGTATGGGTTACTTTGAACTAGGTTCTACGTGAAGAGCACTTTGATGAAATCATTCTGGAATTAAATGCTTATTTTGTTAAACTACAATCAGAAAAAATATTTTGATTTTTTCTTTTTCCTTCTGAGTTGAGGATAATGATTTCTTTTTCGTATTTATAACGTCAGACGTTTCATGATCCGTGCGTTATTCTAGTTGCTTTCTTTTTGCTGTATAGCACGTCTGGCAATATCACAGTATTTGTCGCGGTTGCTTGTTAGGCGCACGGTCTTTTTCCTATAAACTTCTTGGTAACATTGGCCTAAATTTTGAGAGGCGTCCTTTTCGCATCTTTGTTTGATGTGATAAAAAAAATTAGATGATTTAGTAGACTATGCCTTTGAGTTACTTTGGGGGACTTATTTCTGAGAAAATCGAGCTGTTGATGTTTGCCCAGAGAATTTGCTGCAAACGTCTCGACACTCAATTTGAAAGCATTTGTCTGCCTCCTCCTCAACGGTCCATGTTTCACGCCCGCAAAGAAAGATGAACAAAACCAGTCGTTAGCCAGTCTGATCTTTGTGCTATTTGTGATATTTCTGTCGCATCAAATTGGGCTTAAGTGGTAAGGTGCTCAATTTACCGCCAAATCTCATATTACAGTTTCCGGTGTTGCTCTCGAGGTCCCTGGAATATATTATGTTGTTTACTACCTCGCAGTCACCTATCCTTAATGTTTTTGGTGCTTTTCGTTTGCTCGATATACAATTATAATTTCCATTTGTGTAATGTACGCTTGAATCGTAATCAGAACATTTTATTTGAATATTTTCCAGCAGGTGGATGAGCTCATCCTCTTTTGATACAAGTGCAAGTCTCAAGTGATAAATCTTAGTTCGCACTATAGCTACTCCACAGCAGAGTTTCATTCATACAGTTGACGAGTAATAAAAACCAGATGTCTGAATATTTCCATCTCCAATAATACAACCCACAATGTGTCCCATTTAACATTATCAAAGATGTTACGACAGTCTATGAAACATAAGGTACATAGCAGGTACTATTCTCGTGCCTGTCTGCCAGCGTGCAGAATCAAAATCTTTCTACCGAAAACTGGTATATTGTTTCTATTCCCATATTTCACCAAGGCAAAATTTGTGGGTTGTTTGGATGTTGGATTTACCTTGTTCAAAAAAATAGTTTATAGATCCCAGTGGAGTGGTATTTAGTGATACTGTGTGACTGTAATATCTGTAAATATGACAAATCCCAACTGTTTGCTTTTATATGTATTATTTTGAAAATTATTGACCAAAAATCAAACAAACCAGATTTATTTTCAAATTTAAGCTACAAGAATAATTTTCCGGGATGCTTCCATAACCAGCCAAACATCGACGGTGCCGTGTGAATATGGCAATTGAGAAAGTGGACAAGACCGAAGCAGAATTTTAAGATTTCTGTCCGAGTACGTATAGCTGCAAGAATCTTTGCGTCACCGGCACCTTCGCCGTAATTTGAAATTTGAAATACAGGTCATTTTATTAATATATTATTTTATCAATGTTCAAAACATTGTTTCAGTTAGTACCCCTTTGTTTTATGATACACCTTGCAGCATCATGCCGTCCATCTGTCGGGCTTTCTACTAGATATGCGGCCTCACGAATTAAATCCACCATTAATTCACTGGTAACATCAGTCCACGACATTTTGAAAAATGCATTTGCCGGAGAGTCGTTTTGGGGGACGCAAGTTGTAAATATTAGTTCCCACTATAAATCCCACTATAGCTATTCCACAGTAGAGTTTTCTTCATATAGTTGTCGAATAATAAAGACCAGATGTCTACCGAAAACTGGTATGTTGTTTCTATTCCCATTTTTCACCAAGGCAAAATTTGTAGGTTGTTTGGGTGTTGTATGCTGTGATTCACCTTGTTCTAAAAAGTAGTTTATAGATCCCAGTGGAGTGGTATTTAGTGATTGACTGTAATGTCTATAAATATGACAAATCCCAACTGTTTACTTTTATATGCATTATTTTGAAAATTATCGACCAAAAATCAAACAAACCAGATTTATTTTCAAATTTAAGCTACAAGAATAATTTTCCGTGATGCTTCCATAACCATCCAAACATCGACGGTGCCGTGTGAGTGTGGCAATTGAGAAACTTGACGGGACCGAAGCAGAATTTTAAGATTTCTGCTCGAGTACGTAGAGCTGCAAAAATCTTTGCGTCACCGGCACCTTCGCCACAATTTTAAATTTGAAATGCAGGTCAATTTATTATTATATTATTTTATCAATGTTTAAAACATTATTTCAGTTAGCACCCCTTTGTTTTATGATACACCTTGCAGCATCATGCCGTCCATCTGTTGGGCTTTCTACTAGACATGCGGCCTCACCAATTAAATCCACCATTAATTCACTGGTGACATCAGTCCACGACATTTTGAAAAACGCATTTGCCGGAGAGTCGTTTTGGGGAACGCAAGTTGTAAATATTAGTTCCCACTATAAATCCCACTATAGCTACTCCACAGTAGAGTTTTCTTCATATAGTTGTCGAATAATAAAGACCAGATGTCTACCGAAAACTGGTATGTTGTTTCTATTCCCATTTTTCACCAAGGCAAAATTTGTAGGTTGTTTGGGTGTTGTATGCTGTGATTTACCTTGTTCTAAAAAGTAGTTTATAGATCCCAGTGGAATGGTATTTAGTGATTGACTGTAATGTCTATAAATATGACGAATCCCAACTGTTTACTTTTATATGCATTATTTTGAAAATTATCGACCAAAAATCAAACAAACCAGATTTATTTTCAAATTTAAGCTACAAGAATAATTTTCCGTGATGCTTCCATAACCAGCCAAACATCGACGGTGCCGTGTGAGTGTGGCAATTGAGAAACTTGACGGGACCGAAGCAGAATTTTAAGATTTCTGCCCGAGTACGTAGAGCTGCAAGAATCTTTGTGTCACCGGCACCTTCGCCATAATTTTAAATTTGAAATACAGGTCATTTTATTAATCTATTATTTTATCAATGTTCAAAACATTATTTCAGTTAGTACGCCTTTGTTTTATGATACGCCTTGCAGCATCATGCCGTCCATCTGTCGGGCTTTCTACTAGATATGCGGCCTCACCAATTAAATCCACCATTAATTCACTGGTAACATCAGTCCACGACATTTTGAAAAACGCATTTGCCGGAGAGTTGTTTTGGGGGACGCAAGTTGTAAATATTAGTTCCCACTATAAATCCCACTATAGCTACTCCACAGTAGAGTTTTCTTCATATAGTTGTCGAATAATAAAGACCAGATGTCTACCGAAAACTGGTATGTTGTTTCTATTCCCATTTTTCACCAAGGCAAAATTTGTGGGTTGTTTGGCTGTCGTATGCTGTGATTTGCTTACCTTGTTCTAAAAAGTAGTTTATAGATTCCAGTGGAGTGGTATTTAGTGGTTGACTGTAATGTCTATAAATATGACAAATCCCAACTGTTTAATTTTATATGTATTATTTGAAAATTATCGACCAAAAGTCAAACAAACCAGATTTATTTTCAAATTTAAGCTACAAGAATAATTTTCCGTGATGCTTCCATAACCAGCCAAACATCGACGGTGCCGTGTGAATGTGGCAATTGAGAAAGTTCACGGGACCGAAGCAGAATTTTAAGATTTCTGCTCGAGTATGCATGAATCTTTGCGTCACCGGCACCTTCGCCATAATTTTAAATTTGAAATTCAGGTCAATTTATTATTATATTATTTTATCAATATTCAAAACATTATTTCAGTTAGTACCCCTTTGTTTTATGATACGCCTCGCAGCGTCATGCCATCTGTCGGGCTTTCTGCTAGGTATGCGGCCTCACCAAAATTGTTTCCATTAATTCAGTCCACAACGTTTTGAGAGACGCCTTTTCCGGTTACCGTCTGGTCTTACTTGAACTACTAATCACTCTCTAGTTGATGTGGTCAGAAAATGCTAGGAGTGTCGGAGAATACATGCTGAAGAGTCGTTTTGGGTGATTTGTTGAAGAATTAAGCGGTTGTGTGATGGACTCTACAAATAATCATAAATGTGTCTAGGCCTATATCTCGAAGGAAAACTTGAGCCGTTGCGTTGTTCGCAAGCATTATTTTGATGCATTTCGTGATAATTCTGTCACACCAAAATCTTACTATCTGCCATCAAACCTGTTCGCAGTTTCCGACATTATCAACAAAGGCGCGTCCTGTTTACTATCTTACATGCCTGTCTACATGGGTTTCATTTACTCGGCCTAAAATCAAAATTTTCGTTTTGCTGTAGTAAACGTATATCCTATTATTTCAGTGTTGTCGAGGCTGCACAGCACAGCCTCATTTTACTTGATGCAATTAAGCTAGTATCATCTGTATATCGCGAGTTCAAAATCTTAATTCCTCCTACACCACTCTTGCTTGTTCTTCAAAGCATATTCTGACAGAAATGTACGCATCACAGACATTGATGGAACTGATGAAAATGCAATCCTGCCTGTCTCCTTTCTATGCTATGTATTTGCGTTTTAATGTTGTCAGTTTCTTCATAGCAGCATTTCCTTCATATCGTTGATAAGTGTCTAATGGAAACGATATGTCTAGGTGTTCCCATCCTCAATAGTAAATCCAAGGTTTATCCAATTTTACATTGTCTTGGCTCTCTTAGCGAGTTGCCGTGTATATAAAATTTGTTGTCGTTTTGTAACAAAGCTTTCTCGCTCAGGAGATATTTATAGCATCAAATGACTAAATAATAAAATCAATTCGTCAATCGACCGCCTGTATACAACTTCATTCAACCGTCGATGATTATAGCTGGCTGCGTATTCTTGGATTAGTAAATATGAGAACAAAGTGTATGTATTTGCAATTTATAAAACAATCAATGCGATTTGTATTATAATAGTGTTAAAAGGTAAATTTAATTAAAATGGCTGCAACCGAAATAGAATTGCCGAGAAAATAGGCATATTATCCAATTTACGATACAGAATAATCATAAATTAACAAAAAGATGAGGAATAAATAAATACTAATGAATAATAAATAGTGTGTAGGCCAGTAATCGTCTATCCTTATCAAAATCTAAGCTCGTAATTATTTGAGGACACGAACATTATATCGTACCTAGATCGGCTTCAACTATTTTAATGTAGGTACGTTGTTATTGCACTATATATATCGTTGTCTATAATATTTAATTATTTTTAATGCAGGCTTATATACATTGTGTTTACATTTCTGATCGTTATAAACAGTATCTAAGCAAAATCCCTAAAAAAGTTTTACTAACAGATAATTTGATTTCACAGTCGTTAAATTATTCCCTCGGTGTTTGCATACATTTTCACACCATCGTTATTCTTTCGTGGTCAAATAAGAAATATGATCTAAAAATAACTTAGTAAATAAGGAAAGTTTGTAAATCGCGAGATATAGTTGATCATGTGGACAACCACAAACAGCTTTTTAATTACCTATAGACTGGTCAAATTAGATACATTTCTTGCACTCGTGGGAATCAATTCTTTGGTCTTTGGGAATGTCAAAACTGATCGTCTGCCGTCTCAAAATGGTAGCATTATGTTGTGGGGTGTATTAGAAAAGGGGTAGTTTTAGGTTTTGGTAAACCATAGTGATCAAGAAAAATAATGCAAGGGTGACTAAATATAACTAGTTTAGATGCCCTAGTAGCACCAATGTTGCACCAATATATAATCCATATAAGACCAATATACGAATATAGGACGAATATTCATATATTGGTCCTATATGGATTATATATTGGTCCAATATGTTGTGCTATTAGGGTGGCTTTTCCACCTAGACAGACGATTTTTTCGGTAGCTTTGTATATGGCAGACGCCGCTGAAAATGGTAAAAATCACGTTTCGGTGAACGACATTGATCAAAAATCATTTATGCTGAAACAAAAAACACGTAGTCAGACGAAACAATCGATAGCAACTTCCGAGCAGACGCTGTTAAAGTGGCAAGTCGAAGTCGAGTTTTGATGAACGACATTTATCAAAGAAAATAATCTCATATATTATATTACAAAGCTATTTTACATGACGTTTTGACATGTTTGCCAAGATAAACAATTGTGGCAACTTTCGAGTAGAGGTTGTCAAAGATTCAGTGGTTATAAAATAAAAATCGGATTTTTAATAGATTTACTGCTTCTCTGCAAGTAAAAAACCGTCCAAAATAACAAAAACATAGAAACACATTATTTTCAAAGGTAAGCTTAATATGTGTAAATATAGTGCACGGAACATAAAAATGGCTCATTAATAAAAGGAACTCAAAAAAACTAGAAACTAAAATGACACAGTGATATTGTTATTGAACCCAGTAAAGCGATCCCTTTGAAGAATATCCAATTTACTAAGAAATTAAATTCAGACCAAAAATCCCATGAAAAAATCAGCTTTGAAACATTATCACTTTACAAAAGACCTATAACCACCTTTGGCATCATCTTAATTAGAAATCTGCGTAAAAAATTATTTCACTAAAAATGACCAAAACATTGACTTCGAAAAATTTTTCATCTGGAGGACGACGGTCAATCGCCTTTGGGCTCCGTCGTTCGAATTTTCAAAAGTACTCAAATAATTTCAAGATGCAGGGGCGAAAAACCGCTCCGCAGAACAAAGTTTTCGAAAGTACCACGAATTTGGTTTTTCGAAATATTACTTATTTTAACAGCCGTGTAAATTCTGTAACAGAAGGAATAATATCCATAAAATTTTGTCTGGATTGTCTGGTATATGGAACAATCCATATTTTATTGATATTTTTTTACCTAGAAAGTAGTTTGCACTTATCAAGAGTTTGTTGCGTAAATAGTTTAAAAGTTTTGCTTTTATTCTTTGATATTTTTTCATTTATATGTATCACACATTGTATTTAAAATGCTTTTGATTGATTGATTTTTGATTGATTCTAATTAGCATTTCAGTAATTAGATCATATTGTAACTGAAGCCTCAATTGAAATGTTTTCCTCCAATTTGACGATATTGAAATGCGAAAATAAATGCGAAAATTAAAAAATATTGCGTGCACCAATAAATATTTTCGAAATACTAAATTTTATTTTTTATCTTGTTGGGAAACCTCAAATGATACCAACTAGAAGAAGTAGATATAAACATTACTATTCGCAATTGCTTTAAAAAAGAATATTAATTTTTTAAAATTTTAATCATCTCCTGATGATGTTAGTTTGGATGGTGAAATACTTGTCTGTGTGCAATGCAGTATTTCGGTAATTATAGAATGTTATAAAAAGTGAAAACCCTGCGGGCCCATTTTTATAATTAAAATATTTAGTAACTTATTTATTTATTGATCGATATTCTTCAAAAACAATTGTAACTAAATTACATAATACATTTTTGAAACTTGCTATGTTGGTTAGTACATACGTATCCAATTTTATAATACGGTTCCTAAATGCATATTTAAAAATTTATATGGGCGGTAGAATTAATTTAAATTGTTATCTAAATATTTATATAAAACATAAGGAAGAAATGTATCATTCAAATTTGTATTACCTGCCACTTTGGCAGCGTCTGCTCGGAAGTTGCTACCGATTTTTTCGTCTGCCTACGTGTTTTTTGTTTCAGCATAAATAACCGAATCAATTGGCGCCAAAATTATTTTTGATCAATGTCGTTCACCGAAACGTGATTTTTGCCATTTTCAGCGGCGTCTGCCATTTACAAAGCTACCGAAAAAATCGTCGGCTTAGGTGGAAAAGCCATCTAAACTAGTTGTATTTAGTCACCCTTGCATTATTTTTCTTGATCACTATGATTCACTAAAGCCTAAAACTACCCCTTTTCTAATACACCCCACCACTTACTGCTACCATTTTGAGACGGCAGACGATCAATTTTGACATACCCAAAGACCAAAGAATTGATTCCCATGAGTGAATATTTTGATCATTATCGTTCACCATAGTGCCCGTCAGCTCTCCTACAGAAATTATTATAAGATGTTAGCATCGCAGATGATAGCAATAGTGTTACTAAAGAGAATCTGCTTAAAAACAACTACCATTGCAACTCATTTTGTTCACATCAGTGCGAGATATTGTAATGCAAAAGTCTAAAAATTACCGTCACGGCTACTTACCGCTAGAAAGATGGCAACTATGCATGTTCATAGAAGCGCGGGCAAATCCAATGCTTCGGAAAATTACAAACTGCAATTGTTAATTATCAATTGCAATTTTGTGCATTTGTTAATTTCTAAATGCATAAAATATATGTAATAGAATGCTACTAAAACTAATTTTCAATATCAATTTTGAATAGTTGACAATAAATGTAATATTTTTATAAAGTGAAAGAAATGTAATTGCAGTTTATGTTTACATCGGCACTACAAACCTACACAACATACAGAACATATTCGATCGACGACATTGCCGATGTTCACACGTGAATTTATCCAAGTCGAAAGTAAATTTTGCAATGCTCTTTAAGTCATTACACTTTTCAGAAAGTGTTTTTATATGAATTCTAAGAGATTCGATGTAAACAAACCGTTCATTGAGAAGGTATCAACTTATTTCTTCCTCAATGTTTCGTCGTCTGAAAGTTGGCTATGCCAGCGCTGAAGTATAGGATCAATTCCCCCACTTTAACCTCCAAAATCATCTCACTGGTCCAACTTTAATAACAGATAAAAATGTTCAGGTATCTAATGCATACAAAAATGTTCAAAGAACTTAGAAACAACTTAATTTATAATAATAGCAAGTCATTAAAACACAGTAGGCGAACGTTTAGCTTTCAGCGCCCCAAAACACGTATGGAATAAATGGTGGTTAGCTCATTTAAGCTTTTTATTTAGGTACTTGTTTGAGATTTTTCGGGCATTCTGACGGTGTTTTTTGAGATTAGGAAAAATGCAAAAGAGCCAATCGAACAAAACCACAGATCAGTAAAAGACGTAGATAAAGAACACTGTAGAAAAGAAATGGTGTATTACTGTGTTGATGCCAAAGTAAACAATAAAGTGATTGAAGGGGCAAGGAGGGGTTATTTTTACATTCGCCCGCCTACAGAGGCGCATCGTTTAAAGCGGGTTAATTATGAGCTAAGGATTCTTATTCATTTTTGAAGCTTTGATACTTATAAAACAGTTATATTACACTAGGTATATTACAGAACTGTTTCTGATTTATCTAAGATATTAAAATAAAAAAATGAGAAAGATGAAAATACATGTTTTGATGTAAATAATAATTTTATGAACTTAAAATAAGCATGGCTACCTGACCTGCCCTCTACGCCTATGCGTCTATTGACTTACTTATGAAAAGAAGACATATTTTCTTTCATTTGATACACATTGCACACAAAGCACTTTTAGGCCTTGTTAAAATTGTATATACATATCTATAAACAACACTTTATAAAGCACACCGTACAAAAACACAAACTTAAAAACAAACCACAGAACGGATTACTTTTGTTGATATGTCGACTGTCATCAAGTGCGTTGACCGGATAGTTCAAACTGCCCAATCATAAGCCGAGGAAATGTAAACAAAATAATAAACACAACAAATAAGATCTTGGCTTCAAACATTACTTGTTGTTTTCAATATCTATGTTTATTTCTTGATCTGTGGGCAATACGGACATCGGATTCGTATTCAGCAGGTCCAAATGCATGGGAATACATAGGTCTGCCTTCTCGCACTCGACCTTTTTTTGTGTGCCTCTGAATTAGTACATTGAATTTGTAAATGTCAGGTAAAATGCAAAAGAAACACCATAACTTAAGTAATTAATTGCTAACCGGATCTCGCGTTTAAAATGGCCCGTCCATGATCCTACCCCATATACATATAAATCGTCGTAATTTTTTCATCCGCATTTATCGGGAGCCAATATTTCATTTCCCGTGTTTTATAGGTATTGGGTTTTATTACAGTGCTAAATTCGCAACCCAAGCGCATCAAAGTAATCTTATAATTCAATATTGGGTTAAGCTTCCTATGTTTAATTCGTATTACATTTCTGCCAACCAAAGTTAATCAATATCTAAATTATATAAATATTTCAGTAACTATTAATATATTTGGTATACTGTATGTAAATGTTGTTCATTCATATTCAAAACAAGTTCAGAAAGTTAATCTAGGCTGTACAAACGTTTTTGCAAACGACCTGAAATCGGGCCCGTCATGAGGTGTGGGGGGGGGGGGGTCGAGGGTGTTTCCCCCGGGCCCGGTGGTTTTTGAGGGGGCCCGGCGGGTTTGAGGGGGCCCGGGTTTCACCTGAAGTTGGAGATTTGCATTTTCATTAGATAGAATGAGAGAAGTGTACTTTTAAATGATTAGTGTGATGTAAATAACATGACTTGTATTGTTTGTAACCGAAATAAATATGAAAATTGTTAAGCAAAGAAATATCCTCGTCCCTGCCTTTAAAATTTGTAGTACCAATCTAAGGAATATCACCCTTCGCCTTTTCAAAATTCTCTTTGTGATAAATATTTAATTGTGAGGAATACTATCCTTCGCTCTCCAATGTTTTGATGCAGACCAAATATTCAATCCTAAGGAATATCAGCCCCTCCCTGTTCTTCAAAGTTTTGATGGAGACGAATATTCAATTCTAAGGAATGTCACCCCTCGCTCTTCCAAAATTGCGATGGAAAATATTCAATTTTAAGGAATACCACCTCCCGGTCTTGAAAAATTTCGATTGAGATAATATTCAATCTCCTAAGGAATACTGTCCCCCGTTCTTAGAAATTTGTATAGAGGTAAATAGATTATTATTATGAATGCCGCCCCCACGCTTTTCGATATTTATATTGAAGATTGGTGGGAGTCGTATGTTACTACCTCCCGGGCCCCGATTTTCTCTCGACGGCCCTGCCTGAAATACCATATGTTTTCAACAATAAGTTGTTCACTCGAAGGGTATTTTTTATACTTCAATTACCTATATTTTAAAAGTAATCTTAGCACTACACTCCCTAATTATTATTTTCTGTAATAATGCTGTTTTCGGCCTTCCAGTTCTATAAAAAAAAAAAAAAATTGCCTGCAAAGGGGCCTCGAGTTTAAAGACATGTTTTATTGAGAATTTTATTAGCCACGAGTTACCTACAAGTAGGATAGGATTCCGATCAAACAAAGTCACGACCTCGAAAAGAAAAAAAAAAAAAGAAATATAGATGATCAGAAAATCCCTTTTTTTATAGTGGCTGCGAAAAAGAGTCGGCATCCAAAATTGAGTGTTTAGTTTATGGATCAATATTTTGAAAAACGGTTGATTAATGCCATTGAAATTGCTAATATTCGATATAGGGACGAATCGGACAAAGTGGCACGAAACACTTCCTAGACTCTCAAGGTTTGAAGAACTCCACCGAACTTTTAGACCAGTCAACGAAAGCTTCTACTTTGGAACTCACAACGACGGCACCGATTTTAATGAAACTTTTTTTATTGATGTCTATAATAATAATATGTATTTATAATTTTTAAACAATAAAATTAACGATCTCAACAAGAACATTCACATTTTGATACAACAGTTTAAAACACACAAATGGCTACAGGTATGTGAAAAAATTAATCAGGCACAGGGCAGGAATTTTTATCAAGAAGTGAACAAACTCACTAAATATAAAGCGAAACAAGACTTGCAGAAAGTTGACATTTTTTCGGAGTAGTTCAAGGAAAACTTTTCTGAAGACAATCTTCCATATTTTGACCAAGAAAATTTCATCTATGTCAATGAGTGGTACGACGATTATTTTAAAAATACAGCTCTTGAAGAAAATATTTCGGTCGAAGAATATTTTCAAATTTTAAAAAAACAAAGGAACTCAGCTCCAGGTTACGACAACATCCCTTGGTTGGTAATAAAAAAACTTGATTATAACATACATTTATTTATACTGAAAATTTATAACCACTGTATCGCTCATCAATACTTCCCTAAAATATGGAAAAAAGGCATGGTAATAGTCATTCCGAAACCAAACACAGATCACTCAAAAGCAAACAACTATAGACCAATTACTTTGCTTCCTGTATTAGGCAAACTTCTTGAGAAACTCCTTAAAAATGAAGTTCAGGCTTTAATGACAGACAAAATTCCGAGACATCAGTTTGGTTTTAAACAAACATGCTCCAGGTTACACCCACTCACGATTTTAACATCAAATACGCAGTCAGTTAAATTAAATAATTATAAAACAGCTGCTTTATTCCTGGACTTCGAAAAGGCGTTTGATAGTGTATGGCATAAAGGATTATTATGGAAACTGAAAAGACTCGACTTACCAGACAAAATTATTTACATGGTGAAAAGTTTCCTTGAGAACAGAAACTTAACAGTGAAAATAAACGATACCATGTCTCAAGAATTTACAGCTGAACAAGGAGTCCCACAAGGTTCCTCACTATCTCCACTTTTATATAATATTTATTGTTCCGACATATTTAATAATCAACCTGAACAACTGTCATACATTTTACAATATGCAGACGATACAGCCTTGATCTCACATGAACGTTCGATTGCAAAGGCAAGGGACAATCTTCAAATATTACTGAATAATACTCTAGCATGGACAAGCAAATGGAAACTGCAAATCAACCCGCTGAAATCACAATTCATTTTATTCAATCACGCAATATCCAATAATTCTCCCTCTATCGAAATAAGTAATCACCAAATTCATCCAGTAACCAATGTCAAATATTTGGGGGTTTATTTAGACAATAAATTAAACTTCAACATGCATTCTAAAATGGTAAAAAAAAAAATGCATATCCAGAGCGAAACATTTCAGAGTATTAACATTCAAAAATAAAGGGATAAAAACCACAGCAGCTGCCAAAATATACAAAACAATTTGTAGATCTATTTTAGAATATGGACATACATTATACATGAACAGCAGAAATCCAGCTAAAAAAAATTTAAGAACAGCTGAAACGACTGCACTAAGGAAAATTACAAAGATTCGGCACCCACACAATCCTTTACACAACCCTCCTAATGCACTTTTGTATGAATTGGTGCAAATACTGCCTATCGAGGAGAGAATACAACTTCTCAACGAAAAATTAGCACAGAGAAACTACAATATTGAAGTAATGCAACCTCTAATAATCGCTCGAAACGACAATACACCAAGATTCGCATATCCGGAAAGCCCAATTTTTGACCAGATGATATTGATGTCGCAGGAGTACTGAAGCGCTACGTTTCACATTGTTTTTTTTTTTTTACAATTTATCTATGTAATCAACCTTTCGTTTCCCACCATATTTTTTATACAAAATCTTAAATATATTATTATTATCTCCTTGGCTGAAGGACCTAGGTCGATGGCCTTTTGATTGTGTTTTATTACATTGTATGTTAATGCAATCAATAAATAAATTTTGTTATTATTATTATTATTAAACAATAAAAGAAATGTATATATATTATTTTTTTCCGACGATATTTAATCAATAATCAAAGTGTTTTTTTTTCTCTTTAATTTAGTAAGTATACCGATGAAATAATATTTGAGTAAAAAACTACAAAAAATTCATTGAAAACATCAATTTTCAAAACTACGGAAAAAAGGGAATATGTGTATTATTATCATTAATGTGTTAAATATAATTGAAATACATGTTTTTAAAAATGTTTTTAATTTAAAATTCACGAAATTGAATTCTCAATAAAAAAATCACTTTTGATTAAATGTCATAAAAAAATTACTTATATATTTCTTTAAATTATTTAAAAAATATACATTCTTGAGTGCGACCGTCGCACGTCGGAAAGTTTTTGATTTCAAACAATGTAATATGCCAAACATTTTCTTAAAACATATTCTTTATAGAATTTTGCAAACAGCAGAAAAAATAACTATCTATAACTAAAAGAAAAACTATGTGTAAAAATATTAATGAAATCTTTCCATTCTTTCGATAACCTGAATTCTGGTTATGCTAACGAATTAAAATCCTAAAATGAATTTGTCTAATTTCTTATTTGACAATTCTCGTTCTAACACTAGCATCCACACAGTCCCCTACGGCCATGCCGATTAAACTATTATCTACATAACCCCCTACAATCATGAAGATTCAGTTAGAAATGAGAACAAAGGCCTGAAATGAATTTATCTACCTTGTCTTCATTAGATTTCATTAATATTTTTACACATAGTTTTTCTTTTAGTTATACATAGTTATTTTTTTCTGCTGTTAGCAAAATCCTATAAAAAATATGTTTCAATACAATTATAAGCAAACAAATAATAAATTCATTTTTAAATTTTCTTAAAAGTTTCATCAAAATTGGTTCTGTTCCTGACGATTTTTAGGTTTCATTGTTGCCACTAATAAAAGGAAATTTAATGCTCTACATATTTTTCTATTAACAATTTCAACGTATCTCGCATAGTTTTCGAGATTCTTCTTCTTCATTACGACGTTTTGGCGGGCGTTTTGTGATAGCTGACCTCTCTTTGCTGTATGGCACATTTAAGAGCATTGCGCCATCTGTTACCTGTTAAGCATATGGTTCCAACAAAGCTCTTTGCATCGGCTTCTCAGTAACATCAGACACACGTTCTGGAGGACGTCCTCCTGGCTCCTTACCATCTGATTTTCTTTGAACCATTAATCATCTCCACAGTTAACGTGTCAAAAAACGATAAGATACGGAGTTGGTTGCTGGACGTCGCTTTGTTGGGCGTATTCCTTAGAGATTTAAGTTGGTATGATGAGCTAACCATGAGAAAACCCGACGGATGTCTCTAGACCCACATCTCGAACAGAACAGTACTCCGTATGTTTGTTGAAGAAAACTAGGGTGTTAGTATCTTTGTGAATTTCAACTGGCAAATTGCCTGTCATGCTTTCCGTTTTCTCTGCTTTCGAGGTATATGTGGTAAATCTATTAATGAATCGAATATTTTTTTAGAACGTGCACAAAATGTCGATGCATCATTTTTATCGGCTAGAGTTGCATTTATGCATGATCGGTTGTTTTATAACCGGGACAATTAAGATAAATTTCAAAAGCGGTTTTGGTATTTCATCTTTTATTTCGTATCCTAAATTCAATGTTCTTATCCTTTTCCTCTCAACATGAATCATCAGCCATTACAGTTGCCATCAATATTTCATATACTAATAAATAATATGTTTTTTCAGCTATCACGAATCCAAAAGCAGAACCTAACACAAAAGATGCTCAAAAAAGTTTCAATTTCGATTACTCATATTGGTCGCATGAAGTAAGTGAAATATTTATCTGTTTTAAAGCTTAATACTTATACTGCTGTTATTTCAGGAAGATGATCCTAATTTCTCATCACAAATTGTAGTATACAAGGACATAGGCGAAGAGATGTTACAGCATTCTTTCGACGGATATAACGTTTGTATTTTTGCTTATGGCCAGACCGGCGCTGGCAAATCATATACCATGATGGGAAAACAAGAGGACGGCCAGGAGGGCATAATTCCACAAATATGCCAAGACTTATTCACCAAGATACGTAACAATAGTTCTCCAGATATTAAATATTCAGTAGAAGTTAGTTATATGGAAATATACTGCGAACGAGTTAGAGATTTACTAAATCCAAAAAACAAGGGTAATTTAAGAGTGAGAGAACATCCACTTCTGGGTCCGTATGTGGAAGATTTGAGCAAACTGGCCGTCATGAGTTATCAAGACATTCACGACCTAATAGATGAAGGCAACAAGGCTAGGACTGTCGCAGCTACAAATATGAATGAAACTAGCTCTAGGTCACACGCTGTATTTACAATATTTTTCACACAACAGAGGTAAGTTCGCTCAGAAAGCCATTAGTTCACTTCTAAGAGAAAAAATAGCGGAAAAAGCTGTGAAAAAATGATCCCTATAAATAAGAACTTTTTATTAATTAGTAGGTTCTTGGTGATTTTGTTGAAATGAACTTCTACGGTACAAAAAATACAGTACAGGTGAAAATTGGACACTAAATTCTATATATAAATAGTACCTTTACAAAAAATATCGTACATGCAGCCGTTTTCATACAAAGTAAGATTGAAAGTTGTGGTCTCACGAGCGAACGCATGAACGTCCAAAGGAGGCTCTTCCATGAGTTTCGGCACAAATACTATAATAACTTTTAAAAATATAATCGGATCTTAATAAAGAAATATATAATGTATATTTTAACCTTAACATTTGTTTTTTTATGTTGGAAACGGAAAGTAAACTTTTTCTGTCTATTTTATTTGGCATAAAATATGGCCATCTATTGCTATGTGCTTAAAGTCATTTCACAAAATATTAATACTGAAGCCGCTTCTATGGCATATCATGTTTACTTATATACAATCAAGAATCCAATATGGCATTATCTTCTGGGGCATCTCTTCCGAGGCAAATAAAATTTTTGTTCTTCAGAAGAGATATGCTTGAGAAATATATTAAATATGAGACAGACAGAATCCTGTAAACAAATATTCATTCAAAAAAATGACTTACTCTAATAAGCCTCTACATCTACAAAGCAGTCATTTTTGTAGTTCTCTGTTTGAAAATTATGAAAGAAGACGTGCATCACACAAGAAATAAACTTGATCTGGTAACAAATGTTCCAAATTTTACATACGTCAAAAAAAAATTTACTCTACTCTATTATACAATTGTATAATAAACTACTATATGATATTAGGACTCAGCCAATCAAAGTATTAAAAAATAAATTGAAATCCCTCCTAATAAACAAGACCTATTATATTATTGACAAATATTTCAATGAGAACCAGTTTTAACTTTTGTGTTTATCTTCTTTTTTTTCTCTTAATATTGATGTATTAGATCGAATCATTACAATTCATTTTTGCTTTTTAACCATTAGGTATATGTTAGAAAAAGTACCAGTATACAGTATATTTTTGGTATTAGTCCTAGTATGTAGTTAAATATTTTTACTTATATATTAGTTTCAGTCGTTTTAATATCATGTATTATTAGTGTTGTCTGTTTTTTAACTTGTTCAATGCCTATTGGGCAATGCCTTTTGCATGAACAAATAACTGTCTATCTACTAGATCCCACTCCATTACATGATCTATATTTTGAAATGTATTTGTTATTGTAACAAGTTCCATTAGTTTTGGGATATCTGCCACATTTTGAGAACATGGTAGTCAAAAATGTTCAAATGTTCTAGACAGAAAATGATTTTAACTTTTTTGGAATTTTCGTAAAATGATTTATAAAATTTTGATTTCAAACCGCTCTCAAATCATAAATTAACTTTGACGAATGAAAGAAATAGCCAATTCAATTATCTAGGTCCATTTTTTAAATTATAATTGACATTCCACAGGAATTTCCAATGCACTATATATGTATCTTAAAACCGAGGTTTCTTATAAATGTAATTTCAGTACTGAATACTCATATTTCTTCCAATGACCTACGGTGAACGAAACATAAATATCTGATCTTTCGATTGCATCCAGTGAAATTTTTTGTAGCGATCAAGACATACAAGGAGCATATTTAAAAGTGAATTATTTTTTGTTTGCTTATAATTGTAATGAAACACATTCTTTATAGGATTTTGCAAACAGCAGAAAAATAATATCTAAGAGAACTAAAAGGAAAAATTATCTCGAAAAATATTAATGAAATCTTTGCATTCTTTTGATAATCTGAATTCTGGTTACGCTAGTGATTAAAATCCTAAAATGAATTTGTCTTTATTTTATTTAACAATTCTCGTTATATCACTAGTGTGCACATAGTTCCCTATGGCCATGAAGAGTGAACCATTATCTACATAACCCGTTACGATCATGAAGATTCAGTTAAAAATGAGAACAAAGGCCTAAACTGAATTTATTTACATACCTTGTCTGGAAATATTTCTGATGAGCTGCAGAATAAGGGCGAAAAACGTTTCAAAGGCTAAGCATTTCCAAGAACAGAATGCTAGATTTCATGAAAATGTAATCCATTAGGATGAAAGATTTCCAAATACAGGGTATGTAAAAAAATTCATTTTATGCTTTTCTTCTCATTTTTAACTGAATCTTCATGATCATAAGGGGTTATGTAGATACTAGTTCACTCTGCATGAGAATGCAGAGTGAACCAGTGAACAGAGTGAACTACAATGAGAATTGTCAAATAAGAAATACGCAAATTTATTTTATTGCTAGCATAACCAGAATTCAGTTTATCCAAAGAATGCAAAGATTGGAAATCAATAATTTTACAAATAGCCTTTCTTTTCAGTTCTCATAGATACTTTTTTCTGCTGTTTGCAAAATCCTACAAAAAATATGTTTTATACAAGGAGCAGGTACAAACTTCTGGTGAAAATGTATATAGGATTCAAACTCAGAGGATATTCTTCAAACTGCCAGAGGCAGCGCTTGCAGCGCACGTACTGTTTTTAAATCATTTTAAGTGAATGTGTAAATTATATTACGATCCGATCATTTCATCAAGAGTTATTAAATGTCTGTACCGATGCACTTGGAGAAATCTAATTGTGGCGTTTGCGCATAGGCTGGTAATTCCATAACTTTAATGCTTATTTTACGTTAAAGCGTTGCATATACGAAATCTTCTGTAAGTACTTTTTTTGTGTAGAATTTTGTTCTCTTTAATTTTCACTTCTACGTTTTTTAAGTTATTTCCAAAAAACCCTGTATTTTAGAGTATGATGTCATTTTGTTTTATGTTCTTTTTTTATGCTTTTTACCAGCAAAGACCTTCTGTAGTGTAGGCGAGCTAGCTCTCGAGGAACCCAGATCTCAGACTAACTGCAACCTCAGCAAAAGAAATACTCACATGTAGTTTGCGATGTCTGGAAGAAGATAATAGTAATTTGATAAAGAATCTTTGGTGGAATTTGCAAAAAGAATTGCGAAAGGTCGCATTTTAAAGGAAAAGTTGAATTTATACGAAAAGAAGTGTTTAGGTAAAAAATTTGCACAATAAAAAAACGAACAAAATGAGTGAGGGAACCACAGGGCCAATTGAGTTCCACCGGGGCTTATTTTGTTCGTTTTTTTATTGCGCACATTTTTTACCTCAACACCTATTTTGCGTATAAATTCAACTTTTCGTTTAAAACACGAACAACCGCTTTTCGCCACCTTTACCATTTTTTTTTCAAATTCCACCAAAGATTCCTTTTCCAAACTAATATCATCTTCTTCCAGACATCACAAACTACATGTGAGTATTTTTTTTTGCTGAGGTTGCAATTAGTCTGAGGGTAAAACCTAGCACGCCTAAACTACTGTGCAAGATTTTACATAAGGAGGATTGTTTAATCCTAGCTAAAAATCCCCTAGGGACTGGGCTACATAACGTATGCTTCAAAATTATGTATTTCAGGCTTGATGAAACTACTCAACTCTGCACAGAAAAAGTATCTAAAATATCTCTAGTCGATCTTGCCGGATCTGAACGAGCAGATTCTACTGGGGCCAAAGGGACAAGGTTAAAAGAAGGTGCTAATATTAATAAAAGTCTTACAACGCTTGGAAAAGTTATATCTGCTTTAGCCGAAATAGTAAGTATACATATTTTGTTAAAGTATGCTTTTTCGTACCTACTAACATTAATTTTTTTGTTTTGCCATCTGTATAGTCTGTAAGTATGGGTTTACTAACCAATGTAATGTGCTTGAAACTATTTGGTATTAAATTTTTTTGTATTTCCAGGCTTCCAAAAACAAGAAATCCAAAAAAGCCGATTTCATCCCCTACAGAGATTCCGTTTTAACGTGGCTGCTTAGAGAAAATCTAGGTGGTAATAGTAAAACTGCCATGATAGCTGCTATATCACCCGCTGACATTAATTATGATGAAACATTGTCAACTTTAAGGTACTTATATATACAATGAATTTTAAAAATATTTGCCTCTGTAGCAGTTTCAACAAATGCTAGAACACACGCTAATATTCAACGCGCGTTTCGGCAACCATGTTGGCATCATCGGGATATTATATAAACTAAAGTACAACTAAAAATGGGCCAACGTTAGTCTAGTCAATTAAGGTTGTACTTCAAATCCCACAAGAATGGAGCCAATTTTGAAAGATATTTTTTTTTAATGTGTTATATTACATTATTTCAAATCAGAAACATTTTGGCTGTGGAACTCAAGTATTTATATACTTAAACACATTTTTTTTTTTCAATGATATTTAGTCAAGATATAAGAAATAAAGTGTTGATGTTCATTGAACCATGGAAAAGTTAATATATGTGATTTATCATTAGTGTCTGTTAATAATTAAATTCCTATATGTGACTTAAAGTCTGTTTGTTAATTTAAAAGAAATAAGTTATCATTCTCATAAATTCGTACACTGTAAAACCATATTCATTCGTACTTTGGAGCATGTTATTTGCATTATTTTTCATTTTACAAGCTTTGATCCGAAATTTCTTATGTACTCGTGTTTTTTCGTTTTAGAAATAATGATAATAAATTGCATTTATTTATAAGAGTATAGAGTAACATTATATATGTATAAGATTAATAAGTTGGCGGTATTCAACCTCGGGTCACATTTACATACAACCAACCAAGAAAAAACAGAGAAATGTAACTAAAGAATTCTACAACTATAGTGGCTATTCACAAGAAAATCTGCAGCTACTGGAAGCGGCTGGAACCTCCCCACCCAAATATTTGGAATTAAAAGCGACAGTAAAGCTGTGAGCTGTGTAGTGTTTAGTAACTCGTGTCTAGTCAGTAAGGTGCTATAAATGATTTTGTATGCGCGCACATCATCTTCATCTGTGTAGGTGATATCCGAGAAGGGCAAGGGGTTTTACGGCGCAACGGCTCCTCGCAATGATCTTATGCTTCACATTTGCTTTGTTTTTAATTTTTTTCACAGAAACCAAATGGAAAGGGTGGAAGTGTAATATATTGTTAAAATTGAAATTTTAACTACTCTTCAATAGTTCGATTACAAATTGTAAATAATAGTGAAATAAACAACTTGTTGTGCTAAAACGGCACTAACATAATCCGATCTCAACCAAAACCTTTTCAAATTTTGTAGAGCACTAAAGAAACCCTCATGCAAAGTTTCATCCAAATCCGTTTAGTAGTTACGCCGCTATCGTGCTAACACACATACACACACACAGACATTTTTCAAAAATCACTTTTAGGTTCCTGGGACCTCAAAACGTAAGGATTTGATAGCTCAATTTTCGATTTTGGACCAATTTTAGTAACCTCCCATAATTTTGTGGGGAGATTAAAAAAGTAAATATACTGAAACCAAAAGTTATCTATTGAAAAATAACCAGGATATAATAATAATTATAAATTGTATTATATTATTTTTTTTAACACAGCTATAGCCAGTTGAGAAGCCTATAAGAAGGATCGGCTTTGCCAGCTTCTCACGGATGAGCCAGAACTCGACGGATTGTGTTGCAGATGGCTATATAAGATCACAGATTTTAAATTTTCTGTGCTTATTTGAGCAGTATTCTCTTAACAAGTCTTAGCCATCTAAGTTCAATATTTTCAACAAAATTTGCAAAATTAGGGTTTGAAAAATATTAATCTGACACATTGGAATGTGTTTGTTTCAAATAATAAATAGTTTTAAAAATGTTGCAATGAAATTGATTCTATTCTTCTGGGTTTGAAAGCTTTGACTATTCTTTGACTTCATTATCTCGCCTATATTTATATTAGAATATCATGGTTAATCGAATTAAACCAATCCTGTTAAGTATTAAATTCTAAGTACAACTAAAAATGTGCCCATATTTACACTAAAATATTATTAATTGATATTGACCGAATTTAATCAATCATGTGAATTTATTTAACCATGACATTAGTTTTAATCATCTCCCAATAATGCCAATGTAGTTGGCGAAACACGCGTCGAGTCATGTTCAAATAGTTTGATGTTTGTGGAAACTACTTTAGAGGCAGCGACACACCAAAGATCCCAGCCAAAAAAAATTAATTATTTCAAAATTTCTCGTTTTAGATATGCCGATAGAGCCAAACAAATTGTATGTAAGGCTATTGTTAATGAGGATGCCAATGCTAAACTTATTAGAGAACTTAAAGAAGAAATTCAGAAACTCAGGGAGTTACTGAAACAGGAGGGAATTGAGGTTCACGAGGGTAAGTCACTATATAATCCTTTTTATATAAAATTAATGTTATCCGATTGTTAAATATATCAACATTAGTTATAAAAGCTACTCCTACCAAATAATAATTATTATATAATAATAAATTACATTTATTGACAAAATGTCTATATTTAACTTCTTTTATATGAATATTTAATTGCATAGTAGGAAGTAGCTATTAACAATACAATGGATCTATAAATATAAACAGATTCAAATAAAAATGTATCGAAAATGGTGGCTGATAAAATTTTAAACTTCATTTTGCCGCTACTCAGGGCCAGATGGTAAAGTAATTTATGAGAAAAAGGAGCTTCCCAGTAAGTATCTGCTTGAAAGACTGGCTTCTGGCACCCATAACATATACATCTCAGCCTGAATGTCAGCCACCCGTATTTTGTCCACAGTTCTATGTCAATCATTGCTTTTGTCTTAATGCAACACTGGGTAGTTTATAAAATGGGTCAATTATTACACTATCCATATCCAGGTTTTTATAAACAAGGTGTCCTGTATGATAAGCAGGGTTAGGATGTCAGAGTGCCTTTCACTATTTATAAAGGGCGTACTCAGACGCATTTGTAAGAATGTTTTCACTTAGATAAACACAAATAAGTATAACCAAAGATTCTCAATTGTAAATAATCACTTCGTTTCTACAAGCTGCTGTTGAGTAGAGTTGGGTCGTTATTCCCTTACCATCATTTTGCCAAAGTATTTTTGGATAACATACCGTCAAGTTACTAACTGCTGAAATAACTGGTTACCTGTAGCGAATAATAAGAGTTTGGCCACACCTGCACCTCTCTCGAGAACATTGCATAGTGATCACTCTAAAGTAGAATTATTTTGTTGTGTGGTTCTTCTTAAAGCGGCTGTGCTTGTAACGCCAAACGAGTGGAACTACTTTTCTCGTCTCTACTGGTAGACTGAATGCTATTCTATTTTGATATGTTCCTACCAATAATCGTCTGTGTTGTGAAACAGACAGTGGCTAGTGGCAAACGTACTTGTACTATAACTAAGACTTACACGATGCAATTTAACAAATGAAACATGTTTATCAAAGAGCTCATTGAGATATGGGTTGTACATAAGATTTATTTGTGATGTTCATCCATACCTAAATAAAGTAACTCATTTTGTTAAAAAAAAATCATGTATCAATACAAGTTATCTTAGGCATACTTATAGTGAAATAGAAACATTTAACTTAGATTTAGTGAAAGTGAAGACCAGGTGTAATATTCGGTGGAATAAAGCTTTTTAAAGAATTTGTACAATATTGTGTGCATATGAAATACGGAAACGTTAGCGTTTCTGCAAAATTGACGAGAAGTATAAATCATATGTTGTGGCTGCATGCAATGATGTATTCGATATTGACAACAACTTTAACTTATTAACTTTTATTATTGTGCCACCACAAATGGTGTCCTAAGTCTTGTATTGTGTATAGTTCACTAAGTTTTAGCCTCGTCACATTGACAAGGTACGATTGTATCATATACAGGATTGTTCCGAGAAAGCAGATATTAGACATTTAGATATTTTAAAATTGGACTATGGGGGTTTTTGGAATTAGTAGCATCGTTCGAATATTGGCGGTTTGACACCGAGGATCTTGGGAAATGCCAGCAAGGTCCTCTGATTTGAACCCCTTAGACTTTTACCTTTGGGGAAATATCAAAAGTATTGTATATGCCACCCCGACTACTACCGAAGAAATTCTGAATAACAGAGTATATGGGCTGCATTTCAGCAAATAAATTCACTGAGCCACTGTAAGTGCCGTAAATTCCAGGAAATTGGCTTGTCAGCAGCAAAGTGGAGGTCATTTTGGACAATTGTTGCATTAAATATTTATATTCAATGTGTTCATTAATTTTGTAAATTTTGTACCAAAGTATTTGTTATAAACCTAATATAACATGATCCCTTGTTTTTGATGTTATTATCTTGATAATAAACAAATAATTATCAATTATCTACATGATTATTCTCGTTTGTGAGAAAAGAGAAACAAGTTACGTGACCTGTAATGGCTACTAACAAACATTGCTGACTTTGCATGTACATTTTACAAAAATTCGTCCATAATAAAAAAAAACAAAGAGATATAGGTATAGGGAATGCGAATATCAATAGATGCAGAATTTCCGTTCGTAAGTTCCATTTGAAAAAATTGACTCTTGGCCTCTTGAACTAAAACAATGTTCAACTGTGAAAATAAAATACCCTGTATGATCATAGGGTACTTGTATGAGTTTGAAAAGAAAGGCTCTAAATCGGCCACAAGATATCGATTTATTTTTGGAAGGGTAGGAACCATCAAACATCTCCAAAAATATTAATTATCTCGAAAACTGGTAGGTTTAAGAGTATATTATGGTACATAAACCCAAGTTAAAATTTTAAGGGAATCCAATTATGAAATAAAATATAGAGTGCTTCATTTAAAATAACAAAGTTAGGTTTTTTCTTTCTTCAATTCTTTGGGACTTCCTGCCACATTGAATTGAAGAAAGAAAAAAATTTAGATAATGCCACAAATAACATTTAGACAATATTTAAACAAAGTTAGGTGTTAAATCCTGTGGAAGCGGAAGTAACATATGCATGAAAATATTTTCGTTAGATCCGCCATTTCCAGAAATCCCCCTAGACCAATTTTCAAAGTTCTAAACTGAACAGATCCTAAGAAACATTTAATACCCGCTTTCCGTAAATGAACCCGGCCCTCATAAGTTGTGAAATGGTGCACTGACATCCGAACCCTGCTGATAAGCAACCACAGTAACCTTATGAAGAATTTAGTAGACATTTTGGCAAAATAGTGTTATTATTTTAAATATTGTTTTCTGATTATTCTGTTTGTATTTTTAGTCATTTTTGTTATTTGGTCTTCCGTTATTTATTGTAAAGATACAATAAAAATGTTTCGTTACGGGCAGCATACCTCAATGTCCTCAATCTTTGTATTGTGCACTGTGCAGTATAACTGTAATTTCTTATGTCAAAATTATATTTAAAAAAGTTTCAACGAAATTTTTAATAAGGATTTACTTTTGTTATTTATGGGCACCTTGTAAAAAAGAGAATTTTATGATAAATATAAACATAGTATTGGCCAAGAATGTTCTAACATTTCTGATGGAAATATTTTAAATTAGTAGATAACACCATCATCTGTATGATTAACTTAAGCACTGTTTGTTTTGTCATTTGGTAATATCCTTATTGTAGTTTATAAATTTAGAAGGCATTTATTCTATGAAATATGTGAAAGGCAAAATGGTCGCACGAAACGTTTAGCTACTACATGTTTGAAGAAAATTGCGATTAAAGTACCTAAATCACTGATACACACCAAAATTTAGTAGGTTTTTTCTAAACTATTTCGTTAACTTTTCTTGAATGTAATAAGTCAACGTTTTTCTTTCTTCAAATGTAAGGCAAAACAACAAAGCTGCTTTTTTCAAAAATTCAAAATACCTTGTGAGAAACACCAGCAGCAAGTTTAGACTCAATTGCAGCCTCATATTCTGTTAACATTTTCGTTTTGGTACACTTTTTTATCCTGTGCGATATACTGGGTAGAAAAAATCCAAAATATTTGCTTCTTAAATGCCATTTATTTTGTTACTTAACTAATTTGAATAAAGTTGGCATCATTAGATAGGCAATTTAGTGGGCAACAGAATCTATAAGACATAAAAAAACAAAATGATGGACTCCTTTAAAAATTTATATTTTTCTAGACGCTTTCTTTATTATTTTTTAATGAGTTGTCTAACGGCATATTCTGTGAGGATAATCCTTTCTCTTTGTTTTAAGTCCTGGTTGAGCTTTAATGAGTCCACTGGTTAAGGAGATATGACCAATTAAAAAATACTAATAAACGCTATTTAAAAGTGTATGCTGGAAATTATTAAGTAGGTAGTTATGGAAAACAATTAATTAAATTTAATGTCATTAATCTGTTATATATGTGTGGGTTTAGAATTTCCTATAATACTAGAAATAAGAAGTCTTCAAATAACGAAATTATTAAATAAGATCTAGCTACAATTGGGTCTAAACTGAATTTCAATTTTAATAAGTATAGTGATTCTCACAAGCTGTCTTAAATTTTTGAAAGAAAAAACAGCTTTAGTATTTAAAGAAATAATATATTTTATTTAAAATCAACATCGATTTAGAAAAAAATTGACTACTACGTCAGAGTAAATTTTCAGTAGTGCGATAATTTTGGGGCGTCCACGATATTGATAATTGAGTCTAAAATTAGGTATGCATATTTGTGCGATTTTTACAACAAAATTGGTTATAAATGGTGAGAGTTGATGTTATTAAATTACAATAAATAGCATCTATTATATAGAATTATATTTAGCATTTGTTTTTTGAAATTAAAATAATTTCTGGGTTTCCGATTACTGACCAAGCACAAGACGTCATCTGTTTGTTTATGTTTGAAATTTATGTTTACGTGTAAGAAAGCAATATAAGAGAATATTCCCAGAGTACTTTTTGCTTTATAGTCACAATAACATACAAATTTCAAGAGAAAAATACACAAGCAAATACTTGTATTTAAAATTTTTCTTTATTATTTATGTGCGACTATTTTTCCCAAAATTGTGAAGATTTAATGATACTTTTTATTTCTCCGTGAGAATATATAAATGTCCGCTATTTTGTCTGTATAGTAATGTGTTCTGTCTTAGCACTTAATAATCTTTTTAGAGGTGACATGTATACAAGTAAACCTTTGTCAAAAAGTTGCAGTTGATAAAAAAATGGCAACATCCCGGTAGACACAAATTTTAGTTAATGAGCGTTGTGTTACCACGAAAGTCATTTTGTGGTAACCGACTTCTATTATGTTGTTTATAATGCCTGTTTTGAATCAATTTTTTCAAATGCTTGAATGTGATGCTCAAAATGTATCTCGCATGTTTCAAGCTCTAGGAGTCATCTCTTACTCTTTATTAATAGATCATTGACTATTGCATTCATTGGAATGACCCATCCCGTAATAAAGTAATCCCAACAAGATCAAAATTAGTGCAAGAAATTGTTAAATTATGGAGGATATATCAAATATAAGTAGTTTATTTCAATTTTATGAATGATATTCAGTGGTATTTTCCTTTAAACATTGCGAATGTTGAAGCTTAAGCTTTGCTTAATGATTTCTGAGTATCTAAAAATTGGCAAAACAAGTATAATTTCTAAATTTATGTGTTTTTCTATTTCTTATCGGCTTTAAGCATTTTTACACATCTTGTTGATAAATGATTATTAAATTACCAACTTATTATAGGGGCGGAAGAAAACAATATTGTTGCACGAAACAATAAAGAAAACCAAAGATCCAGGTCGCAGTCAACAACTATAGCAGAAGAGGCTGTTGATCAGCTTCAAGCAAGTGAAAAACTTATAGCAGGTATATTTAATAATATTTAGGCTTAGATTATTTAAAATATTCACTTGTTGTATTTCTGCATTAGAATTAAATGAAACTTGGGAAGAAAAATTGAAGAAAACGGAAGCCATACGGGTACAAAGAGAGGCAGTTTTTGCTGAAATGGGGGTAGCAGTCAAAGAAGATGGAATCACTGTTGGCGTCTTTTCACCAAAGTGTACTCCACATCTTGTTAACTTAAATGAAGACCCTTTTATGTCAGAATGTCTAATATATTACATCAAGGTAAGAAATATTAGCAGTAACAATTGTGATAAAAAAGTATTTCTCATGGTCATATGTTCAAAACTATTGCCGACAATTTGTTAAAAGTAACTTCTTTAAAGTTATTTATGTAAAAAAAACTGATGACCCTAAAAGGACAATTTAAGCATCTTGGCTACCTCGTATGGATTTGCATTAGTAGCAACTTAATTGTTTATACCTGGGCAAGACAACATCAAAACCAGCTATTTAATTGGCATTTATTAATATATGTATTAGGGAATGAAATCAGATCTGCGGCGTCATGGGGGCTCTAGAGGGTCAGCTAACCCAGCCCCCCAGATAAAAAGGGGCCTATTCATTACAACTAAACAATTTCTCTATAATTTCATCTTTGGGAAAGCGGACTAACCTCGTAACTATTTATGTACCGGGCCCCAGAATTTCTGTCAACTGACATGAATGCAATGCTAGATTAGTTACTGTTTACTATACAGAATAAAGACTACAGTCCTAAATTATATAAGATATATATATTTCGTTGGCAAACTACATTAGGGTTATATGCGAAAAAGCCCCAAAATAATTATGATGGCTTTGTGTTCTCTGTTCTTAGAAATTTGGACACCCTGCACCCTTCACTAGAATTCAGTAAAGCAATTTTTTATTTATAAAAATATTGTTAATTGCTTCTTGACATTTTGAGAATTTCTGCCAATAGAGTTAATAAATATTGTATATGTTACAGGAAGGGTTAACCAGGATTGGTTCAGCCGAAGCGAATATTCCACAAGACATCCAATTATGTGGATCTCACATAAAATCAGAACACTGCGTTTTTGAAAATAAGGACAATCGAGTTACATTGGTGCCCCTAAATGGTGCACTAATTTATGTTAATGGTAGAGAGGTAGGTGACAATAATTCATCTAAGATTGAAAGCTTTAATTGGTTTATTTTTCAGGTCTCTGAGCCAATAGCTTTAAAAACTGGTTCAAGAGTTATCCTCGGTAAGAACCATGTATTTAGGTTTAATCACCCCGACGAGGCACGAGAAATGAGAGAGAAGAATATGACGCCTTCAGAAACAGTCGATTGGAATTTTGCACAAATAGAGTTATTAGAAAAACAGGGTGTGGATCTGAAAGCTGAAATGGAGAAGAGGTTAATGACACTGGAGGAACAGTACCGCAAGGAGAAAGAAACCGCCGATCAGCTTTTTGAGGAGCAGAGAAAGGTGAGTTTATTTTTGTATTATCTTTCTAATGTTTTACTGTTGTTCACATTGAATACAAGTAGCATTCATGATGTTGATTTATTCGTTGTATGGTATCAGTTGTGGCTATTAAATAACGGGGCTATTATTTTGGAACGTAATTGAATAAATGTATCCATGGTAGATCATACATGAACATTTTCCATTTGTAAGGAAGAATATGAATGTCCAAAATCATTAGAATTTAAATTTTCGTGCGTTGTTACTATTCGCAAAAAGAAAGGGCAACATTGGATTTATTTAAGTATTATGTACATATGAATGTGAGAAGAAATCGTATTAATATACAAAATACACATACTGGCAAATTTTTAATGGGACAAATATTAATCGGAATTTTTTTTACATATTGTTTTTTCATTGACTCTTAAAAGGAAAAGTTAACTAATAGATAACTAATTGTAGTGTGTTTTGCAAAGCTTCATGCTGTTTTGAAGCCTGTTTAAAAAACATAATACAAAAAATAGTATTTTTGCAAAAAATTTAACAGTACATTTTGACTTGTTTTAGACATTTAATGACCAAGCAAAACTACGAGGATTACTTTTTCAATAACATGTATGACTCCTACGAGTCCTTCCCATACTTAAAATGACATCATCGATCATTTCTACACACAGAAAAAAGAATTCTTGTTTTGAAGATACACATTTGTTTGGGAATTGGAATATATTATATACTCAAAGAGAGATGTTTTTCTTCGTTTGAAGCCATCTGTTTATTTGTTAGAAGCGTAGCAAAATCTTGAATTATTTATTCAAATTGAAAGGAAGATAATCAAATCAAGACTTTCATATTCCAAATATGAAACTAAAAGTAATTTCAACTTAAATATGCGTCACTTCTTAGAACAAATAATATGTGCATTTGAAACGAAAATAATATTCTTGTTCTGAATATATGCATATGTTTAAGAATTTAAGAATATCGTATATTTGACTTAAAGAGAATATCTAGTCAAGTAAAGACATTCATATTTTGCATATTTTTTTATGTCGCGCGTCGTTGGCATTTCAAGGTCTCACAGTTCCAGCGTCAACGTGAAGAGTTTGTAGACTTGTGACTTGAATACTAACTAAACTTAAAAAAGAATTCCGTTTGCCCTAGTTGTGGAAAACATGTCTGTGCGCGATTTATTAGAGGAATGGGGTTTTAATGCCCTAATTATCGACACATTTGAAGGTAAGTGTTAAATATACTTTACTTATAATGCATTTAGTAAACAAATATAGTTTTAGTTCAGTATACTTTAATTTGACCGATCCAAAGGTCGTTTCGTTGACTGAACTAATAAGCTTTGTCGACTTATTTGATCAATGTTTTTAGGCTATTGTTTTAACTTTGTGTGCAAGAGTGTAAGAGACAATGAAATCGTAAATACACGCACTTATTAAGTCATGCACAAGACAAGTTAAAGTATAGGTATACTCGACTCTAGTGGTGGATTGATAGTTTTTAGTCCCATGGCAATCATAGCCAAAATTCAGAATATTCCGTATGTAGGTAAAGTTGCCTTCATATTTCCAAGTCACATAAAAAATTCCCGTCAGAGAAGTCCGCGTGGCGGTATCATTGAATAGGTAAAGATGCCGCCTGCTTGCTTTGTAGTTACCGCATTTTTTACATGCCTTACAATTATGAAGAAGACTTTACAGTGAAATTAATATTATCGCTGATTATGAATTAAATTCAATACTGAAATTTTCAAAAACAAAATGGCGGACTGGAAACCTTAAAAACATTTCTAAAAGAATTGAAAAAAAAATGGTTCAATGCACCACCTCTTTCCATGAATCTGATATAATTTTCGAAAATATACTTAAGAAGGCAAAGCAAAGCTTGTTCTTTAAATTGTTATAAATTGAAAATATTGAATTGTAATTGTAATAAATTGAAAATGTCGAAGCCGCCATTTTATTTTTGAAAGTTATAATATAGATTATTAAATAAAGAGATGATACACACTGAACCATTTTGTTAATAAATTTTTGGATACATACTTTTTGAAAATAATTCTAACAATCGGATTCGTGATCCGAGGTAGTTAACGGCATAAAACTAGATAAATGGGCTTTATAAAGTAAGAATTGATTAATTACATAGTTGGGAAGAAACATACCTATATAGGAGATGTTTGTTTACATTTCCTTAACTGATACAAAAAGTTGAAGTAGTGCGGACGCGGGTCAGAGTGCCGAGTTTTTTGTTTTCGGTGGAACAATCAAACCGATGCTGCAGGTGCAGGTATAATGTTGTGCGGCCAATGTCAGGTGTTTTTTATCCAACAGTTTCAGTAAACATCTCTTACAATTTATAGGTACTTGTAGGCCGGTCGTCGTGAAAATCATGGATGATTTTGGTCAGAAATTTAAAACAGCAATTTTATTGACTTTCTTATAGGAGAAATTGCGCTGAACACGATGGTGATATTAAAAAAATTATAAAACGCAGGTGTCATTGTTAAAAACAGTGGTTTTAACGAAAATTTTCATTTTTTTATGTTTTCTGACATGTGTTCGATGGACCTATAAGTATACCTGTCAACTATTTTATTTTTGATTTTTTTATAAAAAATCATTCTTTATTTCAAGAATTTCTGTTTATTCTGTTTATTTTCAGGATTACGAATACTGTACAGGCTAATCGGGAATAATGAAAATATAAAATTTTACTATCAGGAGTAAAATATCTTATAATTTATAATTAATATAATCAAATACTATGTAAAGTTGCAAATAATGCAAAAATGGCTAAAATATGGTTAGGTTAGGTCCTAATACAAAGTTTCATCCAATATTAATACAATTATTCACAGCCAACCTCACTTAGACAATTTATTTAATAATGACATTTTAGACAAAACAAGAATTGTCAAGAAAATTAATTATTGACCATTTGTGTTGGAATTGTATTATTTTCTTCATAAAATTAGATTATATTCTTTGAAATAAAGGTACTTTACTGTTAGTAAAATTTTATATTTTCTTAATTTGTGATCATCCTGTGTAGTAAATCATAATTCTTAGAATGGCTACGAACTTTTTACAATAAACAGAAGTTTTTATAAATAATAACTTTATCAAAAATAAAAAATTAAACAGTCTACAAGTAAATTCGGTCCATGTGGACACATACGCATGCATGCATTTGTATATATTTGTCTTAATTCATTCTACTGCTAATAAATGATATTTTCATATAGAGCCCTGGAGAAATAGAGACATTAATAAAGTGCACGGCAGGATAGAGCTTTTTCACACAAGCAGGAGGAAGGAATCATCAATAAATCCAAGGGGTATCTGCAGACATTTACTCTTCACAAGTTGCCTTTATAAAAGTGGTATTGTTTTAGAGTATATCATTGTGAGGTGAACTCCGAAAAACACTTGATGGTACAACAGATTCTTTAAATATTTTCTGTTTATGTTGATGTTGTTACATAAATAAAAAAATGGCTTTTTTCTATTATCATAGTTTTTTGCAGTTTCCAGGTGTTATAGATATCATTGAGATAACTTTCATCATATATATCTTATTGTTTGTAATAAAAAAGGTACAAGTATATGCCATTAATTTATATTTTACATATTTGTAAATTGTTTTGTGTATTTAAATCTTTGTTAAATCTCACTGTGCTATTATTAGGTGTGGGATTGTATTTCACAGTATTCATTATTAACGAAAAGTTTTGCATTGCAGTTTGGTTTTTTTTTATGTACAATGCCTATATATTTTTTATTCATATTGAAAACGTATATTTTTTTAGTCTTTGAATAAATGGGATTCGATGTTTTAAGTGAGACACCCTGGTATGTTAAACATGTACATACCAATATATGATGTAGTGAATATAGATATAAATATGTCAGTATATATAGGACAATAAATATATCATAATATTTTTTTGTTTTATTTCGTGCATCATCAGGAATTTAATTTTTAAAGATGTTGATAATGATAAATCACTACATGCAAACTGTTATTGTAATTATATAAAGAGTGTCCCTGGATGGGGTATCTTATACCACAAATGGACATAAATTTTAATTTTAAACAATACCTATTCTAAAAAAATTTTCGATATTTTAAAAAATATGATTTGTGTTGTGAATATTATTTTTTTATGCAGTGTGCTGGGAAATTTCAAAATTATATTTTTCGATGAGGTTTTTACGTGTTAGCAACGTGTCTTATTAAATGTCATTTTCCTTGAAAATTAAATATAAAGGCAGAAAAATCATATTTTTGAAATTTTTAAGCACCCTATATAAAAAATACGTTTTCACAACACAACTTGTATTATTTTAAAAAGTAAACATTTTTATAGAGTGACTGTCCAATAATGAAAATTTAGGTCAATTTGTAGTATAGGTAACCCCATCCGGGACATCCTGTATATAATTAAAATAACAATTTCATATGTTCGGATCAACATATTGAATACATTTATTATGAGAAAAATAAATGGTTAAAATAAGAATATAATATGTTTGATTCAAGATTGGGCCGACTTATTATGACAAACATATATAGTTAAAATAAGAATATAATATGTTTGAATCGACATTGGGCCTATTTATTGTGAGAAAGGCTTATATTTAAAATCAAAACATAATATATTTGTATTAATATTCGAAAACATTTAATCTGAGTATATCATATTTTCAAATAAATAAACCATATATTTAGATGTAATCTAAGATACGTTCAAAATAACGCGAATATTTCATTAATTCAAGTAAATGGTAATTTCAATAGAAATATTTACAGTGTATCCCAGCAAGTAAATGTAATGTTTATTTCAAAATCTGACAGTGTGTTAATTTAAATACACCTAATTTTTAAATGAAATTTATTGAATAGTTATATTAAAAATAATTTCAAACAAATATTTTTCTTATTTTAACTCAATGATGCTTTTGCTTATATACGAACTTAACATTTTCTTGACTTGAATAATATTTATTTGTTCTAAAACTTTCTTTTTCTGTGTGTAGAGGGAAATTCTCCTATATTTCAATTAGAACAGCTCCGGTTTCCTTCTTGTCTTGGAGAGCAAGAATTTTTTTGCCTAAGTTGTCTGCCTAGTATGTCCCATACATGTTCAATTGTACTCAAGTCTGGAAAGCACGCAGACCAAATCATTGTTGATATTTCCGCTCTGTTTAAAAAGGCAGTTACACAAAAAGCCCTTATATATCTATCTGCAGTTGAAGTCATCGCCAACTCTATGCGTGCCCCGAAACGTACGCCACCTCTCATCATAATTGAGCTTCCACCAAAAGAGACAGTAGGAGTACTATTGAATTGTTCATTATGTTCTCCTGGACGCCAGTATACTCTTTCCCTACTATAAGTCGAATTTACACAGTCACGACTCTCATCCACAAACAGCTCATCATTCCGATTTTGGTGTTCTGTAGCAATGGTTAGTCGTGTTACTCAATGACATCTCTGTCATTTTGGGGCTTTTTTGACTTACTTCAATCCTACTTCTTTGACTCTTCTTCTATCTGTATGCTCACTTATTGTGATTCCACAAACTTCTTCCCATTCGTTTCTTTTATGAACTGCTGTTCGATGCCTTTTTCAGAGTGTTTGCAACCTTATAAATTGATCATCGACAGCCGTGATGTAAGTGTTTTCTGCCTTGATGTCGCCTTTTCCCATACTCTCCAGTTTGCCTCCAATGTGCACCATTACGATAGATCGTCGATTTTGATTTACCAAACACATCGGCAGCGTCGCTGTAAGATCGACCATTTTTTATTATTGCCACAGCCCTGGCGATATCTGTTGAAGGTAAATCACCCATTATACGCTTCCAAATCAAGGTGACGCTAGTAAACAAAAAACAAAACAAATTTAAACAATTGCTCATGAAGAGTTCTTCGTAACTCTAATGTAGAGAAAGTATGTATTTCAATGTAATGCAACAACTAACGCACCTTTACACGTTGACATTGACGAACTTGTTAAACACATCTCTTATTTGACAAAAGTTAAAAATAATTTAAATTGAAACTTTTTAAGTAACTAAACTTAATATGATGATGAATATTAAGTTAAAATAATGTTTTAAAAAAACAGAACAAAGTATTTTATGTTTTTTCTATATAATACAAGATTCTTATCTGTGACTTATATTTATGTATTTTTACTTCCCGCACTTACTGAAGGGAAGTATTTGTCTTCGTGAAAAAATTACCCTCTGCGATTTCTTCGGATTTCCACATTTCAGACTATGTAGATTACGAAAATGAGTCTTTCAATTCCGTCAGTCTATTTTCTGCCTGTTGATGCTGTAGCTAAAAAACTACTTGGTGGAGAACAGTCAAGTGTGGTAGGTACTTAACGCTATTGCCAGCAAAGTAATTGGTAGACTTTCACTGGAAAATATACAGGATGGACCGTCTAAAGGGAATAGATAATGAACAAATTTTTTTCGCTTAGATTTAAACTCCACATTTCATGAAATTCTGAACGTATTTCAAGAAACAAAAAATTGAAATAATTATTACGATATAATTAACACAATTGGCATGGAATACATATATTATTGAAGAATATACAGAGTGGTTATCCTAATTCAACTATGGTTATACGACAATAAAGTAATAATTATTATTATGGTGGAAATTCATAAAGGTATTTACCAAAAGTGATCAGGTTTTCTTTGTAATAATAGTGATAACTACATTCCGATTATAATTCTTATATGTTGTTTCATAATTAGTATTATTGACTGCCCTGTATAAATAAAAATATTACCAGTGCCGGTGCTGGGGATCGAACCCACTACACGTTAGGCGGTCTGACCAAGCGCGCTCGCCACTAAGACACTTAGCCGATTGAGCTACCCATGCCGTAATTTGTTTTGATTTTCTTATTGTATTGTTCATTTATCGAGTGTACATACCACAAAACTAGATGGCATTATTTAGCAAGACAGGGCTAGTCTACTGTCTATTTCTCTTGGGTTCGATTCCTAATTCAGGACACATGACAATGTCATGGAGAATGGTTGTATGCTTACATATTGTCAACAATGTAACCTCTTCAGAATAACACTGTCCAGTTGGGAGATGTAGCTTATCTGTTTGTTATCTTTTTTATTTCGTTGCTATCTTATCTTCAAGCCATCGATTATTTTATTATAATAGTTTTATATTTTGCAGTAAAACATTTTTATTTACGGTGCATAAAAAATACACATTATGATATTATTGACATTGTATGGTGCTATACTTCCACAATAGACCAGATGGATGGTCTGATAAAAGCTCATATTCACATTTAACTATTATCATGTCGAAATATAACATTTGAAAATTCCATAACAAATGGAGTGCTAGTAGCTATTAAGTTGAGACCCTGATGAAAATATTTACTAATATTATTATTGTTTTAACGAATATATTTGAATCTTATTAAGAACAGAACAAAGCATGAGTTTCTTGTTGATAGAAATAATAAATCTTATTGAAAAATAGAAATATAAAGGCTGAAAGACTTCGGTCGCTGGCCTTTGGGAATATTTTATCCAATAAATATTATATATTCTCTCTCTAGAAATATAAGACCAGTTTCAGCAATAGCTTTGTCACGTTTTAGTAATTTTTAAATCTTACAAGTTTGTTAGAATATTACGAAGATTATACACAGCTTAAGTTTTATTACAAGTTTCATAATTTCACAAGTCACTTCAAAAAAAAATTCATCCAAATTTCGCTTCACGTTCATAAATTATAAAGAATTATTTCATGAAATAAAAGTTTCATAATTTCATGGAATAATTCGCTGAAGTGTGTCAAAACTTTTGTGACATTGGGTTTAATTTCATATTTCAAAAATATCAGTTTCAGTACTTTATTTGAAATTAATTAATTATGATAAACGGAATTTATTGCACTGGATGCCTGTATAATGATTGGTTTTGACAAAAATTGAGTGTTTTCTTTATTACTCTTTCACCATTATTTTTGGGAGCAGCACTTTCTATCACATCATCGTTTGCAGCCATCACTATAATTCCGATAAGCACACAGTGTGACACCTTTAAATCATATGTGAATGTGAATTAACCAATTTTACTAGCAAGCTGAACTAAAATTATTCGATGCGAAAATATTCAGAGTCAAATTTGTTTACAGTGCACTTTGTCTGCTTTACAAATAGCTACAACTTGAATTGCTACAACTGTATATATAGGTTGTGTACCAAAATTGAAATATATCAATCTCATCTTAAATTATAAATAACTTTATTACAAAGCTTCTTATTTCATCTTTTAAGAATTACGAGGCAAGAATTGATGCCCTGCAAAAACAAGTAGAGGAACAAAGTATGACAATGTCAATGTACAGCTCTTACACTCCAGAAGACTTCAATAATGAAGAAGACATATTTGGTAAGTAGAAACATTATTGTAAAAAGTGCACTAAACTATATATGCTTATTTTCAATTTTGTTACATCTATTTTCCTCTATGTATACAAACCAGGGTTTGTATGTCGGAGCGTCATTTTACAGTTTATGCATGCATTGTGTGATTTTTTTAAATTAAATAAGTAACATATTTATTTAGTATCAATTGATAAGCATCACAAATATTCTTTAAAATGTGCTAGTTTGTCGATATTCTTGCTGTTTCCTCGAATCTTCGCAACGTTGTATATAAAACCTGTATCTCAGTACGTGCTTTGATAGACATATTTCCTTTGTCGAATTGCATCATGCAAATGAAGATCGCATTAGCCACTGTCTGTTTCACACTACAAATCATTACTGGTAGTTACTTACCGTATTATAGGTTAAAGTTAAGTCGGAAGGAGAGATGGGGAAAAGCAGTTTCATTCATTTAACATTAGAAGCGTGGCCACTTAAAAAAAAACAAGATAACATTATTTTGTAAAGATCGCCAGGTAATGTAATAACGGTACGGAAATCTCCACCTATTTCTGATCAGCGGTATGTAAACAGCGTGATTATTATTTACGAGTGCAAAGATTCGGTTATGTTTATCAAAGTGAAAGCATTCTTATAATTGTGCCTGACTGCCCCTCTTATAAATTGTAAGATGGAGCTATGACCTATGACATACAAACCCTGAACATAATGACTGAATTAATAGTACATGTTAGTAAACAAATAACTGATGGAAAAAAAAACAAGACTTAATTGAAGGCATATATAATTTAATTTATTTCTCTTAGTTACACCTAATTGTCCAAAATTAGTTCCTCTAGTAACACTGCAATGCATCCTTCAAATTTTTTAGTACTTGTTTGTCTCGCTGGCTAGTTCTTGACAGACTTTAGAAAGTCAAGCGCACGATTGCTTAAAATAGCTTAAAAATTGAGATGAGCGCTTTTGCAGTGAACCCTCTGTTTGACGCAGAGTGCAACTGGACTGAGAAGGAGTTCGAACTGGCAGCCAATGCGTGGAGGAAGTGGAAACACCACCAGTTCACGTCTCTGAGGGACGACCTTTGGGGAAATGCCATCTTCTTGAAGGAGGCCAATGCCATTTCAGTTGAACTCAAAAAAAAGGTAGGACAGTAAAGAAATACGTTAGATACATTAATAGCTTATCGCGGTAGGCAGAAGGGATAGTCCCTATGATGGAAAAAATTAATAAATAAATAAAAGAGAGAATTGACTTGATAGAAATTATTACTTGATAATAAAATATATCCAATTAGCAATTAAGTTATAATAAACATATTCTTTATAGGTTTCTGCAAATAGCAGAAAAGTAATCTATAAAATTTTGAATTTTCTATCTTTCTACTTTTGATAACATACATTCTGATTTTGCTAGGAATTTAAAAATTCCAAAATTAATTTATCTGCAAAATACCTATCTATGCAATGAAAAAAGAAAATCTGCTTAACATGTCAGTGTTAATCTTTGTATTTCTCTAAACTGTATTTATTTACAAAATTTATCTCAAACTATTCAAATGGCCTTACATTGAAGTATTCCCAACTAGCACAATTAGTCGCGGGAATGTAGCAATGACTATTGTAGGCACTTTAAAATGTTTTGGTACTAGTCACAGGCACGTAGTAGGAACATTCCTAATACGTATTTATGACCAAAATGGGGAATATTCTTTGGTGACGGTAACGTTCCAGTCACATTCCTGGAACTTGCCTGGCTACGTTCCAATGACGTTGTGGTTCCGAAGCGGCGACGTAGTGGCATAGACACCGCAACTTTCAGAAAACTTTACCGCTTCTCACTCTTTCAATTCAATGTTGCCTCTTTTTTGTCTTGCAACCGATTTTATTATATTTATGTTTCATTCTTACATATGATTCTTGTTCCTGTTAATTTCCCTAACTCGGAAACTTAATAGAATATCAGAAGGTGTTCAAGAAGGGTGATGAACTCGACCATGAGAATTATAGACCAATCTCTATATTATGTGTAATTTCAAAAGTTATAGAAAGGATTGTTTTCAATAGAATTATGTCATTTTTAAACAAGCATAACTTAATAACAAAATATCAACATGGGTTTCAACAAGGTAAATCAATTGAAACAGCCACCATCCAACTCTTGCAGTTTGTATGTGGTAAGATGGACAAGAGAAATCATGTCATGGGCTTATTCTTTGATCTAAGCAAAGCATTTGATATATTGAATATTGACTTCATCATGTACAAGTTGCAAAGACTAGGAATTAGAGGGTCGGCATTGGATCTTATTAAATCCTTTATAACAGGTCGAAAATTACATGTAAAAATATATGGCTATACCTCTGAAAGTTACGATATTAACCAAGGGGGGTTCCCCAGGGCTCGGTGCTAGGACCATTAATATTCCTATTATTTGTTAACGATCTTCCTGCAATTCTGCAAGAAGGATTAGTTGTAATGTTTGCAGACGATATTTCCATGCTGCTTTCAGCACGTGATCCTATAGAACTCCAAAATAAGACAAACACAATATTACAAGTTTATCAAAAATGGTGTCATGACAATACGCTTGTCTTGAATATTGGTAAAACCGAATGTATATATCTTTCACAACGAAGATTGCCTTCGGAGGACTTAATTAAAATATTACCTACTGAGAACTACTCAGAATCAGTTAAATTTCTGGAGACGATGATAGACAGTAAGCTATGTTGGGATCACCAAATTAAACTCATTTGTAAAAAAATAAATTATGCGTACTATGCGCTCAGGCAGTTGAAGAGTGTTCTTAACATTAAATCTCTGACAAACGTTTATTATGCACTTGCATACTCACATTTGTCATACAATATCCTGTCGTGCGGTGCTGCCTCAAACATAAACCGTGTGTTCGTTCATCCTGCAGAAGAGACTCATCAGATTATTATTTGACATAGCGCCCAGAGAATCGTGTAGACCTAATTTTTTTTTAAATAATAATAATAATAATAATAATGGTCTTTATTAGTTCATGTAAGTAATTTACAGTACCCATAGGGTGTGGAACATGTCATAGCACTTAACTAATATAAAATTAATAAGATCTAAATCTTGATGAAATTAATTAAAATAGGCGATACAACAATAATAATTAAAATAATATTTCCAATAAAGAAAATACTAATCTGACTACGTCTAACATAATAAAAGGATAACATTAAATGCCAATAAAGGTAATAACACAATAAGATAATGACGAAAGACAACAGTAATAGTAAAAACAGTAGAAATTTCAGAGCTATTAATCTCACAGAGAAATTGACGAGGGAAGAGTTTGACTAAAGTCTCTATCCTTGTAGTACTCATCCAGGCCATAGTAGGTCTTCTGCAGTAATAATTGCTTAAGTTTGGGTTTTAATTTATTTGTAGGTAAATTTCGCAGTTCTGATGGAAGATTATTAAATACTTTGATTATTGAACATCTTACATTTTTTGCGATATAAGCAAGTTTTGTTTTTGGTTGTGTTAGGTCTGTTTTATTTCTTGTGTCATACATGTGATTTTTGTCGCAGTCAGCGAAAAGATTCTTGTTTTCTTTTATAAATATCACAGATTCATATATATACATACCAGTAAGAGTAAGTATTTTCCTTTCCAGGAAAACTGGTCTACAACTATCTGTTTGTTTCATCCCCATGATATTACGCAAACATCTTTTTTGTAGAACAAATATTTTGTGGATATTCGTGGAGTTCCCCCAAAACATTATGCCATATCTTATCCTGCTTTGAATGTAACCGTGGTATGCAGTCATGGCCGCTCTAATACTAATGGTTTGTGAAATTATTTTCAGTGCATATATGTATTTCGATATGTTTTGTGCTAGTGTATCAATGTGACATTTCCAGTCGAGCCTGGAATCAATTTTCACTCCCAGGAACGACACATTCTTTACCGTTTCAAGTGTTGAAATTTCATTAGTTAAGGTAAATTCATCATTGTTTGAATGAGAAAATTTTATTACTTGGGTCTTTGTAACATTTAGTTGTAAGTTATTTGAGGTAAAGAACATCTCCAGATCGTTGAGGGCACTATAAACCTTCGTATTTGTATCTACTGCATCAGATTCACTAAATATTATCGAAGTATCATCAGCGTACTGCAACATCGTTTCATTTACAATGGTAGGCAGCTCGTTTGTATAAAGTAGGTATAATAATGGTCCTAAGATGGATCCTTGAGGTACACCTACTGTTATGGGTTTTGTTTCTGATTTTAGAATGTTCCCTGATTTGTCTGTTTCAACAGTACACTGAAGTCGCTTGTGCAGATATGATTTCATCAGTTTTAGGGGCACTCCTCGAATTCCATAAATTTCCATTTTTTGTAACAGTATGTCATGGTCAACACTATCGAAAGCTTTAGTTAGATCTAAACACATTGCTAAAGTATATTGCTGATTATTAAGTGAATCTAAAATGTTTGTCAAGGCTTTATATATGGCAAGTATTGTTGATTTATTTTGTCTAAAACCGTGTTGGTTTTCAAGCAATATTTTATTTTTTTCAAGATAGCTCATGAGTCTTGTGTAGATAATTTTTTCAAAGACTTTACTTAATGTATTTAACAGTGCAATTGGTCGGTAGTTATTAATTAGGTTTTTGTCGCCTTTTTTGTATATAGCTTTGATATGACTTAGTTTTAGTCTGTCAGGAAATATTCCTCTGCTTATTGACAAATTAATAATATACATTAGAGGTGGAGTTATTTCTTCAGCAGCATACTTTAGCAATATTACTGGTATTTCATCTTCGCCAACCGATTTTGTATTTTTTAACGCTTTGATAGTATTGTATATTTCAGTATTATCTGCTGGTTTGAAGAAGACACTCATCTGATATCTAGTGATATTTTTTAAATTTTCTGTATTTGTATTTAGTTTTGGACACTGATTTAGAAAGAAGTTATTGATTTTATTTAGGACGTTATGTTTATTTGTTTCACTTGGTTCGATGTTATCTAATATTGTTTGATGATTTGTGGATTTTTTGGTCTGTTTGTTTACCAGGTTCCATATAGATTTATTTTTGTTTTGTGAGTTCTCAATATAAGATAAGTTTGATAATTTTTTTGCTTCATTTATTACTTTTTTAAGTATCTTTGAGTATCGAGAGTAAGTTTCATTAGAGATTTTCCCAGAAATTTTTTGTTTATACAGGTTACGTTTAGTCTCACAAGAGGTTTTTATGCCTATTGTAATCCATGATTTGTTTTTCTTAATTGTATTTTTAATTTTTTTGATAGGAAAAATTATATTCATTAGGTTTATTATTTTGTTCACAAATAGGTTGTAACATATGTTGGGATCTTCTGAACAGTATATTTCTGCCCAGTTCGAATTCTGTAATTCTTCCTTAAACTGCTGTAATTTCATCATGGAAAAAATTCTTTTCATATAAGGCAATTGATTATTAGGGTTTGAATTGTTATTATTCAGACATACATTTATTAGTTGACCTTGATGGTCGGATAACGCAGTTGAAATTATTTCTCCCGAATACATATTTTCAAAATTTATGAAGATGTTGTCTAGAAGAGTTTCTGAGTTGTTAGTAATTCTTGTGGGGAGAAAGGTTTTTTGTGAAAGATTAAAGGATGTTAATATATTTAAAAAAGTTTTTGTATTGCTATTGTTGTTTAATAGATTGATATTAAAATCTCCACAGAGAACCATTTTGAAATTAAAAAATTTTTTATAGCATGTATCGAGAATATTTATGAGTGTGTTAAAAAATAATTCTAAATCCCCTAACGGTGGTCTATAAATACAAATTATCAAAAGATTTTGTGATCTACTACAGGCAGATGAGCACTCAAGATGTCCCTCTATGCTTTCCTGTTGGAGTTCTTCAACTTCTTCGGCATCATATCCATTTCGTGCAAAGATTGCAGAGCCTCCGTGAATCTTGGCTTGTCTCATGAAGGACGATATCGCTCTGTAATTTTCGATATTCATCGTAGTTTTTTCATTTTCTGTATACCAGTGTTCAGTAATACAGATGAATTTCGGACATTCTTCCAAATTTTCCAGCAGTGTTTCCATCTCCAATATTTTGTTCTTAAGGCACTGTACATTCTGATGGAATATAAGGAGACTGTTTTTATTTTTTGTTTCTTTAGTATGTGATCTTTTGTTGCCCTCTAGATAACATTGATCTGTGTTAACACTATTAATAGTCGAATTGTCTACATTGTTTTTTAGCTCGTTAAAGCCAGTTTTGTTTGCTTCTATATAAAGTCCCGGCTTTGTGGCCCCTTTGAAAAATTTTCTTTGTCACTATTTTCGCCACTTAGTCTATTTAGATATTTCTCTTCCTTTTTAAAGTCAAACCTATTCACTGCTACTCCTCTTGGCCAAAATGAATTAGTATAAGCCACATCCTTTAAATCAAAATGAAGGCCTACTTTAAAACATTTGTTATCTGCTATTTTCCTGTATGTATCTATTTCCTTAACATAGACATCGTTATCACTATCTGTTTTCCTTTTCAAATATTGTTTTACTATTTCCTCTGTTACATGATCCTTTACTCTTCCTATGAACAGCCACACTTTTTTATGTGCCTCTTCCCTACCTACAAAACCAGTTGTTTCATCTTCTTTGGTGATATCTGCCTCCCCAATTTGTATTTTTGTGTTTCTATTCTTCTTTTTGTAGTGAATTGTTTTAAAAGGAATTTCCTCTTGTGGAGTGTCTTTATTGCGTTCATCGCTATTTAGATTTATTAGCTGGTTCATGATGCTCATCTGTTTATTTTGAAGAGTTGCTAGGTTGGCTTGTTTCATGTTTCTATCGTTTTGTTGTGTGGTAGGCGTTTTTTTAGTTTTGTTTGTGTTTTTATAATCATCTAGGTTTTTTGCGAGATTGTGTGGCACTGTGTTTTTATTGTCTTTGTTTTTCCGGTCTTCTTTAGTTGATTTTAGTTGTTCTTCTAGGTTTATTATTTGATTTTTTAGTAATGCAATTAATGTTTCTTTATCCATAATACTGGTCTCTTTATCTTTAATTATTTGTCTTAGTAACAATTTGACCATCCATAGTATATATATCTTAAGCACTATTAAATTTGTAAAGAAGAACTTATGAAACTTTGAAACAAACTCAGATACTCATCCATATAACACAAGACAAGGGCATTTAGTAAAAATAACCAATTACAACACTACTTTATATAAATAAAGATCTCCATATCATGCTCATATTAAAATGTACAACAAATTGCCACCACATATCAAAACTATAAATTCTATAAATAAATTTACTTCTACTTTGTGAAAAATTTTCTACTCAGTTGAAGAGTACATGAATCACGAGCCGCAGTGATGCTAAATTGCCTCACAGCACAATCAGTGACATTAGGGTTAGGTTAGGATTTTAATTAGTTGTGATTTTTAACTATTTTATCCTAATTTTGTATGTTTTAACTATTTTTTAAAATGTTTGTATGTTGTGACGTTCATATATATGCAATGTATATCCAATATGTGATGATGAAATAAATAAATAAATAATATTAGATAGCAAAACTTGTGCTATTTTCCAATGGTCTAAGGGTCACAATTAAAACGAATGCAATTTTACTGACAAACATTATGATAAAACGTTCGCATCTAACCACACTCCTTTTTTTGTAATGACAATATTGTTTTTAAAATATGTAATGCCATGCCAGAATATGACACAGTAGATGCCAAAACCTATTTTTTATTGTTCTTCGGAACTTAATACTAATTTTTATGTATTCATTTGTTGTATTTGGTGCAGAAATGGCGATAAATTTTTTAGTCAATTGTGAAATTATGGTTCATGTGTTTATAATAATGGCGTCGAAAATTTTGGCCAACAAAATGGTGTATTTAAGAAAATATCACTTTAAGGTCGTTTTCACCAAGAAATGCTACTTGAAAATAATTGCTACTTGGGGATAGTGACGAAAACTGCAAATACGTAACTTTATATTTACTACAAATTTGCGAATGGGACTCATCATCACTCTAAAGTCGTAGCAAAGTTGAGACTACCACAAATTACATCTTCAAAGTTGCCGCTGCCACTTATTGGTTACATTTTTCCTGATATTGATTCGGAACGTACGTGTTAGCCGTACATTGAGGTCTAAATTGAACGCGCTTCTAGCTTTTGCTGTTTATTAATAATAATAATAAAAGTTCTTTATTGAATATATAAGAGAAAAATTACATATTCAAACGGCTATCGACCGGGGTCCTTCAGCCTGTGTTTCCTGCTTTTTTATTGATATTACAATATTCTTTGTATAGTTTTAAGATGAATACAATTTATTTTGTTGTAAAAAAAAAAAAAAAAAAACAAACAAACAAGTTTAGATTAGTTTAGAGTTAGCGAAGATATTTTTTCCATCAGTGTCATCTCGGGGTGCTTGAATTTTGATGTGTTGGGGCTTCTTGTCCGGCAGAGAGGTCGCATCAATTGTATGTTGTGTGGTCGATTGGCAAATTTAACTGTTAACATTTGGAGTCTGGTCAGGATTGGTGTTATTCTGGTTTTTTCATATAGTAGATTATTTGGCGGGTTATGGAGGTTGTTGTTTGGGTGCCGAATTTTAGTTATAGTGCGCAGCGAAGCGGTTTCAGCAACTTTTATGTTGTTTAGGGCCGGTTTTTGGCAGTTGATATATAGATTGTGTCCATATTCAAGTATGGGTCGGCATATTGATGTGTAAATTTTTGTAGCTGTTTTTGTTGATATCCCTTCGTTTTTATATGTGAGTGCTTTGAAGTGTTTTGCTCGGCTTTTTATTCTGGATTTAATAATTGATGTGTGTTGATTAAAATTCAGTTTTTGATCCATGGTCATTCCCAAATATTTGGCCATGAGAGTTGGCTTTACATTATCGTTTGCAATGCTTATTGAAGGGGAGGATGGAGAGGGAGCGTGGTTAAATATAACGAATTGTGATTTGCTGAGATTTAGAAGCAGACGCCATTTGTTGAACCACAATTGTATCTCGTTCATCTTATCCTGCATCTTGGGGACCTCTGTAGTGATTTGTCATGTCCCACCAGAGTTGTGTCATCAGCATATTGTAGTATGTATGTTGTGTCTTCCAATGGATTTTGTGGGGTGGCGATGTCATAGCTGTATAAGTTGTATAATAGAGGTGAAAGTGGCGATCCTTGTGGGACCCCCTGCTCCATCATAAATTCTTCAGAAGTTGCGTTTCCAACCTTTGCATGTAGTGTTCTGTTTTCCAGGTAGTTTCTTAACAGGTGTATCAGATAATCAGGCGTACCTACTTTTTTTAATTTGTATAATAGCCCTTTGTGCCAAACGCTATCAAATGCCTTTTTGATATCCAGATATATTGCTGCCGATTTTAAATTGTCGAGTTTGGCAGACTGGACGTTTGAAGTGAGAATCGTTAGTGGATGCAAGGTTGCACATTTTTCTCTGAAACCAAACTGATGATTAGGAATTATGTTCATAGTGTTATCATGTAATTTGTTTCTTATAATTTTTTCGAATAGTTTTCCAAGTGCTGGTAGTAGAGTAATTGGTCGGTAATTGTTAATTTTTTTGTGATTGGTATTCGGTTTTGGTATGTTTATTATCTCCCCTCTTTTCCAGTCTTCGGGAAATACCTGGTGATTTAGACAATATTTGAAGATTTTTAGAATGTAATGGTGAACACGGTAATTTAGTTGTTTGATTATTGACCATGATATTCTGTCCACTCCTGGTGATGTGTTCTTTTGCCCATGTAAAATGTTGAAGTATAGTTCTTCCTCAATTTCTATAGAGTTGTTAGGAATTTCTGTGTTAAAGTATTCGTGGTACCATCTGTTTACTTCTACATATTTATTTTGATCAAACACTGGATTTTGCCCCTCTGCAAATTGTTGCTTGTAATATTTTGCGAATAGTGTAGCCTTGTCCTCATCTTTGTTAAATATTTGCCCATTCTCTTCAATTTCTGGAGTGTTGTGTTTGGGTTTGTATTTTGATAACTTTTTAATTTTCTGGTAAAATAGCCGTCCATTTGATTCCTCGATTTCCTGACACGTCTGCAGCCAACAATGTGTCTTGTACTGAAGTATCATTTTGTGCACGATTTTGTTGTATTCGTTTATTTTTCGTTTTATGCTGGGGTCAGGGCTTGTATAGTATTCCCGTAACATTTTTCTTTTGGTTTTTATCATTTTAATTATATATGGTGGGAGTTGATGGGAATAGTATTGTGTTATGAAAGTTGGAGTTTTGTTTTGTATTTCCTCTGTTAATTTCGCATTGAATTGTTTTATATCTTCTATTCTTTCAATCTTGTCTTCCCTGCTTTCTATGTACGAACACATCGCCTCATTTAATTTGTCGATGTTGCATTTCTTAAAGTTGTAAATTTCTTTGGGTGGCCACGCCGATGGGGGTTCATTTGTTTCGAAGCTGATTTTCATTGCCAGGTGATCCGAACCAAGGTCTGGGAATATTTCTATTTTTTTGAAGTTTTTCTCTATATTTTTTGTGTGTAGGATAACATCTGGTGTTGTATCTTGGTTGTTTGGCATTAGAAACGTTGGTGGTGTGCTGTTTATTATTTGCTTAACTTCACGTTGAAGAACCTGTCAGCTGTCGCAATTTACTTGCAAAGAATTTATATATTTTAATTCTTTGTTTACTTGTATGCAGCCATATATGAATAGAATAGAATTTTATTCATCAATTTAAGTTTAACACACTACAGGTATAAAACTTATCAGACTAGTCCAGGGATACATATACAGACATACATACAACAATACATTCACACTATGACACATCCATACAATATTATAAATCACAAAAGTGATGCTCTAAAAGAAATTAGAATAAGATTTACATTAAAATGAAGAATAAAAAGATAATAATTATTATTGAGTAATACCTATTCTAATACATAAATATTAAAACTAGCTATTTAAAAATTCCTCTATGGAATAAAATGCATTATCTTTCAAATGTTGAAATAATATTTCTTTGAACGTTCTGTAGCTCTCTATAGGACCAAGTACTCTTACAGCGTGATTATAACAGATGATCCCTTGGTATGCTGGTGCATTCTTGCTGACCGTTAATCGTGAAAATGGTAGTCGTAAATCATTTCTAATGCGGGTGTGGTAATTGTGTATATCATTATTTCTTATGTAGTCTGATCGATGTCTTTTTATGTCTAAAGTGACCAGATATATGTAGAGACATGGCAGTGTTAAGATAGCTAAGTTGATAAATATTTGTTTACATGATTCTAGTGGACTTGCTCCCGCCATACATCTTATTATCTTTTTCTGGATTACAAATACTTTATGCATGTGAGCTGAATTTCCCCAAAATATTAGGCCATATTTAAGTATTGAATGTACAAGACCATAGTAGGCGATTTTTAAAACATCGGTAGAAACTGTTTGTTTTAACTGTCTGATAACAAAGCAGATGCTACTTAGTTTGGAAATGAGACTATCGGTATGCTTTTCCCACGTTAGTTTGTGATCAATGGTTACACCTAAGAATTTTATATCATCAACTTGTTTGATTGATTTATGGTTGATTTTTATCAATGGACTGAAATTGTAGCTTACATTTTTTTGTTGAAACATCATATAAAATGTTTTGTCACCATTAAGTAACAATCCATTGTTAATGCACCAGTGGTATAATTTGTTGGTACATAAGTTAGCATTATCTATATCAATGACTTAATAAACATAAACCTCGTTGGTATAATATACTATTACAGTGATATAGATAATATAGAAGAAAAGGTAGGTGTAATAAACTGTGTTGAAATATTAATTTTGTTGCCTTATTTTGAAGGGATTATGGATTCTTTTAAAATTGTGTCGAGGCAGGAAAAACATGGGATATATTTTACTGTTGTTTCACATCAGTGGGAAAAAAAACGGAAATTTATTGTGGCCTGTGTGTTGTGCAACATATATAGGTTAGGTTTGTTGCATTAACTTTATCTATGGTCAGCATTGGGAACTAGATGGTGAAATTTACTTCATGGTACATTTTTGAGGTGACATGCACTTTGTAGTAGCCGTGCACAGTTCTGTAGGTAGCAGTAACGTCATTAACACCTATAAATATTACTTACAAGTTCCATTACTTTAACGGAATAGCGAAGGTTCCCAGAATGTCGCGGCAACTATTAAAGCTACTTGAAAGTTATTGCAACGTTGAAGTCACATTTCAGTGATGCGAGTTAGTTGCTGCTAATATCGCTTACCACCTTCAAGTTCTGAAAACCCGAAAGTCATCCCACTGGTAACTATCACGTTCCCATGTACCACGAAAACTACGTAGAAGTTGTATAACTATAAAGTAATCATTAGTGGCAATCAGTTACTGTCACTTTGATGCTAGTTGGGTTATCTATCAGTCTATCTCTTAAAAACTCTTTAAAGAATATGTTTTGTTATAATTATATGCAAACCAAAAATAATTCACTTTAATAAATAGCAATTTAACATTTCATATAAGCTGCAGAAATGTTTCTAGCACAAGTTTTATAAAATATTTCAGTCGCTGTTGATATTTTTGTAAAGACTATTGACTATCATTACATCATAATTATATAAATTATAAAACAGTTTTTTAAAGCTTTGTTTAATAGAGCTATAAAACATGTCATTGTTTGTTACATTATTGCTATAAAACGATTAGGCAATTGTAACATTGCAATGCTGTATTATAGTTAAACTGCAGATTGAGATAACAATTCACTCTCACAAGCAAAATTGCTTAAATAGTCCCTTAATATTTCTGTTCTATAAGATGATTAGAAACCACTATAAATCAATTTTGTTTCTCTATCATATATCCATATGCATATACAAATATATTTGTTTTATACCCAACCAGCAAATTTGTTTTATAATTTAAATGTATCCGATTATTTTGTTTATTATTTTATTAATGCTTCTAACTGCTAATTGATTATATTAGAATGTTAGAAAATACTATTTTGTTGTCTGCAACGAACTATTTTATAAATTTATCATTAAAACGTTTCTACGGCAAAATTATAAAATATTTTTATAATCCAGTTAAGAAATTGTTTTATAAATGTTTCCATGACTCAGTTTTAAAACATTTCAGCTTATGAAACTAAATTGTTTTATAACAATTTTTTAGTAATGTTCAGCGGCATTTTAAGCACCATTATAAATATACATTGGAATTATTTTATAGATATTTCTTATGATTGTACAAAACAGTTATATTAAAGGTCTATTTGTGACAATTTTGCTTTTAAGAATAAATTGTTGTTCCAGAGTATATATGTTATATAATTATTATATAGCATTGTATTTGCTGTAATATGAAAATAGCAACAAAATCTTTACATACCAAAATTGTTTACATAAGCATAAAAATGTGGTTGCTAACAATATAATAAAACATGAGAAAATTGATTTCCTGCGTTAGCTGTGTATATATTTAGTCATATTAAAGTCTGTCTTTTGATGAAAATTTGTCATAATTATAGTAGGTATACAAGTTTATAAAAAATTATACTTCCTAAATTTTGATTACTAACACTGACAGAGCGGTGCAATCTCACCAAATCATACCACGGCGAAACTAAAAACATCAGATTTAGGACAATGGAGAAAATTAAAAAGTGATTATAAAAATATTAAGTACATGTATAAACCGTGTTATAGGTTTTGGCAATAAGACACAGTTTATGCTGCTTTATGAAACATGATGCATTCCACTCACTGTACTATTAACGTATCAGGTCATATACCAAAGTTCTGATGCTTCCACTAATAAAAGTAACTACATGTTTTTGGCAATAAATAAACCATAAATAAACAGCTCTGTAAATAGGGTGTTTTACTGCCACTAATTTCCAGGTTATATTTATGCAAATTGAACCAATTTTGTTTCCATGTTGTATTTACAACTCGGCCCTAACAGATTTATCATAAGAGCCGCAAAAGTATCGCGAAAGTGAATGATCTATTTTATAAGATTCAGGAAATAGTTATAGTAAGGCGCATTATTTTTTAGATGTTTTATAGGAATCATTTAATAGTTTAAATATCTTGAAATGCTTGTCACTAACACAAAAGTATTTTATAGAGGTATCTTAAAAGGCCAGCATTTGTGATCGTAAATTTGACAAGATATGAAAATGTAAAATATCAAATGTTTACTAGAATTTATGTAGTCAGAAACGTGCTAACTATACAGTTATGACTACTAAATCAAATTAGTGTAAGTTACATTGCAAAAAAAGTCATGTTTATAAAATCAATATTTATAAAATTTCAAAAATTATTATAAATCATTAATAAATGTGGGACGCGTTAAAAGTGTATTAAAAACATGGCCATAGTTCACAGTAAAATTTCCTCAGAATCAAAAATTGCAGTTGTAAGCCAGAACACGTCTCTTAAATAGTTATTATAGAGGTCATTAGGTACCTAGTATTAAATCACAATGCCATATGCTTTTAGTGTCAAAGATACTTCTTGTAATTTTTAGGATGCACTTGAGTAACCATTATATTTTATTAGTGTGTATAAAGCAACATGTTTTTTAACAATTACTATTTAAGAGCTCTTATAAAACAGTTTTTTGTTGTTTTATGGCAGTAATTTGACAAACAGTGAAGTGTGTTTTATAGTGCAATTAAATGAAGCTTTAATAAAACTGCAATATAGTGATGGTACTAAGATTTCATAAGGCCTGTAGAAATATTTATATAATTATTTTGTAATGGTTCCAATAGGCGTTACTACAAAATATCAACAGCGACTGAAATATTTTATAAGATGTTGCCAGTTTTGCATTTATAGCTGCTGTGAAAACCTTATGAAAGTGTTTCTGAGAGTAATGTTGTTTATAAAATTTGTGTCAGAAACATTTCTACAATTTTTATAAAATATCAAAATACTAGATGGGCATAAATCTACCTTGGTTATGTTCTATTTCTATATGCATTATTTTAAATTGTGTTCTGGAAATAAATAAATTGTATTATAATGGTGCTAGAAATACTTCTGAACAAGACTAAAAAAGTGTTATAAAACAATCTAGTTTTATAAACTGAAATATTTCATAGCTTAGCCACGGAAACGTTTCAAAAATAATTTCTTAGCTGTTATTTTATAACATTGCCGTAGAAACTTTTTAATGATAGAATTATCTTTGATATTTAACCACAGCCATCACTGTTTGGGAACAAATGTATTATCAAAGCAACTAATGCAACTTTTTTCAGGTTCAATTTCAATTTACCCTGCTCACGGACACACTCTATTCCCCCCTGCCTCCAGATTTACGACCTATTATTGACTATGATCAAGATGAGGATGCTACCATTCCTAGAACTATTGTGGCAGTAGAAGTACAAGATATTAAAAATGGCGCCACACATTACTGGTCTTTGGATAAATTACGGTAAGGTTATAAAACGATAAAATTTTGTTTGTTTTTTCATTGCAATTTTATATTCCATAATCATTATTTTGTGTATAGAAAGCATATTAACACATATACATGTACAAATCTGTTGAGGACTGTCATATTTTGATTCATAAAAATATAGACATAAACTGCAATGTATGTTTATCACAAATGATTTATGCAATGCAGTGATATGCTTCAAAATAATGTAAATAAGTAAGGTAAGATTATCTTATCTTCTATACTTGATCACATCACAACACTATATTAGCGTACACAAAAATGCACATGATAAAAATTAGGTTCGAAATCTGTAATATTACTTAATTACCCAAGGAACACCTAGATCTCTTATAGATATATAACAGATGTCAGAAAAACGATCTATAGATGATGCAAATCATCAGAAAGTTAGACATCTTTATGGCATCGAAATGTCCGCGAGATTTATGTCTATTTTTCACCTTTAATAGACATATCCAAGATATATTCTTATAGAAGTCTTATTAATGTATATTTATTTACCTCCATAATCTATCTGGATTTTTCTTGAAATGTGACGGAATATATAGATTGCATTTAGATGTCTATTTTTTATGGTAATAAGATGTCTTTATATTTCGTATTTTATAAATCATTTTAAAGACGTCTAAAAAATATAATTTTTCAGATGTCGAGAAAACATATTTTTTTGTACATTTATATCTAATTCAGCTTTGGACATCTATTAGAGATTTTTTTTGCGTTTAAATTTATATGTATATTTAGACGTTTAATGCACATATATTTTTCAGCATTTATATATGATTAATTAGTTTTAGATATCTATAATGGATAGTTTCTTATTGTACATTGTTCATTAGATTGTTCTAAGATGTAAATTTTGATACATGTATGTACCCTTTAGGAGGATTCAAATCATATAATCCACTGGACACTAAAGACGACTTAAAAAAAAACTTAAATTCTGTACGAACGTTTATTAAAAAATAAAGAATATATAAAATTTTACAAAATAATGGACTTAAAACTATGAAATTGTTTGGTGGCATCCAACTGAAACATTTTAATTTTTCTGCCACTTCCCGTTTTACCGGAAGAGGTAACCATTATTTTAAATGGGACACCCTGTATATTTTCATATACTATGTAAAAGACATTATGTCAAAAACTTTAGGTTTAGGCGGTATTCACTTATTATTATTAAGTTAAATTGCGAAGAGACTCCTGCTAGCATTCTAGCATAACTAGGATATTGAAGCAAAAATAATTTTAAGAGGGTAGCCAAAAAATACCACTAATAGTCCAGTCCCCTTTGTTTGATAATGGTGCTTTTTCTATAATTCTTTTTGCATTGTTATATGTAGTTTATGTAGCAATGCACCCGGCCCGAGGGGTAGGAAATGTATTTTAATTATTAATAATCAATAAACAATTTTTATCGATAGTTATATAATAAACTGAATATCTTGGATTGTTATTCATAAAATTTAGTGTATAAAATTTAGTGTGTATGTTTTTGGATCGCTGAACACAAATCCAAAATACCAAAAAACACTCATTTTGATCGGAAAATTCAGAAAATTATGTCAATAAAAGTGTATCAATAAATGACAGTTTCGGGCTGTAAAAGCAAGTGATAAGCATTTAAGAGATTTTTATGAATACTGATTAAGAATTTGAACTCATAATAGGAAAATTGTGGAAAAATCTCAAAAGATCCTAGTAAGCTTTTATGATTTTCTATCACTATAAGAGTCCAACGTGCCAAAATATACGTCTCTGTGATCAATGATAACTAATTTGAGGTCGAAATGTCGAAAAAAAAGTTTTTCGGAAAATTTTGGAAAATGATCTGAGTAGAAAATATTAGATCTTAACCGTTTTTTTTTTCACAAACTACTAGATTAAATGTTAAGAAATTTTGTATAGGGGTATTCAACTATCGCGGATGGTGGAAAATTCGTAAAATTTGAGAGATAGTGAGTGTATTTATTGATTATTGATAATTAAAAAACATTTCATACCCCTCGGATCAGGTGCATTATGTTACATAAGCCACACCTTACACAATGCAAGAACTTATGAAGGAAGCACCATTATTAAACAAACGGTTAATGACTTCCTTCTGGGACTATAAACTTGTTTTAGAAATATATCGATACTAATTTTGTCTTAAATGGCAACTACCACCAATTTATTTCAGTTAATGATTCTTCATTAAAAAATAATGCAAAATTGTCTCTTTCCCTATATTAAATGTATACAGTTTTTAAGATATTTAGCGTCATGTTATAACAAAAATCACACGTACAAACATTCTCACTTATTTTCAAATTTTATATTTATTTGAAAAAGATTTTTCAATAATATTATTTTAAATGATTATAACATGAATTAACATAGAAACATTTTTAAACATATGAAATTTTAATTTACGTTAATTTTTAAAATATTTCAAATATTCTTGTCTTGTTATATAAATCTCAACGGTACACTTTAGATATAGAGATTGAATCATAAACTAAACTAAAATTTTGGAGTTGCCATTTTGATGTATTTTTTAAACGTAAGGTTGCAGTGTTTATGAAAAACCAACCAATTATTGGTTCTGTTTACATATACTTAAATTTTTATCATTCCAGCACATGGCGTTTCTTTGCAATTTTACTTAATTAACATCTGTCTGACACTTATTATTATTTTTTGAGAAGTCTGACAAAATAATTAAAATTAAATGAATACTGTCTAAACCGTGAGCTATATGAAATTAAATTAGAATTCACTGTAAAATCTAAAAATTTAAAAATATGCAGGGTGTTCTATTTAAAATAATGAAGTTGGTTGCCTCTTCCGGTATAACCGGAAGTGGAAAAAAATGTTTTAGTTGGATGGAGCACCGCGGCAAAAATGCATACAAAATTTTATAATTATACCTTTAACAGTTTTGGAAATATTTTAAGGTCATGGTGACACACGTTGCAGTTTTACAAGTACTAAAACATGAAATAATTTTTTTCTTAACTTAAAAATACCATCAGTCGGCACTTTTATTTTTCTTATTGGAATATTCATACCGCTGCCTCGCCAACCGAAGCCAGTCCTGGATAGCCTTAAAGGTGTTGTGGACCAGATCAACTGGTTTTTCGAAATCCAAAGATAAGAATACTGCATCTAAAATCACAATTAATAGTTAAATGAATGGTATGTTAAAATCAGTCTTTATAAAAAAAATTATAATTTATTTCCCGCATTATGTACTTTCATATTATTGACACTCAACAAAACCTATTTTAAAGAAAAGTTGCATCTACTTAATTTTACAAACAAAATTGCATCTATCACCTGATTTTCATTCCCCATCTTTCTCAGATGTCAACCAACTGCAAATAGTGACACGTTATTTACAATACTAATATGTTATAATTTCGTGCGTTATGATACATAATATACCACCTTCCAATTAGTTATTATTCATCCAATTTCAACCAATTTTGGATCGGTATCAAATACCTTCACTACATATTTTTTGAGTAAAACAAGACTTGTTTCAGTCATTGGCGTGAATTTTTATTAAGAGAAAAATTGTTGATTTTTCAATAAATCAAGCTATAGACATTTTTTACTAAAAAACTAATGCAATATTATTGATCAGCATGCTTATAACTGCTATATACAAAAATTTAAAAGCAAATTGATTTATTTTGATTTCTACCACACAATGTTATCGATACTTTCAAATTTCGTAGGTCAAAAATGTTCACTGAAGAAATTACCATACATTTTGAATCACCAGTCCTATAAATAATTTGGGCAATAAGGATTGTCGAATTTGACAGTATCGATGACAGCACGTGGCAGGAAAAGTGATTTTAAATAGAAAACTAGGAATGACTTTTGAAAAACAATTCGTTTCCCAGTTAATAATTATTATTTAATATTTGAAAATTCTTTAAGGGAGCCTTAATTCAAAAACCATAAATCAAAATATCACTACATTTTGGATATAGGGGTTCAAGAGCATGCTGGTTAATAATATTGCATTAGTTTTTCAGTAAAAAAATGCCTAATATGATTTCTCGAAAAAACTACCCTTTTTTTTAATAAAAATGCACGGCAATGGCTAAACTAAGTTTTGTTTTAAGTAGAGGTCTAAAATAAGTATTTTTTTTTACTTTACAGTAAAACTAATACAGCTAGCTATATGAACATTCCACACATACTTCAGTATTAAGCTTACTAAAAGGCTGATTAGTCTTTCCAACTTTCGAATAAATTTATTCTGTAGGTGACTATATACAATATCACTAACAGCTGCAAGACAAATTTATTCAGCGGTAAAATGATTTGAGACCTTTATTTCTCTAATATATACTATCTATATACCAATTTTACAGGCTCTTACTTTACTGGACTCTACATGTTTACCCCCATTTACTCCCCAACCCTTCAACGGAATATGATCAAAATATAATCTAGTTTCAATCTCGTCAAAATATGTACGTGCGCCAAATTTCAAGTCAATATGTTAAAAAGTTACAGAGTAAACGTGGATATCAAAAAAGTTACAGATCGACAGACATTTTTCGTCACTCTACTTCCACTGGGTGTGGGGTAAAATTATGAATATAAACTGAAATGATAAACATATTAAAGATGTAAAAAAGTGAAAAATACAAATTTTTTAAAATTATCCATTGAATTGTCATTGCATTTTTAATAAATGTAACCCATTTATGATCTGGGGAGGGTTTTAGATGTGTTTTATACGTTTTATTTTTTTACACAAAAGGAGAAAGTCATTAGGTGCCTACATAAAACAATGTTTCTACTACTTAAATAATAGTTAATACAGTTATTACAGATACGTTTTTGAACACATAGTGGTGCCCACTACTCACGCCGGACTAGGACCAATCATATAAGAATAAATCGTATGCATTGTTTTATATTATTAATGCAGAACAATGAGCAATCACAAAATGCGAATACTATAACCGATGTGCCGTACTCAATTCAATCTGAGATCCAAAAGTGAATCTGCTTAAATCTTAAATAGTATACAAACTTCTCACAATTTATCATTTTCGATAAATTTATCTTAACGTGCAATTTCCTGTTGGAAAGTTGTAGAAAAACTATACAATTCTACCAGCGTGTAAAGCTATTCACACGAATTAATTACGATAATATGCTTTCGGATCGTGCAGTAAAGATTAGACTCGCGAATCATAGCAGCCATTACACATTTGTTGAAAAATATGCTATTAAAGTATTATGTACATAATTTCCTTGTTAAAATACAACATAAATATTTGTTTGTTTACTTACCTCCAAATAATAATATGTAGGCTACTTTTCAGAACAAAACAATATAGTTTATAACTAGGTATTTATGCAGGACGCATACTTGTATTTCACATCTTGAAAATCTTGACTAAAGGACGCCAAACAAAGATTTCCAGGCCTCGCCTCGCCGGCATGACTTCACTGTCTCACTGCGTGTGCGCAGTAGTATCGTCGTGTTATCCCCTTATATTAATAATATTTTAGATTATTATTTTTAGATCCAAAATAATTCTTATCTAAAAGGTCGCACATCAGTAATATCTTGTAGACATGCAAAACTATGCATATATTTTATGGTCTAAAATAAAGTCTAAATGATGTATTTCATGACCTAAAATAATTTATGTGATATATGTCTAAATTATAATATTTATTAGATTAACCGAAAGAGGTATAATTTATTTCGGTCTAAAATAAAGTCTAAAATAGGGATATTTTACATCAATCTAAGGAGAGTTTTTTATAATACGTCTATTTTACATTGCTTTAAAGCTTTAGACGGTTTTAGATGCTTTTTAACGTATATTAGATGCAATTTAGACGAACCTGTGTTCCTTGGGTAATGTTTTTAATTAATTATGAGAATATGACTAAAGGACCTTAATTAATGACCATTTGGTTATTAACAAAATCAATAAAGAACTATTAGTGATGGAAATATATACCTACAAAGGATGTTTGAAAAGTACGTGCCTGGACGGAAAAGAACAAATTATTTTGAATTACTTTTAATTTTTCAGTATATGGCAGAGGAACCTCACGCGATAACCATTTTATTTTAAAAAGTACGTTTTTTTATTTTTCTTCTGATGCTGTTCTCATTCAAAGAGAACTTCTTTCCCGGAAAGAGATTTTTAGTTTCATGATGATCAGATTGTTCACCTTATTCTTGGCAGACATTTTGCAATTCATGCTATGTTCTAGTTGGTCTCCCTATGCTGTATAGAACATCCAACACCCCCATGTAACCAGTCTCAGCTGTCTATTAGACGCATGACCTCACCATAGCAAGATGGAGAAAACTAAAGCGCTAGCTTGTCTGGTTTTTGTATGCTTCGTGATATTCCTGTCATACTAAATTTTGTTCAATTAGCAGCCGATCTTACCATCAATATTCTTCATCGAATATCATATTCATACTTTTCCTTCATATTATTTCGATACTTCTAAAACAGTGACTTATAAAATTGAAAAGATTAGGCAAATGTAATGATACCATTTTATAGGTCGGAAAAATCCAGAATTTTGCCGTATTGGTTTTTAAGTGTTGGCCTGGTACATTTGGTAAGTTCTATAATTTTGGAATATTATGTATTGTCCAGTGGATAGCGGATCTGTAATGCAGGCTTCTGTTTTATAGGAAAATATCGATGATGATAGCGAAATAACGCAGGGTCATTTTTACATATTTTGTCTAGTAATTCACACACATAATGTGTACTGGGCAAGTGTTAGTGCCATAGCTGGGCAGTACTCGAGTAAATTGTACTTGTATTTGTACTGAGTATCCAAGGAATTCAGTAACAAGTACTCGTGAGTACTTTTATTTGGATGCCACTCTGTACTCGAAATTTTCAAGTACCTACTTTACATTATTATAGGTACTTGAGTACTTTTAGTGGTCACAACTGACGATTAACGAGTACGAGTACCGACGTGCAACACAGACAAGTCTCAGCTTATCTTTTCGATTCTGGTATTTAAAAAAAATCTACTACGTTAGTTTTTGTCTACCACCCCTTTTATCCTCTAAAAATGGCAAAAAAAGGGTTTTGTTCTAAGGTTTTGATCTAACTTTTCTGAAGTATTTTAAAGTCTTTGCGAGTATGTACTTTTTAAAGGTACTCGTTGTGAAGCACTCGTGAATATTTTGGTGAGATACTCTGCCTAGCTAACCTGAGCTAGCTGCACTGTTGCTGTCATATACTTGACATCCATAACACTTGGTCAGATTGTGACAAACCTTTTTGTGTTAGCTGGGAAGTTTTTAATGACTGTGAGCTAATGCGTTGTCATAATGATTTAGAAACTCTGCCATTCCTGGTCTTTATTTACGAATGTTTCTGAAAAGCATTGCAAGAACCACAGTATTCTCTAATTAATAGCTTGGCCACTTGAAAGGTAATCATTCATTATAATCCTCTTAGAATTCCAGAAAACTGATAACTATTCCAGCTAATAGAACTGCTTTTGCTTTCTTAAGAATTGGAGACTGGCATGTTCACTTCTTCATTTGTTCTTTTCTTTCTGGTGTATATGAAGCTAGATCCAAGTCTCAAGATCACATGGTACTTTTTTTTCTTCCTTAAATATTACAGATTACAGTTGTGTTGTTCAGGTGTTTGACCTCTCCTCACCTCGACCTATAAAGATCTTTTGTGATTACCCCATATCTATATGTTCCCATCCCATTCCTTCTAAGGAATCCTAGAATTTTGCTGGGGGCTAACTTTGACACTTCTGCAAGTGTTAAAATCACCTGTTCCAAGTGTTGTAGCCTTTGCCGGACTAATACTTCGCATGTGCAAAGTATGTGTTCCGACGTTTCGGTTGTCTTAATACAGAATCGACAACTTTCATCCTCAGCCTTGCCCATTTTTTTAAGATGGTATTTTAATGGGCAGTGACCCGTGAAAAGAGCTGTTAGTAGTCTTAATTCCGTTTTGCCGAGTTCAAGTAGCTCTTTAGCTCTCTTTTGCGAATAAGTAATGAACTTTTTCGCTTGTTTTTGTCCTGGAGTTGAGTTCCAGTAGGAGGATTTTTGTTCATCCTCCCATGTTCTTACCTCCTCCGTCGTGTTACTTCTTGCTATCCCATAAAACGGTTCTGGTCCGATGAATGACGATTTGGCACCCTGTCTTGCGAGGTCGTCGGCAATCTCATTCCCTTCTATTCCTTCATGCCCTGGCACCCACATCAAGTTGGCCTTGTTGTTTCTTGCCAGTTGCTTTATTGTTTGTTCCTTAAATATACAATAACACTCATGTTTCATATAGTATTCAATACTTGAATGAGCTACTAAACAAAAACTGTGTGACTGATCAGGACATTTCACTTATAGCCAGAATGTCACAAATATTTTATCGCCTTCTGTGTGTCATGTCACGAACTTTCCAGACACCTACTGTATGTTTATAAACCAAAATTATCTACGTAATATTACAGAATAAATAGCGATTAACGTTAACAATTCAGGTCATGTATTTATTTTATCTATATTTTTCGAACCATAAGACAAAGATTGGAGATAATGCGTCTAATCTATAATGAAGAGGTGCCAGAAATTCAAAGTCCAGAAGTTGGTGTTGACTCCACGCCGCCTCTGCTGAGATGTCTCTCTCAATGTCCACCTTCGCCATCACGCTTCTCACTTACCAGTTTAATACCTTCGAGGTTGGTGCCACTGTATACCACCTCTTTGGTTCGTTTCATGTAAATACTTTGCTTCCATGTAATTCCTTCTTTTTGTATAGATCCTTTTTCAGTTTTTGTAGTAATGTGGTTTGTAAATTTCTATTGATCATGAAACAAAAATGTATATGCAAGAGAAAAATTAGAAATGTGTGGTGATTTATTTTATAATCCAAGTATTTTATATAGAGACCTCAAAACCACGTTACTTAACTATATTTCCACACTTATTAAATAGGCTAACTTACATTGTGTATTGGAGAAAACTTCAACTTGGGTGTGAAAATTTCATTTGTTTCAGAATTTATTCATTAGCATAAAAATTAAATGATTTCTAAATGTATTGTATACACCTATTTGAGCTTGTTGTGCATCTGCAAATTAGTGGTGATAGTTCTTAAAGCAGCTTGCCTTCTTATATATATATTATTCCAAATTTTCCAAAAATCTGACTGTGGCAAACTGCTTTGGTAAGTGTTTAGCGTTCTCTCAGTGCAACTTCTTTCATGGACATATACCCATATAATAATAACTAAGTCATTGGCAGAAAACTGTAATTAAAAAAAAAGTGTAAAGCTTATCTTATAAAATGCTACAAGCATTTTGGTATAATATTTACAATTAAACCATTTTTCGGATGCAAGATGAAATTTATTTTATCCCAATTGAAACTTTATTCAGGAGTCTGCATCTTATCAAACAACAAATACTTTTCAACATCAAAAGAATTTGTACTAATTTCTATCAAAAAGTAAAAATTCAAGTCGGATACTAGAACTCAAGAACTAAGAAGCATCACATAAAAAATTAGATGAAAAGAATTTCATTATCCCTTGAATACTCATATCGTATTCTCATCGGTTTCACTAAATATCCTTTATGGCATGAAAATCTGCAACTTCTTTAAAAAAAAATTCAAGTCGAAGAATGGCACTTGAAACCATGAAGACAGTAGATATTCTTATCCCTTGGATATTGGTATAATAACTCTTAGTTTTCTTATTTATCACTGATAAACTTTCTTCAAGAATATTCTTTAATATCATAAAAATATGCACCAGTCTTCCAAAAAAACAAGTTCAAGTTGGAAAAACATAATCGAGATCTCCAAGATGAGGCAGACACAAATTCTTATCTCTCAGATATTGGTACCAAATTCCTTGTTCTTATTTTTTGCTGACAACCTTTAGTAACATTCTTCAATATCATGAAAGTGTGCATTCCATTCTTAAAAATAAAATTTAACTTAGAGAATCGTACTCAAGATACCCTAAGAGACACATTTCTTTATGACCAATGTCAACCTATTTGGGAAATAGTTTCTTTTTATACAATTTACATATTTATTTATTCAATTACTACCGTAGATTATGCTGTTTGTGTTGAATTCTATATTGTCACAATAATTCTGAAAATTTCAAGAGTTCCCAAGTTGCAAGTGGTCAATTCACCTTTAATACCACCCCTGCTAGCACGCCACACAAGGTTATCATATTTTTTCGTGAAATAGATGCTCCGATCAGCACTTGTTTTGTGTAGTCTCATCAAGCCATGGCCTATAGGAGCCTAATGTACAGAATTAAAATTGCTCAGCAAAGTTTTGTCTTCATATGCTTTTGCAAACTTAAGGCATCTTTTGCGGCATGAGTTAATCTTCACATCATTTTTGAGGTAAAATTCTTGGCGCGTTGTTCTTTTTAAGTGGTTTCCAAATAGGCCACCGAAACTGTTTAATGTGATCACTCAATATCAACGTCAGCATTGTAGATGCACAAAGGGATTTAAATTAGCTCTAAGAATGACACAAATGCGAAGCCTTCCCCTTCGTTGTAGATAGTGAAGGTACAAGCGTCTATCTAGAAACACACCTACCCATACTAGATTAAAAGTATGGAAGGCGTGAGCTGACTGAGACGCAAATACTTATTTTGATTGCTCATTACACGAAACCAATATTCAATATAAATAGAACATTATTTGTAATAATTTTTATGATATAGTATGAAATGTTCTGTGGGACCAACTGATTCACAGGAAAATATAAAAAACAACGGTGTGGCATGTTATAAGTGGTTTTAATGATGAAGCAACTTGCAACTTAGGAAATTTTTTGCTCCTAAAAATAGCCACATTGAGCATACGATTTCCAAACAACAACAGATTATAATTTTTGTCCTCTATTTTTCCTAATTGCAATGGACTACAAATTTGTGAAGTCGGCGACGTCTGCTGTTATTATCAGTGATCAGTATTTTGGGTTTAATTTCAGGTGCGCCGTTACAGGGATTTATTGAAACAAGAATAGATGGTTAATTCACTGAAAAATAAATACATTTTTATTTATTTTTCGTTTAATATAAATTATATAATCTATGTACACAAAACACGCTATTTAAGTTAAAGAAACAGAGCGTGTAAACAATGCACACCTGAATCACGTGGCCGACATGCTTGAAATACTGTCGAACAGACCAATAACAGCGCATCTTGCCCCTGATCGTCTTTAAATTGAATGAACTTGGCCCAGGGCCTAGTTTATAATTGTGTTTACTTAAAAAACTTCTTATTGCCAATATGCCGTGTTTTACTCCAAGGAAAAGTACGATTGAAAAATGGATTATAAAGAACTACATTTTGATGGCGAGAAAATAATTTGTAATATTTGTGATCTCACAATAAGGTGTATACAGAAAAATGTTGTTTTAAAACATGTAAATAGTTACACACGAGTGTAATACAAAAAAGGAAAAGAGAATTTCATAGGAAAAATTTTATTTCGCTTTGGCTCTTTTGTTAATATGTTTAAATCTTCCATGGAGTGTACTAAATAACGCTCATTTTACACATTTTCTAAACAAATATTGCGTGGGCAACATGAAAAGCCCCTAGTAGGATAAAACATTTCCAAGAAAAATGGCCTAATTGGCCACTTCCTCCAAAACCAGTGATCACACGTTTATAATCTTTTATTTTTGTTATACTGATAAAACAATCATAAATATAAATCACAATAGAGCATAAGACATCAGGGTGCAGGGTATCCTTGACAGCTTGGCTTAATATTTGCTATCACTTACCTTAGTAAATACTCACTAAAAGAGTATTCCTGAAAAGATAAAGGTAAGGCTCCAAAAAGCTCAACAAAAGAAGATAGTTGGACGCCACCTTATTTTACGTTAAGGGAAATCAACTAATACGGATATTACTTATCACTTCAACTATAAATATGCCCGGCAAAATAAGGAAATACCGAGCTATCATAATTTGAATGAGCGAGAAATTATCGAAATAAAACAAAGCTAAAACAAAATAATCTATTAACCGTTCTAGGTTACATGGTAAACCGAAATACAGTAGTCGTAAATGGTACAACAAAGATAGATTAATACAATATTCGGTATCGCACGGCCCGAGCTCAATGACCTTGAATACAAAAACTTATAGCTAACTAGCTTAAACTACTAAGAACGGCACAAAAATGTTGGTTAACATGGATTAAACAATTTAAACAACATGAATCCATATTTCGTCAGATTAATTACCCATCATTGGTTTTCAAAAACAAATTGTACAACATTTAGGGTAGAAATACAAACGGCTGGTACATGTAACGGCTTCTCTCTTGTTCTTTGCAAACTTAAATGTTACTTGGCAATTACACAATATCTTGCCACTGGTTATACTTACTGGTCATATAAATTGTCAACTAAGCAAGTCAATGCGGCAACTGTCCGCTAATAACACGAAAGTGGTGAAATTCTCGACTGATTTCACGCGCGTTAGTTAATCGTTGGATAAAAATCAATTACGAGACAGGTTCATTAACGGCACTGGAGCACCTTGTCCCTCAAAACTCATAGCCTTAGCCACTACAACATAGTACATAAAATAAATAACTTACAATTTGATTCCTGGGCACATGAATGTTAATTGAAGGATAGCACCCCGAAAACGGAACTTACAAAACAGCAAAACAAGGCAAAGATACTTGAAATCCAAAAGATCGTTAATTGCTTCGAAGGAAACCAATCCAAACTAACCAGGTGATTTGCTGCTATTAAATCCAGGTTCACTCTGTCATTAAATTTACTTGCTAATATGTTCACGTTACTGATGTACCAACATTACAATCACAGATTAACATAAAACGTAGTTACGACACGGCCACAGCTCGAATGCCTCTCCTAAAGAAAAACATCTACCTCTTCGAAACAAACAAGCCCCCCTACACGTCTTGGTACCATTTCTACCTGCCCCGCGAACGACATCAACAGTTTTTATACACTTGTTTGTGAACCGTATTTGGAGCTTATGATTCAATTCTACAAGCACATACTTTAAGAACTGGCCTGTTACACGTTGGGGAATATGGATAAACGTGGCATGTTATTACCATGTTAACTTCAACTCAGTAAAGGAAGTTGTAGAAACCTTAAATGAAGATGATACTGCGATTAAGCATGCAAATGATGTAATGAATATTCCAAATATTAAAAATGATATAAAATTTATTTTCCAATGTTTTAAAATAATAACAAGATATATAGAAAACCTTGTCCAAATTTGTCCTTGAAAGAAACATTAGCAAACTAGATACTGTTCAAAAAACAATTAATGAAATTCCGGGTGCAACTGGTGAAGTTATATCAAAACAGTGAGTTGCAGTTTTACAAAGGAATCCAGACTTGGTGATCGTATTTGCCATTACCGAAAAAATGGTAACGGAAGCAGATGTCTTCCTTGATCAGGTGCCTATGAATATCTTTAAATATGCTTCCCTCACTTCTGTGGAATGCGACAGATCATTTTCGACCTTACAGTGGATATTTAGTGTTAAAACAAAACGTCTCTCACACGAAAATTTAGAAAAAATACTTACTGTATACTTTGAAACTGTAAATACTCAGTAACAGTATGAAGTCTGAATCTTGCTGATTTATAACAGTTTATGTGTAAAATATGTGTACATATATTTATTATGCCAAATTATATCATAAACTCATAAGGTAGGTTTGTATTATATTTAATTTTGTAAGAGAGAACAAACTTACATTTAATATTTTGATGTAAAATTTTATATATGTGCGCCACTGGAATTAAACCCAAATTCCGAACATTAGTTATTATTGACGAAAAAAGTAGATCTAACTGAAGACATAGATCTTACTAACAAATGAGGTAGGCTCTAAATACCTATTGTAATAAGACTTTGAATGGATAGCCAGCCTATTATTATTAACACAAATGAATCTTATGAAATTTTATTTATCTGTTGAACACATAAGTAAATTAGCCTTATTTTTACATTTGCTTCTTACTGTAAAGCGTCGTTTTACTTTTTACATTTAATTTGAACGCTTCTTTCTTCTCATGGTGGCACCAACCTAACATTTCCATTTATTTTGTTTGTAAATACTCCTCTGTACATACATAACCACTTTACCATAACTGGACGCATTTTATAATAACAAATTTTCAGGCAACGTTTGGAGTTAATGCGTGAAATGTATCACAACGAAGCGGAGATGTCTCCAACTTCCCCCGATTATAACGTGGAATCACTAACAGGCGGCGATCCATTCTATGACAGATTCCCATGGTTCAGAATGGTAGGCAGAGGTTTTGTATATCTTAGCAATTTACTGTACCCCATAACGTTAATACACAAAGTGGCCATAGTTAGTGAAAAGGGAGATGTTAGGGGATATTTAAAAGTCGCTGTTCAAGCTGTGATGGATGAAGATAACTCTGATCAAGTTGGAGTTCGCCAAAGTGCACGGATAGCATTTGAATCAACTCCTAAAGGTAACGCTAAATATTGTGAACTTCTTAATTTTAAGTGTTTGATGATCTTTTCAGCCATTATTGATCGGAATATTCATAATATGGAAGAAAGGATAGTGGAAGGTCAAAATAACATCGATCCAATTAAACTTGACGAACTTATTGAATGCGACGCCGATTCAGGACGTGGTGATAGTTCGGTGTCATCAGATTTGAAGGAGGAAGATATCCCTGAGCATCTTGCCATTGGTAGGGAGTTCACATTTAGGGTGACTGTTTTACAAGCTGTAGGAATTTCTACCGAATACGCCGATATTTTCTGTCAGTTCAAGTAAGTATTGTATTAAATAATTGTGCTTATTATTAAATGTTTTCCATATGGTAAAGCTAGGATTTAATAATTTATGCAACTTTTATATATGCTAATTGCCAAATTTAATTCTCAAAAAAATAATCCATTTTTTAATTTTATTTTCAGTTTTCTCCACAGACATGACGAGGCATTTTCTACTGAACCTGTAAAAAATACTGGCAAAGGAACTCCACTTGGGTTTTATCATGTTCAAAATGTAAGTAAATTATACAAAAATTATTATTATAGAACAGGAGCCAGCGTACAAAGACTTGCACAAATTATAAAGAACATTTTCATGAATTATTTAGTGAAGTATCAACTGATAAGAAAAATTCTCATATCACCTTTGCTGTCTGCCTTGCTATAAGGTAAAGGATTAGTAATGTATCTAACTGATACAAATTACAAATGTGTGAAGTAATCGCATATGCTATTTCTCCTGTACTATTATTTTGAGGTATTTAAAATACATAACATAAAATGAAAATGTTAAAACTTCTTATTCTTTTGTAAAAGGAATTCAAAATTCTGATGGGATACTGATGCCGTTAAAACTATTGTAAAACATTTCTAAATAAATATGTTTGTTTCAGATAACTGTATCTATCACAAAATCATTTATTGACTACATAAAAACCCATCCCATAGTCTTCGAGGTGTTCGGCCATTATCAACAGCATCCCTTGCACAAAGATGCTAAACTTGAAGGGAATGTACGTCAACCTCCTCGTCGTATGCTTCCTCCTTCTATACCAATCTCCCAGCCAGTGCGATCCAGCAAATTTGGCGCCCTACCGTCCCCATGTACTGCTCACATTCATGCCAAAGTAGATGTCTTAGTTTGGTTTGAAATTTGCGAATTAGCACCGAACGGTGAATACGTACCAGTTGTTGTCGAGCACAGCGATGACCTTCCGTGTAGAGGCTTATTTTTATTACATCAGGTTGGTGACATTGTTAGATATTAATGTATTAATAATTCTTTAATTTTTCAATATTTTATTAGGGTATTCAACGACGTATTCGTATTACGATAGTTCACGACTTGGCAGCTGAAATCAAATGGAGGGATGTACGGGAATTAGTAGTAGGAAGAATAAGAAATACTCCTGAATCCGAAGAAGATGAAGATAATGATAACTCAGTTTTATCGTTGGGACTTTTCCCTGGAGAATATTTAGAAATACCTGGAGATGACAGAGTCATGTTCAGATTTGAGGCGGCTTGGGACAGCTCCTTACACAATTCACCCCTTCTTAACAGAGTAACTTCACAAGGAGAACAGATATTTATGACAATATCAGCTTATTTAGAGGTACCTATATATTAATTATGTGGTATGTAACATATTGTCACGTGTTTCTACCCCCTAGAGACCTCCCTTAAACCGTTGGTTCGAAGATTATAACTAGAGATAACCCGCTAACACACTATTTATTCAACAACTTACTGTAAACTTAACCTCACAATATACATTTTTTATTATTATTTTAAACTAGGGAGTGGCTACGTGGACGCCGCGGCGGACGTCTATTATTTCTTAGCTGTCCGCCGTGGCAATTGATTTGGATAGATACTATTTATTCTGTGCTATAGCGGTGTTCTCGACGTGGATCGCTGGCCTATGCGTAACGTTATCGTCTTGTGGAGCGACAGGTTCCGAGTTCAAATACTGCCCACTTAACTTTTTTTTTAAATATTTTGTAACGATTAATATCCTTTTTCACAAATTCTGGTTGGATTTGACAACAGAAATGTTCTTTTTTCAGAAAATTGCATAAAATATTCCAATTTCTCTGTGCGGCGGTTCAATAAGTCGTGCAAAAGCGCATGCGCGGCGGAGAGCTAAGAAATTATATATGTCCGCCGCGACGTCCACGTAGCAACTCCCTTTAAACTATACTAGCTAACATAACCTTAAACAATGTTTGTTACTTGATATTTTCACTCTACCGTTCACTTTATATCACTTCGGATTTATCTGAAGTCAATTTATATAAAATCTGCCTTCCTGCCGTGAATCGGTTGTCTTACATACCCCACAAAATGCATCTAGAAAATTGCAGCAAGGTCCATAACTTTCTCGTGCAGGTATCTAGAACAATGTAACAAAATCTCGATATTTCTTTTTCTAGACAAGTCGTACTACTAGTACCTAAGAGATGGTGCAAATTAAGTTGAACATATTACAGGTTTCCATAATGTGAATGAATACAGAATCAAGGTGTGGAGACATGCTAATAATGAATGCAGTGACCTGTTATCCCTGCTACTTAATTCATGCTACCAGCACCTAGGGGGCGCAAATGCGTAACAATATTATACTGCTATCCTTAAGAAAAAAGCTATGTCACTAAAATAGTTTCCACAAACACTAAACATTTGATCACTACACTCAAATAGTAACATTCCATGCTCGTTTCGACAACTACGTTAGCATTATCGGGTGGTGATTAAACGTTCAATTTTTTTATTTTCTGATGATGTCAGCATTGTTGGTGAAACCGTTGAATGTTAAAATATGGAAAATTTAAAATATTGTGTGTATTAGTTATTACATATTAAAAACAAATACTGTTTTTTCAATTTTAGTTAGAGAATTGTGGACGTCCTGCCATTATAACCAAAGATTTGAGCATGGTGATGTATGGAAGGGATGCAAGAACAGGACCCCGATCACTCAAGCATCTGTTCTCTGGAAATTACCGCAACGCTGAGGCGAACCGCTTATCCGGAGTCTACGAACTGTTATTACGTCGTGCTAGTGAAGCAGGTAGTCCAGGTAGATCCCCTTTAGTATCCTCCTCCCTGCCTCTCTCTGTGTATGATATATCCTATGAACCTATCTCTTGTTTGCTTGTTATGTATGTTCTTTATTTTGATGTTGGTAATGTTGCAAAAATATACAGGGTATTTTTTAAGAGTGTACAAAAGTTTGAATTGGTGGTCACGTGTTTTCCAAATATTTCAACAATACAAATTGTTGATTATGCAAACAATGGAAATCCTTGTTAACTTCTACGTTAAACATGAATATAATGAGCATTAAAAAATAACGACATCATGATGCCTATACAAATGAAACTGTGAGGCTTAGGTGCTGAGAGCGTCCACCAGTTGCCCCAGACACTTCTGAGCCCTTTTTTTTTTAAGGAATCTGATGATCTACAGATGAAAGAAGGCTTCTACATAAAAAAATTCTGATTTATCATAGCTCCAAATTTTCATATTCTGTTTACATAACTATAACTCGTCTTCCTCGAAATAGAGTGTTGTGTCAAAGAGCTCATCATTATAATAATAATAGTAGTTGTTCCAAAGCTGCTGACCAAATACTGTTCTTTGTAGAGAGTAGAATTTTTAGTTTACTGTGTTCACGAAGCAAAGTATTATAATTTGAAATATTCCTGGAATTAAAAATACATTGACATGATATCTTAACTTTTACAGAACATTGGCTTAATAGTAAGGGACTTGAATCAATTCATATTGAAGGTTATAAAAACACACACTTTTGAAGGTCACCCTTGAATGACACAAGCAGGTTTAGCAATGGCCCTTTTTCAATTATCGATATTGCTGGAGACAGTAAAACAAAAATTGAAAACTGTTTTATAGACAATTTTGGATTTCTTACTATACTATGTTGGATATAGTGAAATTTTTAAAAATGGCAAAGAAGTAGACTCTTCTATACAAGATGTAGGCATCTCTGCAAAAATTCACGTACTTTAAGTATAAGCGACATAGAAAGGTCTTTTTCACAGAGTTTTTTTAAACGAAAGACACCAAGAAACAAAACCCCTAAACATGTAGAACAAATATTAGTAATAAACATTTAATCTTGTGATTTATTAATTAAAAATTCTTGGGGGTTAGATAGTATTAGATCCGTCAATAGTTTCAGCCTTCTTAGAGAAAGTGTTTATAATAATTCAATCATATTTACTATAGATGTTACAGTATGGAATTTAAAGAGCTACAAGACAAGATATTTGTGTCATATACGCATGAAATTTTTTGCAATGCAATGCCATCTCACCAAGAAATAACACTGATTTTCATATTTTCTGCAATCTGGGCTGTAACTAGAGAACATAGACAGTAATAATAATTGGCGTTAACTTTCACAATGCAAGGCCAGCAGGCCAGTACAAATACATAAGATCTTGGGGCTTTAAAATGGAAATTCAAAAAACCCCCAAACCGGAATTATTTCTAGGGGTTCCGATTCGGTTCTAGTAAATAATGTAAGATAAAATTAAAATAAGATCAAAAATCAAATGTGTTCCTTTAAAAACTTAAGAAATATAGGACCAGTATTTAAAAAAGGAGAAAAAAAAGTAATAAAACTTATAGACCAATAGCAATTCTTTCAAAAGGCTAATAATATTTTTAATTTAAACAAAGTGCTTCCATTGGTTGAAGGTGCTTACAGAGCAAGCAACTTATAGGCGATGAAGGAAATATTAAATCAATTAAGTATGTGAAATAATAAAACAAGATATTTAGGGGTTTCAGAGTACATTAAGATGTTTACACAAGTCTGGAAAGATGAAAAATAATAGAGAAACCTTAAAATGGATTATCTGACAAGATAATATCCGACTGACAGGTTGTAAAGACTTCATATAGTTGATATAAATGATCAGAATTTAAATCTTTACAGTGAGGTATACTCCAGGGTTCTGTGTTGGGGCCATTACTGTTCACAATCTATGTGAACGGCTTACCCAACGGCTTTCTAGAAGAGATAATAACATGCAGATGATACCTATGCTGTCTTCTCCAAATGCTATAGAAGATTTAAAGAATGAAATATTAACTGCTGTAAATACATTAAATGAACTATAAAAAACTGATATTGTTCAGTTATATGCATCATATCAAGTGGAGGAGGAAATCAATATAAAAATTGACGACATAGAACTCTCAAAATATTGCATTTTTTTCTTCGAATAGAATCTCCTCTATGTAGTCTGTGCAAGTAAGCCATGTACAATGTTTGTGAAAAAATTCGTCTGTGTAAACTAATCTTGATTATGTTTAAGTTCAGCTACTAAATAATTAAGTATATCAGGATAGATGTCTCTATTGATGTAGGCTAGTGAATGACTACTTAACTCCAAGATTCCTATAGCAAGTAGTTATAACAAATTAGAACAATTTGCAAGTTGATTTATATCATATTGTAGAACTTTTACCATTTATCATCATTTGATCTTTTGTATACTTTCCATAAAACCTCATTTAAATGCAGCAATCTTCATCCTAATCATTTATGCATGATTCTTTAATGTAATCTAAAAAAGAAAAGTTCTAGCATACAACATTTGCATGATAATGTTTTATATAATTTTTGTTAGAAGACACTAGTTTCAAAGAAAAATTTCAGGTGTACAAAGAAGACAGAGACGTGTATTGGATACTAGTTCCACTTATGTCCGTGGAGAAGAAAATCTTCATGGTTGGAGGCCAAGAGGGGATTCACTCATATTTGACCACCAGTGGGAATTAGAAAAATTAACTCGTTTAGAAGAAGTCGAAAGAGTTAGGCATACGCTGTTGCTGAGGGAGCGCTTAGGATTGGACAGGGCACTAAATTATAATAAATATCACCTAGAATACACCAAAAGTGAGAAGGAAGTTTGTAACATGGTGGCAAAAAATAATAATATCAATGCAACAGGTAAGTACAACTCAATTTATCATTAGAGAGTTATCACAAGTACATACCGTATAATGTTTCATTAGTTCACCATATGATGTACCTATTTCTAATAAGAGTGTCAGTCCTACAGTATCCCTAGGGCCTTCACGTTAGAGATGGCAGAATCTTCGAGAAACTATATCAGTCATTGTTTCTTAGACTTAAGGACTTGTACCTGTTCAAAGAGTTATTTCCATTAAAGCTAAATTGTTCTTTGTGGAAGCATTAGTACTATATTTATTCACTTATAGAAACTCAGTCTGTGGGCCCAACCTCAAATTAGAAGAAGTTATCACCTCCAGAACAGTCAAAATCGTCTGTTGTACCTGTTACCTCTCTTGAGTGATTTAAACATGCTAAAACTTGATGATGATGACAGGACCTTGTATGGAAAATTATTAGTATTGAAACGCCACTATGTATTCCTCTACAATAAAATTGTATTTAGAAACAATAACCATAATGGAGATCTAATAATGAAGATATACTCCACCGGTATAGAAGCATCCTTTTTATATATAGTATAATTTATTTACAACTGCATAAATCCTGATATATGTAAGTCAAGTCAGTCATCACCATATGTGATAACTTTTGCTTTGCACAAGGTTAAATTAGATACAGTATTGAATAACGGCAGTTGGTAACGTATACCATATTCGTTATTTTGGAATTGTGATAACTCTCTATTATAAAAATAAATTACCAAATTGTGTAATTATAGAAATTCAATCTCTTGTAATTTTTACAGCAAATAACGACTATTGCGAATACAGTGAACATGAAAGGGAGCTCCTTAACAAATGCGTACGTCTAATACAAGGTAGGCACCGGGATAGTTCAAATAACGTGAAAGATAACGAGGTGACCAGTCCTTCTGATGAAATTACCGAAATGAGTACAAGTATGATTTCGAGTATAATGTCTAACGGTTCCATTGAACTCTGCTCTCCAGAACGAGCTGCCTTGCCAGGAGAGTGTGCACCCTTCCCACCAATTCCAGTATCTCCACCCGGCCCCAGAGATCCAGAACTAGTTTTATATGTGCCAGACATGGAAGAGATTAGAATTTCCCCAGTTGTTGCAAGGAAAGGTTATCTAAATGTTCTAGAACATAAAACTCACGGGTGGAAAAAGCGATGGGTGGTAAGTATTTATTTCTGCTTGATTTTAAGTTTCTATTAACAAGGTAGAGGCCCTTTAAAGGTAAGCCTCAAAAATCGATTTTCAAAATAAAAATGTGAAACTGTTGTATGGTCACTTACAGATTTACACTTTTATTTTGAAAACCGGTTTTATTCACCAATTTCTTACAAAATTATTGATTTTTTTACTAAGCATATTTTGTTCAAAATTTTTACGTTAGGATATGAGATAATCCTTTTCAAAATTAAATTTTATACACTGTGTCACCTATGTCAAATGAAAATGAATACACACTTATTATAAGATCAAGGCATACAAATACCATTTATGATGTTGATAAAAAAACTATATAAAAGTAGAAGGATGCTCGTTGCTCAACCATATAGGCTATTGATTATTGCAGGAGTCGATCAATGGGTTATAAATGAAGAAAAAACCGAGTGCTATTAAATTAGAGGGTGGAAATTGACGATAGGGGTGAAAAACCACCCTTTTTTCAATATATCTCGTAAACAAAGCAAAATTTCGATATATCTCATATGAAACTTTTTGTAGAGAATCAAATTTCCCATCGGAATAGCATTTTCTGAATATAAAAAAAAAAAAAATTCATGCCGAAACAAACTTGAAAAATAAAGTGAAAATTTCGATTCTTTGATTTTTTTTTGCTTTTTCGTCTGTATCTTTTTTTGGGGCTTAGATAGGTATAGACATTGCTTCAGATAAAAAAAGTAGATTAAATTTCCCTTAAAATGGTGGGCGGAACAATTTTCTTGAATGAAAATTGACCGAGATATGGCCATTTGAACCCGTTTTTTTTTTGCGTTTCATCCCTCTTGTACGAATATTGTTTTCGTTCGCATTTTATTGAAAAAATTATTGTTTTACTAAGTTAAGAATGTGTTTGCACGCCACAGTAAATTCGTATATAGAAAAAGCGAACTAATGGTTATGCCGATATAATAGGAATCATAAATTGGCTAGCTATAAGTAGTGATTTCATCATCAGTTGTTGGCAACAGAATTGTGCAGGGCCGTACGGACACTATTGGAAGCCTTGACTAGATTTACAGCAGTGAATAAAAAATGATTCAGTTCCTATTAAACTTTTGAAATAGGATTTGATGATTGTAAATAATTAAACAATTCGTGGTTACGTTAGGCGGTAGCCACCGCAACTATCTACAAAATCTAATAACGCAGTAATAGTTTCAATTATTGTTAGATGATATTGTTTTTTGTGATTTTCTTTTTCAAATTTTAATGGTTATTCATCGATTTTCGTGTGTAGGTGTTTTTTGTGGCATTTCACTTTCAATGTAAAAATGGTCATCATCTGGTGACAAAAATTTAATGTTTTAGGAAAAATCTGAAAAAATTAGGGGTGGTACTCAGTAAGGGGAGAGAAATCGAATGTCGCGCACCGGAGTTCTCCATCTGCGTTCTTTCTTCGGGTAGGGTCCTCGGAAAATAGAACACTTCTTTCGTGTGTAGGTGTTTATCATGGAATTTCATTTTCGTTATGAAAGTGGTCATCATCGGGCGACAAATTTTCGATGTTTTAGGAAAATTCTGAAAAAAATCAGCGGAACGCAGTAAGGGGAAAGAAATCGAATAGCGCACAGTGGCGTTCTCCGTCTGCATTCTTTATGTGGATAGGGCCCTCGGAAAGTGAAAAAATGTCATATTTTTCGTGTGTAGGTGTTTTTCGTGGCATTTCACTTTCGGTATGAAAGTGGTCATCATCGGGCGACAAAAATTATATGTTTTAGGAAAAATCTGAAAACAAAACAGGGGTACAGAGCAAGGGGAAATAAATCGAATAGCGTGCAGTGGCGTTCTCAGCCTGCGTTCTTTATGTGGATAGGGCCCTCGGAAAGTAAAAAAAATGCCACATTTCTCGTGTGTAGATGTTTTTCGTGGCGTTTCACTTTCGGTATAAAAGTGATCATCATCGGGTGACAAAATTTTGATATTTTATAAGAAACATGATAAAAGTCAGGGGTTTGCAATAACTGGAGACAAATGGAATAGCGCACAGTGGTGTTCCCGTCTGCGTTCTTTATGTGTATAGAGCCCTCGGAAAGTGAAACAATGTCACATTTTCATGTGTAGGTGTTTTTCGTGGCATTTTACTTTCGGTATGAAAGTGATTATCGGGTGACAAAATTTTGATGTTTTAGAAAAAATATGAAAAATATCAGGGGTATACAATAATGGGAGACAAATCGAATAGCACTCAGTGGCGTTCCCGTCTGCGTTCTTTATGTGGATGGGGCCCTCGGAAAGTGAAAAAATGTCACATTTTTCGTGTAGGTGTTTTTCGTGACATTTCACTTTCGGTATGAAAGTGGTCATCATCGGGCGAAATTTCGATGTTTTAGGAAAAATCTGAAAAAAATCAGAGGTACGCAGTAAGGGGAGAGAAATTGAATAGCGCACAGTGGCGTTCTCCGTCTGCGTTCTTTATGTGGATAGGACCCTCGGAAAGTGAAATAATGTCATATTTCACTTTCGGTATGGAAGTGGTCATCATCGGGCGACAAAATTTCGATGTTTTAGTAAATATCTGAAAAAATTAAGGGGTATGCAGTAATGGGAGACAAATCGAATAGAGCACAGTGGCGTTCTCTTTCTGTGTTCTTTATGTAGGTAGGACCCTCGGAACGTGAAAGAATGTTACATTTTTCATGAGTAGGTGTTTTTTGTTACATTTCATTTTTGGAATGACAGTGGTTATCGTCGGGTGACAAAATTTCGACGTTTCAGAAAAAATCTAAACAAACTCAGGAGGACGTAGGAAGGTGAGAGAAATGGAATGGCGCAAAGCGCAGCTCTGTGTCTCGTTTCGTTCTCGGTGGAAGCGGTGAAAAACTTCGATTTTCATTCTCCGCTAACTTTGAGCGGTCGTATCTCGGAAACGAAGGACCGCAGCGACTTTCGGTTTGCGCCACTCGATTTCTCGTTTGATTTTAAATAGCTAAATATGCCATCGAGCTCGTAAGATTTTTTGTTTGGGAGAATTGGTCCTCGAAGCTGGACTCACTTTAGCGGTCCATATCTCACGCAAAAATTACCGGAAAATCATCGGATTGCAGTGGCGTTGAGTGAAATAAAAATCGTAGGAATTGTAGTAATTATATCTGGATATCAACGTTGGCATGCGTGAGAAAAAAAACTGTAATGGAATTTTTTTAAAGAAATTTCATTAAGAGGTCAGTGTTGCTTGAAAAAAATTAAAGTAAAGCGTTTAGCCCTGAAAAGTCGTGAATTTAAAAATTCAGATGTTTATAACTTCTATCTAAACAAACAGAGGAACTTTATCTCTGCAAAGAAAGTTGAATTAAGGGGATTCAGAAAAGAAATAACAAAAAGCATCAACTTTTCGATTTTAAACGATTTTTTTATTGTTCCATTCATCCCCTAAAAGTCAGACAGATCTTACAGCCAAACAATCAGAAATAGGATGTAAACGCATGTGACCTTTCGTAAGCCAAATTATTAGCTCTACATTTTTTTATCTGAAACCTTTTCCATATCTCTCATCGTTCTCGATTTATACGCAAAAATAAACAATTTCATCCTTTTTGTACCCTTAAGGAAAGTGTAGGACTAATAATATATTAGACTTTTTATTTTACATCTCAGCTCAATACAACTTTTCCTGTAGAGATCCCCTCCGGTCACATTTTTGCGATTTAACCTACCTATTTGGACTAGTAACTAGGTAGGCGAGAGAAATGGAATGGCGTAAACCGCAGCTCTTTATCTCGTTTAGTTCTCGAGATATGACCTCGGGAAGAGGTGAGAAACTTCGATTTTTACCTTCCGGAGTCTTTGAGCGGCCGTATCTCGGAAACTAAGGATCGCTTCCTGCGATCATATCTCGAAAACGAAACGAGATAAAGAGCGGTTTGCGCCATTCGATTTCTCTCACCTTCATACCTACCCCTACCCACACCGAAAGTAAAATATCAAGAAAAACTCATATATACACGGAAAATTTGACATTTTCCATTGGGAAACTGTTTCGAAGGCCCCTATTCAGAAAAATAGCACAGATGGAAAACTTCGGTGTCCACTATTCGATTTTGCTCCACTTACTGCGTATCCCTGTTTTTTTAGATTTCTCCTAAAACATCGAATTGTTTGTCACCCGATGATGGTAACTTTCACACCGAAAGAAAAATTCAACGAAAAACACGTAAACATGGAAAATGTGACAAATTTTCAAATTTCTGAAGGCCCTATTCAGAAGAAGAACGCAGATGGAACACTCAGGTGTCCGCCAATCGATTTCTCTCGTCTTCCTACGCACTGCGGGTGCGAACTTTTGCAGGCTTTTCCTTAAACATCAAATTTTCGTCACTTGATGATGATCACTTTCACGCCGAAAGTGAAATATCACGAAAACACATACACACGACAAGCAATGAATAACCATAAAATTATAATGTTTGAAAAAGGAAATTACAAAAACCAGAGGAAAACAATGGAAAGACATTTTGCGTGCTTGAGGAAATGAGAAAATCGGAATTCTTCAAAACAATATTTCTGTACTGCTAGTTTAGTTATCATTTTCAAAGACTAACGTGTCATTTTTGCTCCCAGAAAAAATGTAAGCTCTCCTTCGGGGAGTAAGAGACATTTTACTCTTTCAAAATAATAATAGATTATCTACAATCTACACTATTAGAGTGTATGCAAAGATAGTTTGTCTATATGCCACAAGATCAAAGTTCTTTTTAATCCCGCGTGGCATTGATTTTTCACAATCTGGATTAAAAATAGGTACATTTAGTCCATATAAAAATTACTTTTTACAGTAATGATATGTTATTATTAGATATGCTCCTGATTTATTAGCAATATTACTAACAAAAAGTTATTGAAGATGTAGAATAAACTATAGCCCGGGAGGCAGCGACTGAAATCATTTCTATAAAGCTAGATTTTTTTCCAAAGAGAGTTTAGATAGCATCTATAATGAAGGTGCAATTCTACCAAACTCTTGGTGGTGCATAAATGGCTAAAAAATTAAAGAAAAAAACAGATGGACGAAAATTTCGTTTTTGGAATTGTCACGAATTGTCAAAAAATGACGATTCGCCTTCGCTCCTGCCGCCCACAATTTTCGATTTTCACCTCTCGATTCTCGTTGTACGGTCATCGCCGGTCTTCTCCTCGCCATCGAGACATAGAACAGGTCTCCGATCGCCGTATTTATTCAGTTCTTACGTTTGAAAAATTGACTTACGGTCGTGCTAATTGGCGACTATTTTTAAGTGGTTTCCCGAGTTCGAATCCCGCCCAGGGATAATTTTTTTTTTCGTTTTCAATTTTTTGGCAGATATTTTTTATTCTATAATTGCTATTCGCTCCGTTCTATCGCATTTCTCTGAAAATTTTTGCATTTTCCGCCGCGAAATATTAATCTGCACTATTTCGATTAAAAATTAGAAATTTCCTTACCAAAATAATATAACATAATGGAGTAAATAAAATCTTATTAACAGATCTATAAAAATACTGTCTGTTCATTAATACTAATGAGGAATATAATTGTCGTGATTTGACTACGTATTGCCGTTTTTGCAATGTCTACCAAAGATTTAGCCACCCGGAAGTAGAATATGATTTTTGATCCAAATAGAGCATCTTAATATTCCGCGGCGGAAAATGCAAAACTTCTCCGAAAAATGCAATAGAATGGAGCAAATCGCAATTATAGAATCAAAAATATGTGCCAAAAAATTGAAAATGAAAAAAAAAATATCCCCGGGCGGGATTCGAACTCGGGAAACTACTTAAAAATAGTCGCCTATTGGCACGACCGCAAGTCACTTTTTCAAACGTAAGAACTGAACAAATACGGCAATCGGAGACCCGTTCTATATCTCGATGGCGAGGAGAAGGTCGGCAATGACCGTACAACATGAATCGCGAGGTGAAAATCGAAAATTGGGGCCGGCAGGAGCGAAGGCGAATCATCATTTCTTGACAATTCGTGACAATTCGAAAAACGAAATTTTAAATATTTAATTTTTTACTCATTTATGCATAACTAAGAGTTTGGTAGAATTGCGCCTTCATTATAGATACTATCTAAACTCTCTTTGAAAAAAAATCTAGCTTTATAGATATTAACGCGAAAAATCTGTCGCTGCCTCCCGGGCTACTAGAAATGTAACAATTCAATTGGTAAGTAAATTTAAATTATTTTAAGCTATATTTCAAATGGTAGAGAAAACAAAAAGTTCGACCCTGCAGTTTTTAGTGATTTGAAGCATAGTTGGTACTTCGAATAGCTACTGCTTCGCCCTCTATTAGTAAACCGTCCAATTAAATTGGCAAAATTGAATACATTTTTTTCTAACATATTAATCTCCCTTAGGAGCAAATATTATGCCGAGTTTTAACTTTTTTTTACATTTAGTATATTTATTCTAGTACGTATCATATTTTATTTGAATATTTGAGTCCCATTAAAGAATATAAAATAATTAATGGTGAATTACGGACGATTCAGTGGCACGTTCGCGTGTAATAATCCAAAGGAAATATTTAATTTGATTTAGTTTTCAAATATAAAATATGATACGTACTAGATTTAAGTTAACTAGTTCTAATATTTAAATCAAATCCGATTTTTGTTGGTTTGTTTTTGAGAACAATATGTTGAAAGATTTACGACTGTGAACGCGGTATTTTGACATTGATAACACAGCCTTAAAAAAGTTTTTTGATGTTTATTATTTAGTAATACATGACAGTTACAACAAATTAATGTTTGGAACAATGGTGCTACTAGATTTCAACAATAATATTGTCAAACTGCATATCAATATCATCATCTATATCTTTAGTAATGTTGTCTTCTGCAATATCAGCTTCTTGTATATTGTCACAATTGCATTCTTTACAAAAAATTGAACAAGTAATATTCATTTTTCTGCAACCACAGTTACTATGGCAACCTGTAGTGCAACCACAAGCAACTTTTTTAAGCAAAATTAAACCACACATTTGTTGTAATTGTCATGTATTACTAAATAATAAACGTAAAAAAACTTTTTGAATTGAGTAAAACAATAATTTTTTCAATAAAATGTGAACGAAAACAATATTCGTACAAGAGGGATGAAATGCAAAAAAAAGCCAGGTTCCGATTTTACTTTGTTTACAAGATATATTGAAAAAACCAAAAGGGGTGGTTTTTCACCCTATCTTCAATTTTCACCCTCTAATTTAACAGCACTCCGCGGTTTTTTCTTCATTCACAACCCATTGATCGATTCCGCAAATAAAATCCCGTGAACGTCATAGTTCCTTATTACCCTGTTTTTTAAGACATAATCAATAGCCTAATACCTCACAGAAAATTTCAAAGTTAACTATAGTATATACAAAATAAAAAGCATTACATGTCATCGGACAGGTGATCCAGCCTTTGAAGAAATTATTAGGTGGAATATTAGGCGAAGTGCCATCTTTCGGTTTTCAGCTACACTAAAACCAATGACTTCAGAAAACTAGGATAGACAAAGCATCCTTGTAGTTTGTTATGTATCATTTTATTTGTTTACATTGCTTTAAAAATAAATATTGGTACGCAACAGTCTATTGGCTAAAGGCAGGTGGGTATATGCGCACGCAGTCCCTCTCCAAACGTTTTGTTTACGATTCAGTTGTAGCGTTGGCCGCCATTAAAGTGTTTGTGATAAACCGAGGTTAAACGTTGTAATTACAGTGATTTTGTAGTGTCTTTGAAGACTGAATTTGTTATTGTGAATAAACAATGGGAAAATATTGAGTTATATGTAGATGTCCCTTTAAAATTGGAGTTAATCGATCTTTTCACAGGTAGGTGAAATTATCTCATAAGCGTAACCTCGGGTTGGAACGACAAATAAGTAAAATAGTAAAGATTCAGTACAATAATATTGGAAGTATAGAAAATGTTTTTTTATGTTTTAAAATTGAGTAATATAGTTAAATGAAAATAAAGTTGAAGTGCAAATGGTATTATTTTAAAAGTGCAATATTATATTATTTGTAGAATTCCTCGAAATATTAAACGCCGACAAATTTTCTAATTCAGAGTAAGTTTTTCTTATGACATTCTTTAATATCCTGCACAGAAATGTTGGTTTACTTGAAAACATTTTTATTTTTAAACTATTATCAGCGCCCTCTATAAATTTTAAAGTCCTAACGTATTGAAAATAGATTTTGTGCCCAACAAGATTACAATACAGAAAATTGTGTGCATAATAATAAAAAAAGTCAATAACACCACTTGCCTTTTATATGCTCTTATATTTTCTGTAATTTACAGGCATTATTACCTGGGCTACCTGGTGAAATTGCAAGAAGAATAATTGATTCGAAATCGAAAGAGAAGTATTCACCTGAGCTAAGAGCTTTTGCATTAATGTTACACTTTTATTCTGCTAAAGCATACAATTATGTAAGGGAAAAATTGTGTCGTGCTCTTCCTCATCCTGCCACCATCACAAAATGGTTTATGTCAGTCGATGGAAGTTCTGGATTAAGTGAAGCTTCCCTCAGAGCAATACAGACTAAAGTATCAGAACTGGCAGTACGTCATCAAAAAGTATTATGCAATTTAGTTTTTGATGAAATAGCAATAATGAAGCGAGTCGAATGGACGGGAAAAAAAATTATTTCCATTGGTATCATTATTTGACAACGACAAATCATAACTTGTATAACTCTCTAGTTATCCCGGTAATGTAGCTGAAATATGTATCCATTTATCTGTCCTTAGAATATAATTGTTTCGAGTTTTATTTCTGTATTATTTATTTAGTTCTTTTTTTAAAAAGATATATTCACGAATATTGTTTATGTATATTGTATAATAGGATACCAACCTAGTTAATAAATATCCATGTCACACCTGTTTTTTTTTTTCTGAAAGCATTTTACTTAAATTGATTTTATTGTTTTTTTTTTCAACTACGTTTATTCATTTCATTATTCTTAATTTACATAATAAAAGTGTGCCTTTTATGTTGAATTAATTTAAATATATTATGCTAGAAGAAGTTTATATGAGAATATCTAAAAAATAATTAACCTTTTTGAAATATTTTGTATCACACAAGTTGTGTGTACTATCACTGAAGTTAATAATTATGTATTATTAAACATACCATTATTCTTGACATATGTACTTACTGTTTTCTGTTCTTGTATTCTTAATATTTAAATAAATAATTTTGAATTTAATACAAAATAACAATGTTATTCATATTACTTTGAAGTCAAACTAGAAGAGAAATTTATATATTAATTATACAAAATTATAACCCTCTCTAACATATACGCCACTGGCAAGGAGTACCAAAACTTAAACAAAACTATCTCCATCCTTTTTTAAGAATAGAATGTATCATATTATAGGGAAACACAACAACACCTGTATTAATGTATAGGGAATGCTTTGTCTATCCTATCTGAAGTCATTGACTAAAACAGTTAGATTTGCTGCAATTAAAGGCTCGACTTAATTTTTCTCTGAGAAATAGTATTTAGTAGACTTCCTTTTAATTAAAAATTACTGTTTAACTTCTTTTTTTTTTATTTATGAGATATATAATGTTAATTTTCTTGTAAGAGAAGACAACGCACTCGGAAGGTACTATCTTTATTCAACGATATTCATTATATTTTTTATCATCTGCATCATAACTGTCTGAATCACTGCTATCATCTCCAATATTTATAGTCAAAGGGAGGACTTTCGGTCAAGTATATGTTCTCTATCATACCATTTCCTGATTTCTTTTTCTGTATGGTTAATACAACTTATCCACATCTCAGGCGTAACAGTTTGAAGTGCCTCACGCCACATGTTCAGACAAGCTTGTTCGGCAACATATTCTTTATAGGATTTTGCAAACAGCGGAAAAAAAACTAGTCCCCTACGGCTAAGCAGATTAAACTAGTATCTACATGACCCCCTACGGTATGAAGTTAAAAATGAGAACAAAGGCCTAAAATGGATTTATTTACCTATACCTTGTCTTAAAAATGTTTTCATTCTAATGGATTACATCTTCATAAAATCTCTCGTTCAGTTTCTTGGAAATTCTTAGCCTTTGAAACGTTTTTCGCCCTTATTCTGAGCTCATCAGAAAGGCACAAAGCCAGTCATAACGATGTTTCATGCAAAACCAAGGCAATATCCATGAATAAGTATGAAATATTTACATTTGACATTGAAAAAATAACAGATCTTCACCTATCTATTAGTTAACTATTATAGCTTGTATACTCTATGCATGTTTAAAAGTGAATTATTTATTATTTAAATAAATACTTCACTTTTAAATCTTGTTTCTGTATTACCATCTCTACCCATGTGTTTGTTAAAATAAGTTTTGGAGCATAGGCCCATTTTGTATTTTCAAAAAGTATAAAAATGTATGACTTTTTTGTAGGAAATTTTATATTGCTAATGATTAGCGAGGTATAGGCAAAAAACTGAATTTGAGCACCATTTTTCCAAGATGGCGGCTCTAGCGCAACAAATAGAGATGGATTATTTCTGTCAAATGTCGAAATTCATTCCTATTCCACTGGAGTAGATTGCTCCATTCCTGAGATAGGCCATATTTTCTTGAATCTTATTATAATTCGATGTTTCATTTGTCCAACATACCTCAAATTAATCCTCGGACCTTTGGTTGTTTGACATTGGAAAAATGTTACTTGGCTACCTTAATGACAACAACTTTAACCACTTCCCGACCTAAAAAATTGGAAGTAGTGATTTTAATATGGTCGAATGAGCAGCAAAACATTTCTAACATAAAAAATTGCAACTTTGGTTTTATGTCTGCGACTTGCTTAGAGTTCAATGATTTTTAAATGATAAATGTAATTTGCAGTAATTATATGTAGACAAGTGATGTCAGTTGTGCAAGGATAATAAGAGTCTAAAAACTATCCTTGCATTCAGTTGTCCAAGAAAACATTTAAGTACATGATTTTTAAATTATTTTTCTCCCATACAGGCTGTACGTCGTCCATACGTATTCATATTCCGAGATGAGAAAGACCCCGTCGAAAGAGCTTTAATAAACTTAGCCACCGCTCAAGTAGAGTATTCTGAGGATCAACTAGCCATGGTTCGTCTACCAAACACATTTAGCGTAGTAAGCAAACATAGAGGTTACTTATTGCAAACCCTGCACGAAAAGGAAGTACATGACTGGTTGTATGCAATTAACCCACTTCTTGCTGGTCAGATTAGGTCCAAGTCTGCTAGACGCAATCCACAAAACGGAAATGACACGAAAGAGGTCATGGTAAACGTAAAATGAGATTTAATCACTATGGAATCCGTACTGGTTTATTAGTAGCTTCAATGTGTATTTGTATGTTTAAAAAAATTGTGATTTCGTTTTAATATAGGTACTGGGTTTTATGTAATTTGAGGAAAAATTACATAAAACATCCTTGTACAGAAATTTTCACAATTTTAACGACAGTAGTATATATTTTCTCAAAAATATTTGCAACTATTTTGAAAAGTTTAACGGAGACATTGAAGGTTGTGATTTCTGTTTAAATCACTTTCAATACTTTATCTTATCCTTTTATACGGGTTCCATATGTGTGCTTATGAAATAATTATTTATACGAGTAATTTTTCCATTCTAGTCATTAAATTTAAGTTTATTTATTTTCGACCATATTTTACACTGTATAATGTTTGAATGTGAATTTATTTGGTCTTAAGCAGATCAAATAAACAGAGTTTAAAATAAAATAAATGATATAGTAGAATTTAAAGAGGAATTGTATTGTGGTAAGAAAAGTATATAACTTTGTTAAAAAAGAATCTCAAATAATGTTTTAATATTTATATTTAATTTTTGGATTGATCTCAATGTTTTCAAAAGAAGTTAAGAAAGCTTACTATAAAAATTAATTATAATGAAAATACATGTACCAATCTAAAATCTTCACCCTATTATTACAGAACTTCTAATGTTAAGGCCTCATTTTTTTTAAGTGCAATATTAAGTACTATAATTAATGTATTGTAAAATAAACACCAATTTATCCTTCATTTTTGGGCACAGTAAATGTATAATGTACAGGGTGTTTCATATTTAAATTTTATTATTCATTTTTATAGTGCAATTTTTTTACTGCCCAAGGTCTGTTGCTGATTTGAATTTTTTTTTTTCAATACTCATCAGGTCTCCCAGTCATAATTATATGGACAATTCAAGGTTTATGTACTGAGATGGCTTTCTTGGAAGTAGTCGAATGTCAGAGTGCAACTGCAGCAATGCCTGATTGTCTGCATAGGGCATTATAAGTACCTCTTTCCAATGTGTTAATAGTCCAGGAACTATAGAATTTCACTTTGGAACAGTAGAATTAAGCTGAATTTTTGACAATTGTAGATTATCATAAGAAAACCCTAAGAAGATTACTGTTGATTGGCCGTAAACATCAGTCAAAACAAAAATGATCTTTTGCTAATAACCTGAATATAACTGATGCAAGAAAGTGTTTTACATAAAAGTTGAGAGTGCAATTCCATATGGAAAATTATGTATGAGATTTTTTGGTAAATGCAACCGTCTTCACATTAAATTTATTCTTAATAGGTAGCAGTGTACTGATTTCCACATCACCCAAGTGGCACAGTACATGGCACAGTTTCTTAAAACATGGTATCACACTTCCCAAGGCGAAAGATATTAAATAGACTCAGTTTTTTGCTTTGTGTATGCGCTGACTTCGTTAAAAAGTGATAAAAGGAACAAAAGTAAGTTTATAAGTAAAATGACAATAAATCTTCTTTTTCACCATAGAAATATGTTGAAAAAGAAGTATGGGATTAATCGGCATGGCCACTTCGTTAAGTTGTCCGGTGGCAGTGGCAATTGCAAAGCCCTCTGCCACTTCACAATTTAAGTTTTGAAAAATTTGGTTCAATTATGTCCATTATCGCTTAGACACAATACTAAATACATCGTGGCAATTTATCTTGCCTCAATCCCAATGAATTTAAATGTCTTTTATAACTGGAGAGGGATCAGAAGATTAAAACTACTTCAGAATTTGTAATCCCACATTGTCTGTAAGTCCATGTCAAACGTTGACCTTGCTTTTCTCGAATACCATTGCTTTTATGAAAATATCTCAGGTCATATTCTATAGAGAATAACACACAATAGTGCAGTGGGCTAGGGCACATCGTTTTTTCAAAAATGTAACCCCTTCTAGACACCCCTGGCTTTTGATTTGGGGGTAATTTAAGTGGTGTGTTTGTTTAACTTATCCTCTTTCATATGAATGTTTTAACATTTTCTTGTAGGGACAACAATTTTCTGGTTATTTGTGAAAAATTTTTTTACCTTTAACCCAATTTTGCGGCTGATACACCCAGTTGGCCATGCAATAGTGATCGATTTCTCATGGCACATTATCAATGTTCTCAGAAATTTAGCTTACCTTTATCATCTAATTTTTGAAAATTTAAAGCTATATAAGTATGCTAGTGGTAATCGATTGGTAATTTAAGTTTGTCATATTACCAGCATCATCTTTGTCAACATCTTTCAATCTTTGAAGATGTTTTCCATTAACATTGGTTGTATAGAAAAACAACAAATTCTACTTGGGTCAAAAACCCAAATCAATTTGGTAAGAACTTGGGTTTTGCGAACTTTTATCAGAATTAACATTACGATATTTAAAAAAAAAATGTTGGCTGCTTTTAAGCGAAAAAAAAAAAACTTTGAAGTAAATGAATGATTGTGAATAAATTAAGAAATATGAAATTACAACTTTTGATTGCTGTGATATTATCAGTGTTTACAGTTTGACAGCTTGTAGACATAAGACAAACTAGTAAATTGGCAGAGGAGAAAGTCACATCTTTTGATCCTAGACCTCATGATCAAAAGATTTGGACTTACATCGGTCGGATGACATATAAGAATATAAATCAAATAGCAATACGTTGCTAACTTTACATTTTGATCATTGTTTGTAGTAGTAGATTAAATTAGATTAGATTAGATACTATCAAGCGCCGGATCTGACCAACGTTGCTTAACTTTTCTAATCGAGTGTCGGAGATTTAATTCAATTCATAAGTTTTTTATTTTATTAACCTACATAACATTTCATTTAATGCCCGTACTAAACTTAAAGTAATTAACAAATAAAACTTCACTTATATCCTTTGAATAAAAGATTTTAAAAAGCTGGTGGCAAAAATGAATATACTTACCTAATATAAAAAATATTCAAAAAAATTGATAAAAGCTACAAAAATGTGATGTCAACATACACAGGTGAGTGCTAAAAAGTTTACCCATTCTATATAATTCGTATGAATTCACACAGTTGTGTAAGTTACTGTTAGGTAACAGTGTATGGACTGAGATTCCGACAGACACTTGATCACCCATCCAAGTGTCGAACCTGACCAACATTTCTTACTTTTGCTGATCGAGTGTCGGAGATCAAACCATCATTATCATCATAACAGATTTATTAAACAATTCATAAAATACAATTGCCTCCCCGGATCGCGAACCAGAGCCAACCATACAACAACAGCGTGCAGGGTCGTCGTATGCGTATGGTTGGGCAGATCGTGACCGGTTCAGCTTAATAAAATTAAAAATACAGCTAATACTCCTGCAGCCTGTGGTGACTTAAAATTAACTTTAAACTTAGAACATGTCTGCTCGCAAATTTAAAAACCCAGTGAAAAAACCCATTCGAGTTAGTTTGTAACAATCTACCTGTTGTTAGGAGAGTATGGAAAGTGAAAAGGTAAGATTTTTAATAGTTAGGTATTTTTAAAAAGGTTTTTCGATCTAAATTGAATTTGGAACAAAAAAGGACAAAATGACAAGAAAGACAAACAGATGACAAATAAATAGAACTAGGCAAGGATAGATATAGTATAAAAGATGTGAAGGGAAGAAGTGTACTGTATGATAGAGAAAAGTTTTGGTAGGAAATCAAACCAGTGACTGTATCTCACCCTCACCCTTGCAGTGATAAAAAGTTTCATAGATATATTTAAATTTAAAGAACCGACCAAAAGTGTGTTGGGCACACACATGATGATAGTGTTCCGTAGCTATATTCACTAACATTGTCGAAGCAAATATCTCATGACCGAAGGGCTAAAATTATAGGTCTTAAAACATTTCTGTCGAATTTTAAGAGACCTATCCAACGACACCCTATTTGATGGGGTAAGTGTCTCTGTAGTGCACTTTTCAATGTGTAGGAAGTGTCCAAAAATTTTTTTTCCCGAAAATTCTTCATTTAGGATTATGGGTCATCAATTTACGTCTGTATACCAAATTTCATCTCAGCATATATAAAATTGAGTGATGGGAGAGTCGTGACTGCTACAGCACAAGGTAAGATATCGGCAAAGAGGCACTAGTCACTAGTCAGAAAGTCAGCATCTTTTGATCCTCAGACCTCATGGTCAAAACATGTCTACTTACAATGGTGGAATAGTAGGGTGTATATAGGTATTTAAATTTACGAGTAGGCTGGTTCCTAATTTGTTACGTATATCTAAAACTAAGTCAAGTAAATTTTTAGTCAAATCGGTTGATATTTAAGTGGGCAGCCAAGACCTTTAAAATGAACAAATTTTTTTCATTTTTAAGTTTTTCAACAAGGTTTTAGGTAAAATTTTAATCACTCTATAGATAATGGTATTTTAAACAAGTTTGGAAAACGAATCTTTTCACATGAGCGTGAAAAGATGTTTTCAAATGTGTTGTTTACAATAATTTTTTTTTGTGACTGCAAGGAATAATAATAATACGTGTGAGAGAAAACAATAGATGATATTCTACAAATTAATAGATATTGTTACTTAGTATAGACATAAATTCATCATGCGGACCGCTATATATATAGGGTGGAAAGTAATTTTAATACACCAGAATAACCAATTAGAAGATGAAATTATTATGAAAATTGATATAACAACAATATGAAAAATAACGTTCAAAACAACATAAGTTCAGCCATGAAAATTAAAATGACAACAAAAGTTAAGATGATTTCATTTTTTTTTAAATAATTTCTTTGAAAGTATCATGTTTTTCATAAATTGGATCTTCGTATTTTCCCAATTGACATTAGACTGATTCTGAAAAAAGACAATAATTTGCATCGCCAAAAAATTTGTAAAAGTATAATTACTTGACTGGGATACCCTAATATTTGCTTTTATATACTAAATTGCATTCTTTCCAGGTATATTTTAATTCCCTTAAGTTTATTTTGTATATAAGTAATCTGCACAAGGTAGTTTAATTGTTCTATTTTCCAAAATTGTTAAATTTGCAACTTTCTGTTGTAGCGTTTTTTGTTTTGTTTGTTTTTAAGGATCTGGCATTTGTAAGTTGGATTCTTACATAAATGACCATGTGACTGACCTTCGGATACAGGGTGATTCACAAAATTATTTTATACAGGATATTATATCTTTGGCTCAAAACTAAATTGAACTTTCAAAGGTGATAAAACGAGATATGGTTTTTGTTTCGCCCTGTATCACTTCTGTTATTTTTGCAAAGTGTAATAGATACAAGCAGTTTAGAAATTTATATTTGTTGTAGGAGCTTGTTAAAAATCGTATATGTTTATTTTTATAGTTATACTCGTTATTTTCTCCCTAAGATACACAATCCGCTATGCTTTACTATAAGCTATGAATGTATAAAAAATATGTATTACATACTATTAAAGAATTAAGTAGAACAATTTAGGGAATTTGTATTTGTTTAATTTATTTGACAAAAGATAATTTGTCGTTCATACATATTATTGTATAATTGTATAAGTATTATATGAAATAAAGAAACTGAAATAAAAATTTAGACATTTTTAATGAATCTATTAACACGAAATAGTCACCTTCAAATTTTATTGCAGTTAGCAACACATTGTATATGTAATTCTTACCAAAAGATGCCTTTATAAAGTGCCCTTATAAAAATTAATAATCATCAATCTATTGGGTTTATTGATTATACAAAGTTCTTCAGGGGTAACCTTGGATAAATAAAATGACCTGGGAAAAAAATATTAACTCCGTAATTTAAGTTCAACCTCTTTGTATCATATAGGCTTGTATTTTGGAGCTGTTCAGCCCATTTAGAGATGATATTCACAATAATTAAAAAAAAAATTGTATGCTCTATGGTTAAAGCCCATCCTCGAACATATTACAGAGATATATTCAAAAATCCTAGTAACATTTTTGCTCTAAAATTATAACACAATTTACACAAAACATGACAATTCACATCTCTGGTGATGGCCCTTGTAGGACAAATATGGCCGTATTTCACAAGGAAGAATTTTACCGTGCTATTTTACATACGTGTCTGAAGGATGCAGTGACAGGGCACATTTTGAGTACCTGTCTCACCTGGACAGTCTCTCGCCCAATAAGGAGCATCAAAAGGATGAAATGAAACAAGTGTGAACCACAGTAGATTGAATGGTCGCAGTGGAGGGTCTGATATAAGCCCACACACGTATCAGCCTAACCTAACCTAAAGTCAATCACTGCAGATGAGTTACCCCAGCAAACAATTAGGTGTTATTTGACGTTAAGGCTACCTAAACTATGTATAATAAATTTAGTCGCAAAATTAGAATTAACCATGTTTTGGTAAAATTTATGTTGACGCTATGTGGAATCGACATAAGTGGAAAATAAGACGACGTCGAAATGAAGCTATATCAACTAAAAAAGGTAAAATTACACATAAATCGTACTTGTAGTCACAGAGTATATTTGGTTACTAATACCAGTTTAGGAGAATACTACTTGAATTCAACGTTAATTCGACATCAAGTTGACTAATTTTAGGTAGAATCTAAGGGCATATGTGAAATTGGAAAATGACACCAAGCGGAAAAAAATTAGATTTTTATACTTATTTGGTATTTTTCTCTATAAGTAGTTGATATACTGTTGTCAGTCACTTACAAGACTGCAGAGATACACCTAACTCACAATAATGATACAAAATGAATGAAATAAAGATTATACTAAAATAAATTCAATTTATATGTATTTGCAGCTCTCACTTGTTGAAATCAATGCACCGAAATTTTTTTTGTGAATAATAGCAGCTGTACTTCGTAAAATAATATTGTGCCTCTAAAATATTAATCTATAAGGAAATTCCTCTTGACAAATAAAAAAAATATAGTAATAGTTTGAGCCGAAAGTATGCTATTCTTGTTAAATATCCCTAGTAGCACCAATGTTGCACCAATATATAATCGATATAAGACCAATATATGAATATAGGACGAATATTCATATATTGGTCCTATATGGATTATATATTGGTCCAATATGTTGTGCTACTAGGGATGAGTTAATACAGGTATTATTATGTATTTTTACCTTTTCGTCAGCTCATTTCCATACACACTCATATTACAAATTTCAATTTCAAATTATACTTTAACTGAGATGAGAAAATATGACGTCTTATACTAATTAAACCTCAAAGTTAAAACGACCACGAAAATCTACGTATTTTATAGGTAGAAATTATCCCAGGTCAAGTTACCCTAAAATTTATGACATTTTGGTTATTATTAACTCTGTTGTTATATGAAATAATTACTTGTAGGTAAATATAACTTATTTATGTTACCTTATTTTTGAATATATTACCTATTGGTAAATTCTACTTATTATGTGTAAAGGACCCCGCAATAATCTTATGGAAATTGGGTTTTGGTCAAATTGTCTGAATTTTGGATATGTTTTAGGTTTCGTCATCCCATGCAAAAGTTTCAATGGGCACAAAGCTCGAAAATCAATACTTTGGCTGCTACGGAGCTTGAAAGCTCCAAAGCTCCACCACAGATTTATTTATTCGTGCAGTCTATATAAATTTTTAAATAACTTATTTTTTCAATTTTAATATCTAAGTTTGTGTTTTTGAGGTTGCTAAATTCAAATCCGATGTCAAATTGTCCAAACTGACACGTGACAGCTGTCAAAGTGCCTTAAAAAAGTGCAAATCTTATTTTCATGTTATGAGTTTATGTATGATGTGAATACAATAATTCGACAATTGGCAGCTGTCAAAGTGCAATCAATCATGTATGAACTGAGTTACCTAAAAAGCATAAAGTCATAACAAAAAAACAAGATTTGCACTTTGACGGCTAGCTGACAGCCTGTTGACAGCTGAAAATTGTCGAATTATTGTATTCACATCGTACATGAACTGAGTTACCTAAACAGCATAAACTCATAACATAAAAATAAGATTTGCACTTTGTTAAGGCACTTTGACAGCTAATTTTCCATGCAGAGGCGAGCACTGAGAGTGATCGCAGGACTCAAATTCAGAGATGATTGTAAATCAAAGTTTATAGAACTTAAAATTTTAACTGTCCCATGTACATATATACTGCAATGCTTATTATATACAAAAAATAACTTAAATACACACGCAACACGTGACGAAATACACTCATACGAAACACGTCATCGTAATGACTTAATTACTAGCTACTTAAGATTAACAAAAACTAGGGATGGCACTGCATACTGGGGCATCAAGTTCTACAATGCTCTACCCGAAGAAATTAAACGCCTCACACAGACTCATTACAAATATAGAATTAAGCAATTTCTGTTACGTAATGCCTTCTATACCTTTCAGGAATTCCTAAATAGTAATTTAACAGCAATATAAAAAAGAAAAAAAAATGGATGAAAATGCTCTTTTGTCTTCTTTTAATCATTTTATCGAATTTTATCTGTTTGTAAATATAAATATGCTATCTGTTCTTCTCATGTCGTAAATCTAATTTTATATCATAAATCTACTTTTATATTATATCTTTTTTAAATATTTTAAAATGTATGTATATGTAACTATTAAATTTTTGTGTATTTTTTGACTTGTGTAAATACTGTTGTATACTGGACACCAATAAACTATCTTATCTTATCTTATCTAATTGACAGTTGTCAAGTGTCAGTTTAGACAATTTGACATCGGATTTGAATTCAGCAACCTCAAAAACATCAACCTAGACATTAAAATCGAAAAAATAAGTTATTTAAAAATCTATAAAAAGCTCCATAGCAGCCAAAGTATTGATTTTCGAGCTTTGTGCCCATTGAGACCTTTGCTTGAGATGACGAACCCTAAAACATATCCAAAATTCAGATGATTTGACTGAAACCCAATTTCCATAAGATTATTGTGGGGTCCTTTAAACTCAACTAGTGCATTATTGTGTTGACAAGTGAGTGAACCGAAAATATCATAGTGGAGCTCTATGAAATTGCCTTGGTATTCGGCAGCGCCCGAAAGTTCTGGAGGCCCGGCTGGCATTCGACAATGTCCTTTTATTAAAATTCTATGATTAATTATTTCCACTTACTAGAGTACAAAAATAGTCAAGACATGTTCCGTTAAAGAGACTTGGATGGGAAAGCTAGATGTGGAACTAGTGATTCCTTAAGCAGCGTTTTTTAGTTTTGACACACTTCATTTGTAAATTATTGGCACCAAGAATTATCCAATTATACTACGTTAATGGCTTCATTTAATGACTGTAATAATTTTTAGATAACTAAACCATCTACCTAATTGTTAAACCAACCTAAATAATATGAATTTTACAAATTGGTTAGGCAGGGGAGCTCCTGAATTACTATTTTATAGTCAAGTTCACTTTGAAAGTCGACTTGCCAGGTTACTGCTACAAAGAGGTTTAAATTTATATCTTCAGAATAACATGGTCAGTTCAACGGTAATCGGATTAATGGTTGAAATCAGATAGATAAACTAGATAGAATTTATTAATGTTGTCGACCTAATATTACTTCAAGGGAGTGTAATAAAAGTGACCAAATAGGTTGCTATTTAGGTATACATTGTAATATATACCTAAATAGTAACCCATTTGGTCACTTTTATTATAATCCTACGCATAGGATTTCCAACAGAATCTATACCTAGAAAGATATTCGACTATTAGAAATATTTTTAGTTGCTAAAAAGGTATATTACCTATTTCGGACTCATTGGAAATTTATCAAACCTATTAAATTATATAAACAACTCTAGCATTGAAAAACATGCCGAACTCTGTGGTATATATATAAAACGTTACAATATCTATGTATTATCAGTATATCGTTCACCAACAGGCAATTTTGACACCTTTTTAAACGTTCTTGAAGAGGTCCTCAAAAAAGTAGGGTCCGAAAAAAATATCGTGTTAGCAGGGGACTTCAATGTTCATTTTGGTACTAACGAAAAACAAAATTTATTATTATGTGATATGCTAAAAACATTTGGACTTGAACAAACAATTTTAAGTAAAACTAGGAAAGATAATTGCATAGACAATATATTTTTAAACTTTAACCTTGATTCTTGTCGTGCAAACACTTTTGAAACCAATCTATCAGATCATCAAGGGCAATTTGTACAATTTGAGGTAACGGCAAACTCAACAAATAATACCAAACTAGATAAAAGAACATGTAGACCTATAACGAGGCATGGAAAGCAAATATTTTTCAATTCAGTGGAGAATATATCCTGGGAATTTATTCAGGATACAAATTTAGACAGCGATAATAAATTCCGCATTTTTATAGAACATCTGCAAAATGCATACCATCAAGCTTTTCCTGAAAAAACATATATAGTCAAAAAAAATCGGCCAAATAGTGTAAATTGGTTCAATGACACACTAAAAAACATGCGAGAACAGCTTCACTTCCTAAGTGATTTATATAAACGATATCCAACACAGGAAATACTTAGAGAAAAGAACATTTTAAAACAAAATTACAAGGTGGCTATTGCTACTGCCAAAAAAAATGCAAACGATCATTATATTAAACAATCAAAAAATTCTACTAAATGTATGTGGAACATTATTAATAACCACAGAGGTATCCCTTCAAAAAGTGTTGAAGCTGGTATCACTACACCAGATACCTATAACAACTTCTTTGTTAGCATTGCTCACAATTTACACAAAGACATAGAACATACAGATACAGCTCCCCTGACTAAAGCAGAAAGTATATCTGTTCCTGGTGAAAAATTCTGCTTCAGTGAGGTTACGTATATAGAAGTACGTGATATAATTAATTCTTTAAAAAATAAACGCAGTCGGGATATCTATGGGTTCAATGTTGAGATCATAAAATCTATTAAAAATTTAATAATAATACCCCTGACTAAGTTAATAAATTTATGCATTAAAGAAGGCAAGTTCCCCTCCATCTTAAAGCAGGCATTAGTCATACCCATTTTTAAGAAAGGTGATACTAAGGAAGTGTCAAATTATAGACCAATCTCCTTATTGCCAATAATATCAAAAATACTAGAAAAATGTATTGCAAACAGAGTGGCACACTATTTTGAGAGTAACAACTTATTCACAAGTAGCCAGTTCGGATTTCGAAAAAACCGCAACACTGTTTCGGGAATATTAGAACTATCTACAAAAATATTGGAAGGCTTTGAAAATCTCAATTACACATCAATAACTTTCTGTGATTTAAGTAAAGCATTTGATTGTGTCTCACATGAACTTCTTATAAAAAAACTGAAATACTATAATTTTGGGGATTGTAGCATTCAGTTATTGAAATCTTACCTTGATGATAGGTATCAGAGGGTTAGGGTAGGTAATGCGCTATCTGCAAAGAGGCAGCTTACTGTGGGAGTCCCGCAGGGGTCTGTATTAGGACCTCTGCTATTTTTAATATTTATCAACGACCTCCCTCTTTGTGAAAATATGGAGAATTATATCCTATTTGCAGATGACACAACAATATGTTCAACAGCTAATAACCTCAATGACGTTGTAGCAAGGTCATGTGAGGCACAATCAAAAGCAAAAAAATGGTTTAACTCTAACGAGCTATTTCTGAACAAATCGAAAACTCAGAACATGATATTTACTTTGAGAGATGTTGAGACTGCTGTTATCCCGCAGAATAGTGTGAAATTTTTAGGCATTCATCTTGACCCAAAACTAAAATGGGAAGAGCATATGAATTATCTCTCAAAAAAACTAAGTAGCAACATATTTATTTTACGCAATCTAGCAAACTGTGTCTCAACTGACACACTAAGAACTGCTTACTTTGCACTCTGTCATTCGAATATTTCATATGCTATTCTCGCTTGGGGACATGCTGCAGATTGTCACAGAGTTTTCAATCTGCAAAGAAAAGCAATAAGGATTCTGGATGCTCTCAAGTATAGAGATGACTGCAAGAACTCATTCATAAATCATGAAATTTTAACTTTTCCTTCTATATATATTTTAGAAAACTTATTATACATTAAAAGAAACTCGGTCCTATATGATACATATGATTCTGTGCATAATCATTGCACGAGAAATAAATCTAATCTAATTGTTAAGTATTGCCGTTTGAAGAGGTGCCAAAATGGGCCAAACTACTGGGCCATAAAATTTTTTAATAAATTGCCGCAAAAAATTAAAGACTTGCCTTTACAGCATTTTAAGCAGAGGATCAAAAAATTTTTAATCTCCAAAGCCTTTTATAATTTCACTGAATTTCTAGACTGTGATATTTCTGATCTGTCTTAGATTTTAATTACTATTACTTTAAGTTTTATTTGTAATATTTTAATTTTAATTAATTTGTAAGTTTTTATTTTAAAGTTCCACTTTAATGTTTGTGATATTCATATTATGTATTTTACAATGACGATTTCTCCATGTGACCTGTGTAAGTGCCAAAAGGCATGAAAGCATCAATAAAAGTACTTACTTACTTACTTACTATCCTTAAGGTCATATTCGGTAGATTTTTTTAGTACTTTTTCACTCGCCGCTTTTGTTAAATTTTACTTTCAAAGAAAATTGTGTATAAGGTAGATTAATTGGTATTATTTACGTAAAGTGAAATCTAAATTAAGACTAATTGGTAAATTTATATTGGAAGTTTCCAGTAAATTTTACGTCATAATTACTTTAATAAGTAAATTTGTGTTTTCCCAAGTCGAGTTGGAGCTAATTCTTACAAAAATGTTTGCTAGAACTGTTTAACCTGGAAATTTTTCCCAACTTTGTCTGTAGAAGAATAGGGATTTTTTTCTTACCCAATATCCAATAGACAATGAGTCCACTGTTTTACATCCCCTCTGAGGGTGGTATATTCAATAACGCAATTTTCTCCTAAGACGGCATAGCTTCTGCGTTTATGGTGATATACAAACCATTAGGATACCCATCCAAATACTCCTGTTCTTTAATTTTGCAAATTGATGAGTATAGTTAGGATTAAGACAGCTGCGCTCGCCCCTGCACATATTTGTTTATTGTCAAGTAAATCCAGCATTCCATGGAATAAATTGACTGACAACTAATGTTTTGTTCTCCAGTGCTGGTTATATTTGCTAAATGGTAAGTCTCTAAGTGTAGTGGAAAGTGCAAATCAAAAGATCTGTTTTTATTAATTTTATTTATCTTACGAATTTTTTATGCTATGCACTGCCCAACTAGCAATTTGATATTTTATAAAAGTTGTAGGAATGTTCCTGACACAAATTTTATAAAACAATGTTACTCACAGAAACACTGTCATAACGTTATCACAGCAGCTATAAATGCAAAATTGGCACCATCTTATAAAATATTTCAGTCGCTGTTGATATTTTGTAACACCTATTGGAACCATTACAAAATAATTATATAAACATTTCCAGAAGCCGCATGAAAATTTAATACTATCATTATATAGTAGTTTTATTAAAGCTTTATTTAATTGTACATTAAAACACACTTCACTGTTTGTTAAAGTACTGCTATAAAACAACTAAACAACTGTTTTATAAGAGCTTTTAAATAGTCATTATTTTAAAAAAATGCTGCTCTATACACACTAATAAAATAAAACTATTTCTAAAATGTATCCTAAAAGTTTAAGAAGTATTTCTGACACTAAAAGCATATGGCATTGTGATTTAATACTAGGTACGTAATAACCTATAATCATTATTTAAGAGACTTGTTCTTGTTTACAATGACTGTAGTTTTTTATGGGAAAAAAATTTTACTGTGAACTATGGCCATATTTCTAATATGTTTTTAATGGGCCTCACATTTATTGATGATTTCTAATAATTTTTGAAATTTTATAAATATCGATTTTATGAATTTGAGTTTTTTTACAATGTGACTTACACTAATTTGTTTTAGTAGTCATAACTGTATAGTTAGTACGTTTCTGACTCCATAAATTCTAATAAACATTTGATATTTTCAATTTTCATAAATTGTCATATGTACCAGCGCGAATGCTGGCCTTTCAAGATGGCCTCCCTCTATAAAATACTACTGTTAGTAGTAAGCGTTTCACGATATTTAACATATTAGACGATTCCTATAAAACATTTATAAAATAATGCGCCTTGGTGTAACTTTTTCGTGAATTTTATAAAATAGATCACTCACTTTCGCGATACTTTTGTAGCTCTTATGATAAATCTGTTAGGACTGAGTTGTAAATGCAACCATCTAAACAGAATTGGTTCAATTTGCATAAATATAACCTAGAAATTAGTAGCAGTAAATCACCTTATTTTCAGAACTGTTTATTTATGATTTATTTATTTCCAAAAACACGTAGTTACTTTTACTATAGTGGAATCAACAGTACTTTGGCATATGACCTGATACGTTAACAGTGCAGTGAGTGAAATGCGTCATTTCATTTTACAACAGTATAAATTGTATCCTAGTGCCAAAACCACTACGATGTTAATACATGTACCTAATATTTTTAAAACCACTTTTTAAGTTTCTCCATTGTCCTAAATCTGATGTTTATAGTTTGGCCGTTATATGATCTGTTAAGATCTGCACCGCTCTTGTCAATGTTGGTAACCAAAATTTTGGGGAAATCATTTTTTTATAAACTTGCCTACTATAATTATGACAAATCTTCATTAAAAGGCAGACTTTAATTATGACTAAATATAAATACACAGCTAAAGCAGGAAATCAATTTTCTCAAATAGGTTTTATTGTATTGTTAGCCACCACATTTTTATGCTTAAGTAAACAAATTTGTTTTGTAACGACTTTGTTGCTGTTTCCATATTACAGTAAATACAATGCTATATAATAATTATATAACATGCTCTGGAACAACATTTATTCTTAAAAGCAAAATTGTCACAAATAGATCTTTAATATAACTGTTTTGCAAGACGATAAGAGATAACTATAAAATAATGTTATAAAACGATTTAGTGTTACAAACTGAAATATTTTATAACTTAGTCACGAAAACATTTATAAAATAATTTCTTAACTCCATTATAAGGTATTTTATAATTTTGCTGTAGAAACATTTTAATGATAAATTTATAAAATAGTTCAGTTGCAGACAACAAAATAGTATTTTCTGGAACTCTAATATAATCAATCGGCATTTAGAAACATTAATAAAATAACAATAAAACAAATTAATCGTAGAACATTTAAATTATAAAACAAATTTGCTGGTTGGGTGGTATGTTCAACTTTAAAGTCCATGAAACCAATACAAAATGTTGGATAATATGGATTGTACTTGTTGTAAAGAGATAAAACAAATTTCTTACCTTTCCTTTAACTTAAATACAAAAAGGTTAATTGGTTATCCATATAGTTAAGGTGTGCTGCTTCCATTTTCCAAGATGTTCAATAAATAACCGCCGCTCTCTCGTGCAAAAGTGTAATAAAACAAAGAAATAGATATATTTGACATGTCTGCAACATTATACTTTATTCAAATTTTGTAGAATCAATTTTTGTACACAGTGGGAAAAAATATAAAACATAAAATACTTTATATTTTAAGAACTATAAACATGTCAAAAAAAAAAGAAATAAAATACCCACTTACACATTATAATAAATAGTAAATTAATTAAAACCAGTTACTAAAACTGTATATAAAATATTTTGCAACTTAGTTTTTAGCAACTGTTTTAAATCAGCAAATGTCATAATAAAAATAACAAAAAACTGCTCAAATTTGAGCAACTGTACAAGAGTAAGTTTACAGTTAAAGTAACGGTATCCATAGTGCCTTTTCAGTAATTATTATTACTAATTCTACTTGTAGATTATAAACATAATTTCATAATAACGAAATTTAAATCGATTCCCTACAAAAAATTCAAACTCTGCATGAAACCAATGGATGTAAAAGAAGCAAGTAAGCTTAAAAGCTCTTTACATATTCCTTTCTAATTTATGTTTATATTTGTTAGATTTCTGCAGCATAATATGGATATGATACTTTAGCTCGTAAACCAATATTGGGATAACTAAAATTGTATGTAAAGTAGTCTTATATACTTTCATCGTAAAGAGGGGTAGCGTCACCTAGTGACATAGAGTGAGGGGAAGTGTTAGTACGAGGGGTAGACCTTAATGATCTTGGACTTTTACCAACATTTTTCATCCGTGTCCTCTCTAGATCATTTCTGACGTCATCGAACCTCGGTGTCCTTTGACCTGCAGAACGTGGAGTGTTGCGTCCATCGCTTCTTGGTGTCGCTGAAAAAAAGTTAATGAAATAAGTAACATTGTTGGTTGTTTATGAATACTACTAAATAATTTAAGAGTGAATTATTATTTGTTTGCTTATAATTGTATTGAAACATATTCTTTATAGCCAAGACAATTTCTATGAATAAATATGAAATAATGATATTTGACATTGACTGATAAAAACAACAGTTTCCAATTATTGTTTTACTCTTTCAGCATTACCTTCGATAGCAGAAAAAAAGCCGTCCATAGAACGTACATATCATTTAAGAGTTGAGATGATCCATCAAAATGCCATGAAATGTTGCATTGGGACGAGGGGGAATCATTTGAAAAAAAATAAGTCATAATTTTTTACAAATTGCTCAAATAAAATTACATAGTAACAAACAGTGTTTCATTGTCAGACCAATCTCAATAGACAGAGAAGAAGCTCTTAGGCTTCATTAAAAAAAAACAAATAAAAAATAAAAATGGTGTTACGAGATGTATTTCTCGTTGAAAAATTAAAGTGTAAAAAGAAGTCTAATAGGTGTTAATTAACAAAATTGGCCAGTTAGACACAAAATAACTAATGAAACGTAGTCTGACAGACTTAAGAAAATGTTAACAAGTTTTCCTCATCATTCTCATGTTTATTCTCTGTGTTTTGTGAGGTACAAAGTACATGGTAAAAGTTATACAGTCATCTGGGCTAAAACCAGCTGAAATGCATTCGTTAGACTATTCCGAATAAGAGTTCTTATATACAGTAGATGGTCGCAGTGGAGGGTCTGACAAGAGCCCACTCACATGTCAACCTAACCTAACCTAACCTCTTATATACAGTAGGTCCAAAAAGTCCATAGATTTCAAGTTACGGACACTTGAAGGTCAATTAATGATTATTCATGTACTTGAAGGTTTTTAACTTTCCAAATGCTATAGTAACTCAGTGTCGAGAATTCCGAGGAACTGACCACAACAAATGTTATAGGAATATGACTAAGCTACTTTGTGATGACCTTGACTTTGACCTCTAGCAATATTTTCAATCATTTGATTGTAAAGTCTGTTTTTTCTAATAAAACCCATATTTTGCACCTTGGATTCAGAAAAAACCCACAATCTCACTTTAAGATATGAATCTTTTAAGAAAAAGTTATTGTTACAAAGTCGCTTGGAAATTAAGAACTTACCCAGATAAAAGTTGTTGGAAGTGAAATAAACTAACTTCTGGTGACCCTGTCTTTGACCTTGATGTATAGTTTTAAGAGTATTCATTGTGACAAAATTATTTCATTTTGCTGAATATAACCCGTTCTTAGCGTTTCCCAGAGTCAACGGCACGGACGTGATAGGCGTTTGACTCCTTTAAAAAAAAAATAGTTTTTTTCTTTGTTCGTTATTTTGTTTTTTGGGGTTTTTCCTTTATTTTTTTGAAGTTTATTAATTTGAATCATCATAGAATATCATTATATAGGTTTAAACATATACATGGTTAAGTGGAAGAGCAGGTGGTATGTCACCTGAACTTCGCCTATGTCAACAAACTCTGTTTAATAAAGTCAGTTATTATTATTACTATTATTAAGTATATTTTTTAATTATTTTGTAAAGGATCTGTTATTTCAATTTGATTTATGTACATAGCTACATTTAGAACTGATTGTAGGAATTGAAGTGAGGGAGATACATTTTTTTGGTGTCTAGGAAACAAAATGAATAAAAAAAAGGAGTCAAACACCAGTCACGTCTATGCTGTTGACTCTGGGTAAAGCTAAGAATATTGTAGAAGCAAATTTTTTGAAGAGATTTTCAAAAAATCTTTATGCCCAAAAAAGCACAATTACGAACTCTTTCGATCGCCAAAATCGAAAGTTAAATAAAATCACAACTAGCATTTTTTTTTCTCGGACATCATATGCTAAGATACAGCTTCCCTGTACAAATTAAAATTATTTTTTGTGCCTGTCTTAGCGCGTCAATTTATTTTATTATTAATTACCCCTCGAAACCGCCGTCGCGCGTGTAGACAAAGAATAATCAGATCTAATACGTTATTCATAATAATATTGCACCACTTCATACAAGAACAAGCCTGCAGAATCGCCGGCACCTGTGACCATGTCTCGATTTTACCAGAAGTAACTATTCATATCTTGACAACCCTTTGTGCAACAAAGAAACATTCACCGCCGCTCTTAATAAATTTTATTAATTAATTACTGACATCTTCGGAAAAACATATTTTTCAAAGCCACGTGTCGACTACCCTTTGTCGGATTTAATAAAAGTAATAAAGCGATATCAATAAATCGACCACTGACATGGAAAAAATAGATTTTTCAAAAGACTGTTCACCGTCAAAGAAACAAAGATACTCAAAGCACCCTTGTTAAAATTTTATATAAAAACTCGGCTGCGCCGTTCCCAAAAACAATTAGAAACTCATAGTTAACAAGAACACATCAGTACAGTTACAGTGCGTGACGACCGACCGCCCAACCCCCGAAGTAAAGCAGAACTCCGCGTTAAATAAAACTGTCTCGGTAATAAACCCCATCGAAAGTGCATATTCGCGACCAGTATTAAACAATCGGTAACAATAACGACTTACTGAGATTTCTTGTGTTGTGTGTTTAACTAAACTCTTGTCATTAGTTTAAAAATAAATTGTGTTCTACAAAAAGGCTGTGCAAAACCGAATTTGTGACAAACTTCAAATAAATCTATTCGTAAACCGACTTCGTTAAATCAAATAAGTGTTTTTATTTCTAATACTCTACGAAACACAACCTCGCTGCAAACGAAAAGCCGACTCAACTAGCTGAGCAATTAAGGGTGGTTCACCCCCATTAAAATTCATCCCTCAGGACGACCAAGGTCCTCCTGAGACATATCAACCCTATCCGAGCCTAAACCAGGGAGGCAGAGGCGAATTTCTGAAAAAAGGTAGTGGGAGAGCAGAAGTGAAGTGTCCAGAATTACCCCCGGAGGGGCTGATCATTCCTCCAGTTGACAACCACCGCCCCTAGAGAACTCACCGATACAAGGTAGGGTAAATTTTACCAATTATCTAACCTGACAATGCCAAACTACGTAACCAAGAAGCCAACCATTACCAGTCACCCCCCACGTCAAACAATCATAACCAAAATCGTATTTCTTTTATTCATATTTTTCGTTCGTACGTGAATAAGAACAGGTTATATTCAGCAAAATGAAATAATTCATGCCACAATTAATAATCTTAAAACTATTCATCAAGGTCAAAGCCAAGGTCACCAGAAGTTACTTTTTATTTGGCTTCCTATAACTTTTATCTGGGTAAGTTCTTACTAAATTAGAATTTCCAAGCTATCTTGTAACAATAACTTTTCTGACATTCAGATGACCTTCATGGGTAAATATATTCCCCTTTCATACAACTTTTTCTTGAAAGATTCATATCTTAAAGTAAGATGAGTTTTGTCTGAATCCAAGGTGCAAATATGGGTTTTATTGAAAAAAGAAAAGAGTTTATGATTTTGAAAATATTGCTAGAGGTCAAAGTCAATGTCATCACAAAGTAACCTTACTCATATTCCTATAACTTTTGATCTGGTCAATTGCCCTGAAATCTCAACACCAAGTTACTATAGCATTTGGAAAGTTAAAAACCTTCAAGTACATGAATAATTATTATTTGACCTTCAAGTGTCCGTAACTAAATCTATGGACTTTTTTGACCTACTGCACATAGGAACTCTTGCTCGGAATGCTCCAACAAATACATTTCAGCTGGTTTTAGCTCAAGGGACTGTACAACTTTTACCATGTATTTTGTGCAGGGTTCTTTGTGTTATGGGAGCTTGGACTATGAATTTGTGGCAATAACACACTACATAGTTCGACAACTGTAGTTAGGCCACATATAATACATATGCGACACTCCTTTGATGTAGCTGAAATGACACCGATGACCTCGGACATTTACTGTGGATAAGACACGTTGCCAGTTTGGGCAAGAAGACTTCATATTTAGAGAAAATGTGTTGACGGTTGTATTGCTAGTATACTTTTTGTAAATTGTTTAATCTGTTACAGTACTTAAAATTATTTTCTAGGTTGCATTAAGGTAAATTATTAATGTTAAAGTCATGTCTGTACTTATGTAGGTGTATATTTTCGACAAAATTGAATATATGTAGGAAAATAAAAGTAGGTATACAGTTATGGTATTTACAAACTCTATTGGAATAGCACAGAACTAGGGGATCTTACGAGGTATTGTCAATATATCGATTCACATTGAATGAGAACGCACAGAATATTACAGATTTATATTCACTACTCCTCGCCTACAGTCCACGTGGACTTGACCCGCCTGTCACATAGAAATATAGGTGGGATTAGATACTTTTTGCTTGCCATAATATATAAAACAAAAATACTTATGAACTATTTGTATCGTATGATCTGGATGAGGCAGTGCAGTACAGCCAGGTAGCGTTATAAATTACTTAATTCTAGTAAATATTTGAATGAATTATTAGTTTCATTACTGTGTTTGAGTGATTTTTTGCAATTAATTGTTTAAAACGGCATTTTGGAGGCCTTTCGATAGTAGTGACAACGAAACGGACGATTTTGATACAGAGCCTATACAAGCGGAATTTGAAAATAAAGACTTACACGTTCAAACTCAAAGGGTTATTTTGAATATTTACTCGTGTTTAAAAGGTGAAAATATTGATTCTTCATATAATCAAATTATGAAGAAGATTTGTGAATTAACCAAATTTAACTGCACTACAATTTATAGGGTTATCAGAGCCGGGGATGTAGTTGATCATTCTATTAAACGGAAAAGAGTTGGACAAAAACTTAAAAAACTTGATAACGCGTCCAAAGATGTCATTCGCCGATTTGTGTATGATTTTTACAATGAACAGAAGGTGCCCACATTAGAAGTGATTAGGGATAAGTTACGCGACTATCCAGATTATAACTATAAATTATTACATACTTTGCGAAACATTATGCTCGATTGCGGTTTTAGGTACAACAAATTGGACAAACGAATGGTAGTTATGGAATCAGCACGCATTGTTGATCATCGACACGAGTACCTGCGTAAAATAAAAGAATGCAAATAGAGACCTAATTTATCTTGATGAAACATGGTTTGACACCCATGATGTACTTACGGTTGGGTAGATAACACCAAAAAGTGTAATTTAAGTGCTCCATGTTCTAGGAGAAAAAGAATTATAATCCTACATGCTGGAAGTAAAAATGGTTTTATTCCAAATGCGTTATTGTTGTCTGCTAAAAATATCAAGCAATCCTCTGCCGACTACCACGAGGATATGACAGCCGAACTATTTGAGAAGTGGGCAAAGTAACAGCTGTTACCAAATATCCCAGCAAATTCTGTAATTGTTATGGACAATGCGTCATACTATTCGTGGCAACACACAAAAATTCCGAACACCAACACAAGAAAAGGCGATATCATTGAATATATGAAAGGTCAAGGCTTGTAAAGTTTTAAAAAGCAATATGCCGTTAAGAACATTTTTGAAGCACACGATCATACTATTTTACGTCTGCCTCCATATTATTGCGTTTTCAACCCCACTGAAACGGTGTGGATTGATGTAAAAATAGGACTACGTCAATATAATCAATCCCCACAATTAAGTGAGTCTGTCTTAAAGAATATATAGATAATAGTAGACAGAATAGGCAAAAGCGATATATGGAGGAAGTGTGTATCTCATGTGATAAAAAAGGAAAATGAATATTCTATATTACCACCTATTAATCCAATTATTATTAATATATATCAAAAAAGTATACAATATAATGGCTGCAAACTATTTAACCACCTACCGCAAGGAATCAGGGAATTATCGAACTCTTCCCAAGTAGCATTTTTAGACACAGTTTAGGAACAAATTTAGTGTAATGGGAAACAGTTTTGTAACTGTTTCGATACTTATGTGAGATACAAGGGTTTACATACATTTCCAACATTTTTTCTGAAATTGTTACCATTTTTCACCTATTACAGATAGCACAACAATATTATGGAACAGTTTAGCAACTGTTACCACCTTTCGATATAATTTTTTTCCGAAACAAGTGTTTCAACACATTTTCGAAACATACTGCAGCATCTGTTACCTCATTTCTAAATTGTAAACTTGTGTCGATACATTATTGAAATGTATGGAACACATTCTTGTCGCCAAATGTTTTCAAACTGTTTCCATTTTTTTCCATGAATATAATGGGAACATATGTCACCACAAAGTAGATTATAAACCGAAACCATGTAAATTTTTTTAATAGTTATTAACCTCACATTTTACTATTATTAAAACCATAGAAAAGTTGGAAAAAATGGGAAAAACCAAACAATTTAAACATTCTTCCAGGTATTACAATCTGTTAAACTATACAAGAATTGTGAAACCATGAGTGACTTTAAAAAAAGTTGCTGTGGAATGTCAAAAGACAAATAATAAATTAACAAGTCTTGGGACTGATGCACTTACAACGGGGTCATCAAATAATGTGGTGAAAGTAGAAGAAATTCCTATTAATATTGAGGAAGGTAAAAAGTTGTATTAAATAGTATTTGGGGTACATAGTGATCAACAACAAAGATAGTTAGAACGTTGCTTAAAACTCCAAACACAACTGTTCAACAAAAACCGCCAGAAATGCCGAAATGCGCGCGCAACATAGCCGGCTGGCGGCCGTTTGTTTACATGCTGCCAACCTTTCCGAAACCAGACCGAAACACAAAAGAAATTGTTTCTGTCAGAAAATGATTGTGTAACATTTCCAAAACAATTTCGAAACAAGTTTCTTTCAGAGGTAATATGCTACAGTAATCGGAACTGAGTGGATACATTTAGGGAATCAAGTTTCTTTTCATCAAATATGATCTAAATTTTCGAAACATATGCAGAACTGTTTCTGTAGCCATTTTGGTTGTAAATGTTGATGTTTGCTATTTAGCAGCCATTATGGGCAATCTTAAAAAAAACTTAGACAAAGGCTTAATATTGAAGATCACTAATTACGATCATTAGGAAAAAAATACATAATTTGGTATAATCATTATCACCGACATAATCGAAAAAAATATATTTTATAACCTATATATATATTTTGTATTTAATACAAAAATATATTCGAAATGTTTGAATTTGTGAGGCCCATTGAAAATATCGAAGTATCTCCGCCGAATAACCGATAAAATTCTTTCCGCTACGTCCCTTCAGGCCAGACATGGCTTAAAATGATGACAAAGTTTACACATTATATGTAGTACACCAACCATGTTATTTTTATTATCATATGTGTACCTAAATTGTTTCCATATTGAAAAGTAATCAAAAATACACACAATATGGAAACATATTCGTATTAGGTGAAAGATAACAAAAATTTCCGAAACTGACTGCACACATTTGTTCCCATTGTAAAAACGTGTGTATGGAAATGAATCAATATAAAATATAATAATGTATCGATACATTTGCGAAACTGTGTATGAATCGGCGAGCTACAAATTTGAAACATGTTTCTCTTTATTTTCGAAACTAGCAAAGAAACGCCTAGTGCCACCACAATAGAAACATGTACTGTATAACCATAAGAAATTATACACGTGTCGGAAATGTATCGGAACATGTTGGAAACAGCTCCCATTTTAGACATGGTAACAGACACAATTTGTTAGAAACGTTTGGCAAAATGTTCCTTAAAATGCTACTTGGGTTACATTTTTAAAAGGAAACTTAAAAAATATTTGTTGGAAAGAAACTGCTACACATTGAACGAATTTTTTTCTGTCTAGTGTCTTTCTTTTTATATAGATATATTTAACTTTGTATTTGACGCATTTTTTTTTTTCGTATACGTATGTATGTTTTGTTTTTTTATGTATATATGTATATGTCGAAAACAAATAAACTATCTATCTATCTATCTATCTATCTATCTATCTATAAATACCGATTCAAGCTCTGAAAACTCGGATAGTGACGAATGAAATATTGTTTACTTAAAGTTCATAGACAAAGCTTTTTTGAAGTTTGTTTATTTAACGTCGACCTATTTTTGCTATTGAGACCAATTACCGATGCCAGGAAACGAGCTCCCCTTTTAAAATTTTGCCGAGTCTTTCCTTTATAGAGTAGTAGAAATTTTCTACCTGCCTAACATCATATGATACTGCAAAGTTCATAATATCATGGCCTAACATTTAATAAACAAGACAGTCGCTGCTTTACGCCCCTTCGGAAGGATTATATACCATCTATGCAACTCCTGCCTAAGATTACATAACTTTGCCGCTAAAAGATAGAACGAGAGGTATGTCACTACCCAAGTAGCATTTTAGACACAGTTTTGTAACTATTTCAATACTTATGTGAGATACAATGGTTTACATACATTTCCGACATTTTTCTGAAATTGTTACCAATTATTTGACTTTTACATATAGCACAACAATATTACTCAACAGCTTAGTAATTGTTTCCACCATTAAGTACAACATTTCTTCAGAACAATTTCGAAACATGTGACCATTATGGACAATTTTTTTTCGAAAGAAAACGTTTATGCAAAAGCTTAAATGTCAATATAAATTAGGAAAAATAAACATTAGTTGATGTTTGGATACATTACTAATTATTAACATCAAAATTATCATAAAAATATATTTATTTATTTATTTTTAATTAAAAATATAAATTATAAATGGTCATATTTGTAAGGCGCATTTAAATTATCGAAGTATTTCCCGAAAAGAATCGATAAAATTTTCGACGCATAAGTTTATTCTGACCAGACATCCGCTAAAAACTAGATATAAGTTTTCATACTTTCAACATGTACCTACAATATTATTTTATACCCGTTTCCATATGGAAACAACACATACCTATTCTTTATTATAATAGACAAGACTTTTCGAAACTGATTGCATACATTCCATTCCCAATAACATTAGTTAAAAAACATTGATATATTTGCGAAACTATTTCAAAAGCTGTGAGCTACAAATTAGAAACATGTTTCGCTCTATTTTCGAACTTAGCAAAGAAACGCGCAGTGCCACCAAAATAGAAACACGTACTACACTACCATAAGAAATTGCGTATGCGTCAAAAATGTATCGCAACATGTTGCAAACAGTTCCCATTTTGTACATGGGAACAGGCACACTTGTTAGAAATGTTTCCGAAAATGTATCTTAAAATGCTACTTGGGTAGACAATAGACGTAGCCTTAATATATCATTTACGTGACTTATCAAATGTGATAAACATATTTTTTCATTAAGGCTGTGTTATCAATGTCAAAATACCGCGTTCACAGTCGTAAATCTTTCAACATATTGTTCTCAAAAACAAATCAACAAAAATCGGATTTGATTTAAATATTAGAATTAGTTAACTTAAATCTAGTACGTATCATATCTTATATTTGAAAACTAAATGAAATTAAATATTTCCTTTGGATTATTACACGCGAACGTGCCACTCAATCGTCCGGAATTCACCATTAATTGTTTTATATTCTTTAATGGGACTCAAATATTCAAATAAAATATGATACGTACTAGAATAAATATATTAAATGCGAAAAAAAGTTAAAAATCGGCATAATATTTGCTCCTAAGGGAGATTAATATGTTAGAAAAAATGTATTCAATTTTGCCAATTTAATTGGGCGGTTTACTAATAGAGGGCGAAGCAGTAGCTATTTGAAGTACCAACTATGCTTCAAATCACTAAAATCTGCAGGGTCGAACTTTTTGTTTTCTCTACCATTTGAAATATAGTTTAAAATAATTTAAATTTACTTACCAATTGAATTGTTACATTTCTAGTAGCCCGGGAGGCAGCGACAGATTTTTCGCGTTAATATCTATAAGGCTAGATTTTTTTCAAAGAGAGTTTAGATAGTATCTATAATGAAGGTGCAATTCTACCAAACTCTTAGTGGTGCATAAATGAGTAAAAAATTAAACATTTAAAATTTCGTTTTTCGAATTGTCATGAATTGTCAAGAAATGATGATTCGCCTTCGCTACTGCCGGCGGTCGTTGCCGACCTTTTCCTCGCCATCGAGACATAGAACGGGTCTCCGATCGCCGTATTTGTTCAGTTATTACGTTTGAAAAAGTGACTTGCGGTCGTGCTAATCGGCGACTATTTTTAAGTGGTTTCCCGAGTTCGAATCCCGCCCGGGGATATTTTTTTTTTTTCGTTTTCAATTTTTTGGCACACATTTTTGATTCTGTAATTGAGATTTGCTCCGTTCTATTGCATTTCTCGGCGAAGTTTTGCATTTTCCGCCGCGGAATATTAAGATGCACTATTTGGATTAAAAATCACATTCTACTTCCGGGTGGCTAAATCTTGGGTAGACGTTGCAAAAACGGCAATACGTAGTCAAATCATGACAATTATATTCCTCATTAGTATTAATGAACAGACAGTATTTTTATAGATCTGTTAATAAGCTTTTATTTACTCCATTATATTTAATTATTTTGGTAAGGAAATTTCTAATTTTTAATCGAAATAGTGCAGATTAATATTTCGCGGCGGAAAATGCAAAACTTTTCAGAGAAATGCAATAGAACGGAGCGAATAGCAATTATAGAACAAAAAATATCTGCCAAAAAATTGAAAACGAAAAAAAAAAAGTATCCCTGGGCGGGATTCGAACTCAGGAAACCACTTAAAAATGGTCGCCAATTAGCATGACCGCAAATCAATTTTTCAAACGTAAGAACTGAATTAATACGGCGATCGGAGACCTGTTCTATGTCTCGATGGCGAGGAGAAGACCGGCAATGACCGTACAACGTGAATCGAGAAGTGAAAATCGAAAATTGAGGCCGGCAGGAGCGAAGGTGAATCGTCATTTTTTGACAATTGGTGACAATTCCAAAAACGAAATTTTCGTCCATCTGTTTTTTTCTTTAATTTTTTACTCATTTATGCACCACTAAGAGTTTGGTAGAATTGCACCTTCAATATAGATGCTATCTAAACTCTCTTTGGAAAAAAATCTAGCTTTATATAGAAATGATTTCACGAAAACTGTCGCTGTCTCTCGGGCTATAGTTTATTCTACATCTTCAATAACTTTTTGTTAGTAATATTGCTAATAAATCAGGAGCATATCTAATAATAACATATCATTACTGTAAAAAGTAATTTTTATATGGACTAAATGTATACCTATTTTTAATCCAGATTGTGAAAAATCAATGCCACGCGGGATTAAAAAGAACTTAGATCTTATGGCATATAGACAAACTATCTTTGCGTACACTCTAATAGTGTAGATTGCATAATCAATTATTATTTTGAAAGAGTAAAATGTCTCTTTTACTCCCCGAAGGAGAGCTTACATTCTTTCTGGGAGCAAAAGTGACACGTTAGTCTTTGAAAATGATAATTAAACTAGCAGTACAGAAACATTGTTTTGAAGAATTCCGATTGCCTCATTTCCTCAAACACGCAAAAGGTATTGAAACATTCTTTATAGGATTTTGCAAACAGCAGAAAAAATAACTATCTATAACTAAAAGAAAAACTTTGTGTAGAAATATTAATGAAATCTTTGCATTCTTTCGATAACCTGAATTCTGGTTATGCTAGCAAATTAAAATCCTAAAATGAATTTGTCTAATTTCTTATTTGACAATTCTCATTCTAACACTAGCATCCACACAGTCCCCTACGGCCATGCAGATTAAACTAGTATCCACATAACCCCCTACGATTATGAAGATTCAGTTAAAAATGAGAACAAAGACCTAAAATGAATTTATTTATCTACCTTGTCTTAAAAAAAATAACATTAATAATTAATTAATAATAATTGGAATGAACAATTTTTTAAGACAAGGTAGATAAATAAATTCATTTTAGGTCTTTGTTCTCATTTTTAACTGAATCTTCATAATCGTAGGGGGTTATGTGGATACTAGTTTAATCTGCATGGCCGTAGGGGACTGTGTGGATGCTAGTGTTAGAATGAGAATTGTCAAATAAGAAAGTAGACAAATTCATTTTAGGATTTTAATTTGCTAGCATAACCAGAATTCAGGTTATCGAAAGAATGCAAAGATTTCATTAATATTTCTACACAAAGTTTTTCTTTTAGTTATAGATAGTTATTTTTTCTGCTGTTTGCAAAATCCTATAAAGAATGTTTCAATACAATTATAAGCAAACAAATAATAATTCATTTTTAAAACGCAAACGGTCTTTCCATTGTTTTCCTCTGGTTTTTGTAATTTCCTTTTTCAAACATTATAATTTTGTGGTTATTCATTGGTTGTCGTGTGTATGTGTTTTCGTGATATTTCACTTTCGGCATGAAAGTGATCATCATCAAGTGACAAAAACTTGATGTTTAAGGAAAAGTCTGCAAAAATTCGCGCCCGTACTGCGTAGGAAGACGAGAGAAATCGATTGGCGGACACCTGAGTGTTCCATCTGCGTTCTTCTTCTGAACAGGCCTTCAGAAATTGAAAATTTGTCACATTTTCCATGTTTAACTGTTTTTCGTTAAATTTTCCTTTCGGTGTGAAAGTTGTCATCATCGGGTGACAAACAATTCGATGTTTTAGGAAAAATCTAAAAAAAAAAAAACAGGGATACGCAGTAAGCGGAGAAAAATCGAATAGTGGACACCGGAGTTTTCCATATGTGCTCTTTCTCTGAATAGGGGTCTTCGGAACAGTTTCCCAATGGAAAATGTCAAATTTTTTGTGTTTACGTGTTTTTCGTGATATTTTACTTTCGGTGTGAAAGTGTTCATCATCGGGTGACATAAATTTCGATGATTTAGGAAAAATGGTGAAAAATTCAGGGGTAGGTATGAAGGTGAGAGAAATCGAATGGCTCAAACCGCTCTTTATCTCGTTTCGTTTTCGACATACGAAAATCGAAGTTTGTCACCTCTTCCCAAGGTCATATCTCGAGAACTAAACGAGATAAAGAGCTGCGATTTACGCCATTCGATTTCTCTCGCCTTCCTACTTACTAGTCCAAATAGGTAGGTTAAATCGCAAAAATGTGACTGGAGGGGGATCTCTACGGGAAAAGTTGTATTGAGCTGAGATGTAAAATAAAAAGTCTAATATGCTATTAGTCCCACACTTTCATTAAGGGTACAAAAATGATGAAATGGTTTATTTTTGCGTATAAATCGAGAACGATGAGAGATATGGAAAAGGTAAGTAAGTAAGTAAGTAAGTAAGTACTTTATTGATGCTTTCATGCCTTTTGGCACTTACACAGGTCACATGGAGAAATCGTCATTGTAAAATACATAATATGAATATCACAAACATTAAAGTGGAACTTTAAAATAAAAACTTACAAATTAATTAAAATTAAAATATTACAAATAAAACTTAAAGTAATAGTAATTAAAATCTAAGACAGATCAGAAATATCACAGTCTAGAAATTCAGTGAAATTATAAAAGGCTTTGGAGATTAAAAATTTTTTGATCCTCTGCTTAAAATGCTGTAAAGGCAAGTCTTTAATTTTTTGCGGCAATTTATTAAAAAATTTTATGGCCCAGTAGTTTGGCCCATTTTGGCACCTCTTCAAACGGCAATACTTAACAATTAGATTAGATTTATTTCTCGTGCAATGATTATGCACAGAATCATATGTATCATATAGGACCGAGTTTCTTTTAATGTATAATAAGTTTTCTAAAATATATATAGAAGGAAAAGTTAAAATTTCATGATTTATGAATGAGTTCTTGCAGTCATCTCTATACTTGAGAGCATCCAGAATCCTTATTGCTTTTCTTTGCAGATTGAAAACTCTGTGACAATCTGCAGCATGTCCCCAAGCGAGAATAACATATGAAATATTCGAATGACAGAGTGCAAAGTAAGCAGTTCTTAGTGTGTCAGTTGAGACACAGTTTGCTAGATTGCGTAAAATAAATATGTTGCTACTTAGTTTTTTTGAGAGATAATTCATATGCTCTTCCCATTTTAGTTTTGGGTCAAGATGAATGCCTAAAAATTTCACACTATTCTGCGGGATAACAGCAGTCTCAACATCTCTCAAAGTAAATATCATGTTCTGAGTTTTCGATTTGTTCAGAAATAGCTCGTTAGAGTTAAACCATTTTTTTGCTTTTGATTGTGCCTCACATGACCTTGCTACAACGTCATTGAGGTTATTAGCTGTTGAACATATTGTTGTGTCATCTGCAAATAGGATATAATTCTCCATGTTTTCACAAAGAGGGAGGTCGTTGATAAATATTAAAAATAGCAGAGGTCCTAATACAGACCCCTGCGGGACTCCCACAGTAAGCTGCCTCTTTGCAGATAGCGCATTACCTACCCTAACCCTCTGATACCTATCATCAAGGTAAGATTTCAATAACTGAATGCTACAATCCCCAAAATTATAGTATTTCAGTTTTTTTATAAGAAGTTCATGTGAGACACAATCAAATGCTTTACTTAAATCACAGAAAGTTATTGATGTGTAATTGAGATTTTCAAAGCCTTCCAATATTTTTGTAGATAGTTCTAATATTCCCGAAACAGTGTTGCGGTTTTTTCGAAATCCGAACTGGCTACTTGTGAATAAGTTGTTACTCTCAAAATAGTGTGCCACTCTGTTTGTAATACATTTTTCTAGTATTTTTGATATTATTGGCAATAAGGAGATTGGTCTATAATTTGACACTTCCTTTTAGTATCACCTTTCTTAAAAATGGGTATGACTAATGCCTGCTTTAAGATGGAGGGGAACTTGCCTTCTTTAATGCATAAATTTATTAACTTAGTCAGGGGTATTATTATTAAATTTTTAATAGATTTTATGATCTCAACATTGAACCCATAGATATCCCGACTGCGTTTATTTTTTAAAGAATTAATTATATCACGTACTTCTATATAGGTAACCTCACTGAAGCAGAATTTTTCACCAGGAACAGATATACTTTCTGCTTTAGTCAGGGGAGCTGTATCTGTATGTTCTATGTCTTTGTGTAAATTGTGAGCAATGCTAACAAAGAAGTTGTTATAGGTATCTGGTGTAGTGATACCAGCTTCAACACTTTTTGAAGGGATACCTCTGTGGTTATTAATAATGTTCCACATACATTTAGTAGAATTTTTTGATTGTTTAATATAATGATCGTTTGCATTTTTTTTGGCAGTAGCAATAGCCACCTTGTAATTTTGTTTTAAAATGTTCTTTTCTCTAAGTATTTCCTGTGTTGGATATCGTTTATATAAATCACTTAGGAAGTGAAGCTGTTCTCGCATGTGTTTTAGTGTGTCATTGAACCAATTTACGCTATTTGGCCGATTTTTTTTGACTATATATGTTTTTTCAGGAAAAGCTTGATGGTATGCATTTTGCAGATGTTCTATAAAAATGCGGAATTTATTATCGCTGTCTAAATTTGTATCCTGAATAAATTCCCAGGATATATTCTCCACTGAATTGAAAAATATTTGCTTTCCATGCCTCGTTATAGGTCTACACGTTCTTTTATCTAGTTTGGTATTATTTGTTGAGTTTGCCGTTACCTCAAATTGTACAAATTGCCCTTGATGATCTGATAGATTGGTTTCAAAAGTGTTTGCACGACAAGAATCAAGGTTAAAGTTTAAAAATATATTGTCTATGCAATTATCTTTCCTAGTTTTACTTAAAATTGTTTGTTCAAGTCCAAACGTTTTTAGCATATCACATAATAATAAATTTTGTTTTTCGTTAGTACCAAAATGAACATTGAAGTCCCCTGCTAACACGATATTTTTTTCGGACCCTACTTTTTTGAGGACCTCTTCAAGAACGTTTAAAAAGGTGTCAAAATTGCCTGTTGGTGAACGATATACTGATAATACATAGATATTATAACGTTTTATATATATACCACAGAGTTCGGCATGTTTTTCAATGCTAGAGTTGTTTATATAATTTAATGGGTTTATTTCAAGCAGGGGATCAGTCAAAATGGCTGTTCCTCCACCTTTATTTCTTAGCCTACAAAAGGATGACACAACAGTATAATCATTCATATGTAATAAATTTATTTCAGTGTCTTTAAGAAAGTGTTCCGAGACACAACATACGTTAAAAGGTTTATCAGAAAAGAAAGCTTCGAATTCATTAATTTTGTTCCTAATTGATTGCACGTTAATTTGAAATACCTTGAAATTTTCTGTTTTCTTTCTTGAAAAGTTTATTCTGTTTTCATTGTTATTACTAGTAACTGTCAATTCTTGTTGTTCTTCATTTGATTGTCCCGAAAATTTTCATTGTTTAATCTCCGGCGTGGAGTATACTCATCCACAATTATGCCTTCCGGCCAGAAATCTAACGATATAATTTGTCTCTTCATTTGTAACGGTACTCCAAGCTTAAAAGATAATACCTTTGGGTTAGGCCTTTTTGTTATGACCTCGCATACATATTTGCTTTCATGCTCTTTATCCAAACAGTTAATTATATCTTGAGGGGTCACCTCAGGGCTGAAACCTGATAAATAGATCCAAGCTAACCTAGTAATCACCTTTAGTTTTGCCATAGCATTATCAGCTTCAGGTTTTCCAACTGACATTTTATTTTCTAGATTAGATCGATTTTTATTATAACCTTGTTTTCTCTTTTTATTAGTCATAAGTTTCCATGGCTCATTTTTATTTTGATCATTTTCTTCTGGGTGGGTTTCCTTTTCTGTTCCACTTGATGTTGTTGTTTCTGGACTTTTGATATCCAATTGATTGGTGATAGGAGACTTTATCTGTGAAGAAGAGGATTTCACAAGGCCCTTGTTTTTTGGTGTTCTTGGAGGATTGTTACTACTTGTTGTGGCTAATTTCACTGTATTTACTGTTTGATTACTTTGGTTCTGATTATTTTTTGTACTTGCGTTTCTTTGTGGACTTTTTATAGATTTTTTGTTCTCCATTGAATTTGTTGTCATTTCATCAGGACTTTTTTTTTCTAAATATGCGATTTTCTCATGTAATAACATACAATTTTCTTGAAGTAGAGTATTTTTAGTTTGAAGTTCGTGTATTAGGCGTTTTAGATACATATTTTCTACCTGATATGGCATTCTTACTTCCAGACTTGCACTTTCAGCTTGTATTTCTACTTCCTCTTCATGAATACATGTTGGATTTTTCACTTGGTTTGCTTGTTTTATGCAACTAGGATGAAAGATTTCCTTGCACTTTATACATTTTACAATGTTTACCACACTTTTTTTACACTGTTTGCATATTATATTTTTATTTTTATTCACTTTATCTGACTCTAAACTTTCAGAATCCGCCATCTTGAAGCAAAAAAAATCTATTTTTCAGGTTTCAGATAAAAATTGTAGAGCTAATAATTTGGCTTACGAAAGGTCATATGCGTTTACATCCTATTTCTGATTGTTTGGCTGTAAGATCTGTCTGACTTTTAGGGGATGAATGGAATAATAAAAAAATCGTTTAAAATCGAAAAGTTGATACTTTTTGTTATTTCTTTTCTGAATCTCCTTAGAATAATTTCAACTTTCTTTGCAGAGATAAAGTTCCTCTGTTTGTTTAGATAGAAGTTATAAATATCTGAATTTTTAAATTCACGACTTTTCAGGGCCAAACATTTTAGTTTAATTTTTTTCAAGCAACGCTGACCTCTTAGTGAAATTTCCTTAAAATAATTCCATTACAGTTTTTTTTCCACATGCCAACATTGATATCTAAATATAATTACTATAATTCCTACGATTTTATTTCACTGGACGGTACTGCAATACAGTCGTTGTAACTTTTTCTAGAGAAAATTAATTCCTCTTGTACGCTTAATCGATTGCTGATTAAATTTCCAATCCGATGATTTTCCGGTAAGTTTTGCGTGAGATATGGACCGCTAAAGTGAGAATTTCGAGGATTTCGCTCCTCACGCTACACGGTCCAGCTTCGAGGACCATTTCTCCCAAACAAAAATTGTTACGAGCTCATCTCTGCGGTCCTTCGTTTCCGAGATACGGCCGCTCAAAGTCAGCGGAGAATGGAAATCGAAGTTTTTCACCGCTTCCACCGAGAAGGAAACGAGACACAGAACTGCGCTTTGCGCCATTCCATTTCTCTCACCTTCCTACGTCCTCCTGAATTTGTTTAGATTTTTTCCGAAACATCAAAATTTTGTCACCCGACGATGACCACTGTCATTCCAAAAATGAAATGTAACAAAAAACACCTAGTCACGAAAAATGTGACATTCTTTCACATTCCGAGGGTCCTACCTACATAAAGAACATAGAAAGAGAACGCCACTGTGCTCTATTCGATTTGTCTCCCACTATTGTATACCCCTGATATTTTTCATATTTTTTCTAAAACATCAAAATTTTGTCACCTGATGATCACTTTCATACCGAAAGTGAAATGCCACGAAAAACACATAGGGTGGAAGCACCAGTAAATGACCAGGTCCAGTGAATGACCAATATTGTAAATATTGCCTAATATTAAACTTTAGATAACGTAGTAAGTATAAACCTATACATTTCATACGATTTTAACCCTTTTGTTCGTTAGTTCTTTTTACTGGAGGTAATTTAACCAATGAGAGTCATTTCAAAATGGCCGATTAGTTTTACTGTGCAAGCAGCTGTTAGTTTGTGTCCTAAAATAATAAGGTAAGTGCATATATACAATAAATTGACATTTATTTGTAAGGCTGCATAGACTAAAAATGGGGTTGAATTAATGAATGCCATTAGAAAAATGTATGATAATGGTGTTTTTTGGGCAAAAATGCGTATTTTATAATTCTAGGTTATGAAATTAAGGTGGTCAAATATAGGTTAGCGCTATTTTAATTTTGCCAGTGAATGACCAAAGGGGTCATTTACTGGATATAATTAAATATTATATTTTGTGTTTTTATTCGTTTAAAATAGCGACTAATAATGAATCGGTATGAGGATGCATCATTCTATATAGTGCCTATGTTTAAACTAATAAATGACCACTTTCGTACAAAATTTTAATTTCATGGTCATTATTAGGAACAAGAATTCTATTAATGACCACAAGATAAATATTTCTTTTCTTCAGATGTCAGCTAAAAGCTATAACCGCTTTAAATATTCTCTGCATGATTTAAAAGCTGCTGTACAAGCAGTGCAGGAAGGAAAATTATCCACAAACAAAGCGTGCAAAGAATTTAATATTCCGAAAAGAACATTAATTAATCGCCTTCATGGCAGAGGGTCACTAGATGAACGGCACATGGGACCAAAGCCAATTCTTTTACCTCAAGAAGAAGACAAATTAGAAAAATGGACAATTAAAGCAAAATTTGGTTTCCCAATGCATGAAAATGAAGTTAGAGATGCTGTTCAGAAAGTTATGATTGAAACCAAATGGCCAAACCCATTTAAAATGACAGGCCAGGGAGGAAATGAATTAATCTTTTTCTAAACAGAAAGAAGACAATACACAAGAGAAATGCAGAAATAATTTCTAAAGCTAGAGCTAGAGTAACTGAGGAGAACATACGCAACTGGTTTTCAGATGTCAAAAGTTATTTAACAGAATATACAATGCCGATGAAACTGGAGTACAACTTTGTCCAAAAACAGGAAAAGTTCTGGGTCCCAAAAAGTACAGAAACTTCTATGATATCGCTCCAGGCAAAGAAAAGGAATGCATTAAGGTGTTGGCGAACTTCTCTGCAAATGAAAAGCAGTGCCACCAATGATAGTGCTACCGTATCAGAGAATCCCCAAGGATGTGTCAAATTCAATCCCAGATAATTACTTTACCGGCAGAAGATTGCCTACAAAAAGTGGAAAATGTAAAAATAAATACTTGTTTGGAAAAGCCACATTCGTTCTCAAACAATATAAGTGTAGCCGATTTTGTTATTGTAGAATATGACAGAAAATATTTTCCTCGTATTGTAATCAATAGTACTCAAATTGAATTGGAGGTAAGGGTAATGATTAAAGACAAAAATAACTATTGGAAATGGCCTAAAAAAGTTGATCAGATATGGTACTCTAATGAGAAAATAGCTGAAAAGATTGAGCCTCCAACTCTGCTCCCATGTAAAGAAGACTCTTATGATGTACCTGAAATGTTAAAATATGTAAATTAGTAAACTAATATTTTTTTATAATTCTTTAATAAATTAGTTTTGCAAATTTTACCTTTTCTTTTAATTAAGTGTTAACATGGTCATTTACTGGTCACATCGTGGTCAACAATTGGTATTTAACGGTCATTTACAGGGAAAAAGTGATTTCAATTTCATAAAAATTAGTGGTATATTATCTTCAAATATTCAGTTTAAATCTAAGTAATCATAATAAAATATAATAAATAAGCATACAAGTAGTGTACCGGTATAAGTATAATACTGAATGAACTAATTACAATCATTAACTGAATCTGAAATTTTTCTTAACTAGTCATTCACTGGTGCATCCACCCTACACATGAAAAATGTGACATTTTTTTCACTTTCCGAGGGCCCTATCCACATAAAGAACGCAGCCGGAGAACGCCACTGTGCGCTATTCGATTTGTCTCCCGTTATTGCATACCCCTGACTTTTTTCATGTTTCTTCTAAAACATCAAAATTTTGTCACTCGATGATGATCACTTTTATACCGAAAGTGAAACGCCACGAAAAACATCTACACACGAGAAATGTGGCATTTTTTTACTTTCCAAGGGCCCTATCCTCATAAAGAATGCAGACTGAGAACGCCACTGCAGGCTATTCGATTTCTCTCCCCTTACTGTGCACCCCTGTTTTTTTCAGATTTTTCCTAAAACATATAATTTTTGCTGCCCGATGATGACCACTTTCATACCGAAAGTGAACTGCCACGAAAAACACCTACACACGAAAAATGCGACATTTTTTCACTTTCCGAGGGCCCTATCTACATAAAGAACGCAGACGGAGAACGCCACTGTGCGCTATTCGATTTCTCTCCCGTTACTGTGTACCCCTGATTTTTTCAGATTTTTCCTAAAACATCGAAATTTTGTCGCCCGATGATGACCACTTTCATACCGAAAGTGAAATGCCATGAAAAACACCTACACACTTTCCGAGGGCCCTATCCACATAAAGAATGCAGACGGAGAGCGCCACTGTGCGCAATTCGATTTCTTTCCCCTTACTGCGTACCGCTGATTTTTTTCAGAATTTTCCTAAAACATCGAAATTTTGTCGCCCGATGATGACCACTTTCATAACGAAAGTGAAATTCCATGATAAACACCTACACACGAAAGAAGTGAAACTGTTCTATTTTCCGAGGACCCTACCGAAGAAAGAACGCAGATGTAGAACTCCGGTGCGCGACATTCGATTTCTCTCCCCTTACTGAGTACCACCCCTAATTTTTTCAGATTTTTCCTAAAACAACAAATTTTTTTCAACAAATGATGACCACTTTTACACTGAAAGTGAAATTCCACAAAAAGCACCTACACACGAAAATCGATGAATAACCATTAAAATTTGAAAAATAAAATCACAAAAAACAATATCTGACAATAATTGAAACTATGACTGCATTATTAGATTTTGTAAATAGTTGCGGTGGCTGCCGCCTAACGTAACCATGAATTGTTTAATTATTCACAATCATCAAATCCTATTTCAAAAGTTACAAAGTAGAATGAACTGGATCATATTTTATTCACTGCTGCAAATCTAGTCAAGGCTTCACAATAGTGTCCGTACGGCCCTGCACAATTCTGTTGCCAACAACTGATGATGAAATCACTACTTATAGCTAGCCAATTTATGGTTCCTGTAATATCGGCATAACCATTAGTTCGCTTTTTCTATATACGAATTTACTGTGGCGTGCAAACACATCCTTAACCACTTCTATTGAATAAAGATATTATAGAAATCCCTTTCTTTAACAATTAAAAAGTAGTTATTTAATATTTAAAGCATTTTTATTTTTCTACCGCCGCCGCCTATGTCCCATCATAAAGGAGATGCCGACTTTACTCCGAGTTTTCTTTTTTATGCCGTCCCAATTGAGTTCATATATACTATACTTTAATAATTCTCTAAGACAAATTAAGTAAATTATTAATTGTAATGTTTTTGCGAGTTTTTTTCCCACTTTTTTATACTATCGTAATTCATATGGCACATCTCCTAAACCTTCTCTCAGACCGGATCTGCACCACCATATAAATTTATTTATGATATGTACAGTAAAACAATTACATTAACTACAAAATACCACATTAGTTATACTAACCTTTAGACCTCGCTGCCCAAGCTTCTGCAGCCTTCTGCCAGTCCATTGATTCCGTATTTCCACCATACCTCGAGTTATCTTGGTAATTTCTATTGCTATTATAACCTCTTGGAGACTCAACTGGTGGATATCCTCTCGGAGCTTCACCATAACCACTCCTGCTATGTCCATGGCTACTGCCAAAAGAACTCTGAGACCCAGGACTAGGCGCTGGACTTGACGGGATCATCGGTGATTGAGTGGAAAGGTTTCGATAACTAGGCGTTCGCTGAGAGGGCGTTACTGCACCGGGGTGTAAAAATGGACCATTCATATGAGGCGCAGTATTTGGTATGTGCTGGGATGGAGTTTGTTGTCCGTACCGTGGTGTTTGCTGTGTATGAGGCGTTTGATATGGGGTCATGAAAGGCGTTTGCCCACTGGGTGTGTAAGGCTGAAAAAAAATTCACGGTAAATTAAAAACTGAATAAGAGTAGTACCATATCGAGTACTGTTAAGTACTCATTTCATTTATATGATTTTTTCAATAGTTACTAATATGAATTAAGAGGGTCCAAATGGACATCAAAATATGGAATAGTATCACTAAAAAATGAGGCCAGAAGTATTCCTTTTTATCAATTTAAAGCTGTCGAAAAGACATTAAGAACCACCGAGGAACACTTTCCAGGCATGTTCGATATTTTGTATTCTGGTTTATCCAGATTTTTTCAATCACTCATTCAAATATTTAAATAAAAAATTAAAGGTAATATACATACTGTATTTATATAATTGGCAGCACCATAAGCTCCACCAGGAGTATGAGGGTAATGTGGGGTTTGATTTGCCACAGCCGATAATGTTTGCATCATGTGACTTGGAAGGTTTTGTGCTACCCTTTGTATGGCTTCAGTGTTCATATCTGAAAATAAATGATTTAAAAATGACACAAACTTTCTTAAGAAAAAAAGAATATGTATAAATTGGTTCGAAATTTAAAAATCTAGTTTTCCAAAATATACCTATATACACATTATGGCGGTCCAAAAAAACCCAAAGTTTGTTTTTTCAGATATTTCATCAGCATATAAAAATATTCGTTGAAAGAAACATGCCTTTAAAACATTTTTAGTTAGTTTTAAAGGTGTATCCCTACTCATTTTGATAAAGAAATGAAAAATATTCGAGATCACTTTTATTTACCATGTTTCTTGAACCAATTTTGTATAGGAAATTGTTACTATCATAAGAAATGTTCATGATTTTTTGAGCTAAAGCAATGCTCGAGAAAAGACATCAGTTTTGGTTTTATAACTGATAAAGTCGTTTTAAATAAGCATTTTAGTCTTTAGTATTTATACCGGTTTAATCACTAAAAGTAAATACAATAAAATTTCATGATTTGTAAAATAATACAAAATAACTAAACAGGCAATATTCTCTTTCTCAATAATTTCCCTAGTAGCTTAAAAATACTAAATCTGATATTCTCTCCTATAAAATAGACAAAAAGTCCAGTGAGATTATTTGAAATAATATTTATGGCAAATATAATTTATACAGGGTGAACCATTAATAATACGCCATAATTCAAGTACATCCTTTGGACCAAACTCTTAGGTTATACAATGTGCCCACGGCAAAGCGATATTATAGGTGTTAATAACAGTTTTCTTTTACTATGACCACAATTTTCTTGCTCGATCCAAAACCTATTTTCAGTACGTTAGAATTTCAAAAATGTGTAGGGGGCTCTGAGGACAGCTTAAAGATAAAATTCATTTCAGGTAAACTGCCATTTCTGTGCTAGATATTGAGTTTTATAAGAAAAACTTGCTCAATATTAAAAAATATGACGTTGTTAGTACCAAATTTCATAACTATACAGAGTGATTCATGTAGGCCATTCTTTAGAACTTTTTCAACTTGCAGTTAGATTAGAAACTTGAAATTTCTTATGCAGCCACAAATGGATCATGCCCGCCCTACCTAAAATATTTTCAATTCTCCAGCTATACAGGGTGTGCTAAAAGTTGAAAAACTTCTAACAAACGACCTTCATGAATCACCCTGTAGTTATCAAATTTTGTAAGTCATATTTTTTAATTTTGAGCAAGTTTTTCTTATAAAATTTTTCAATATCTTACACAGAAGTGGCAGTATACCTGAAGCGAATTTCATTTTTTAAACTGTCACCTCTATACATTTTTGAAATTATAAAGTGCTGAAAATTGATTTTGGGTCAAACAAGAGCAGAATACAGAAAATTGTATAACCTAACATTCTCTAGCAAGCTGTTGCTGTGGAAAAAGATACAGGGTGTCAAAGTTGTAGAGTTGTAGGTGGATGCCACAACGAAAATGTACTCTAAGTTGCAGCAAATAGTTCTTAAGAAAGTCAGAAGTTGTCACTCTTTAGTTTTTACGTACATTGTGTAATTTTTTTTCAAATATTGAGTTCGTTTTCAAAGAATTCTTGAATTCTTTTGCGGCATTTTACTCGAAAACCGAAAACAGTTGGAATTATCAAGTTCTATCAAGTGTATCTTTCTTAGGTAGAAATGGATCCTGCATGAGATTTTCTAGTTAAAAGTGCCACAACGTTTCGCAAAGAAGGAGAGAAAAATATTTATCCCCAGGGGTAGTTCATGAGGCGCCCCCCACGAAACCAGCGGGATGTGATACAAAAATTATCATTTCTTAGTTTAAAAAACGTTTCCTTACGAAATTTGGAAGAGATCGTTCAAGAGGTAAAGATATTGCAAAGAAAAAGAAAGAAAAAAATACATCTTTGACACTATGTATCTTTTTTCACAGCAACAATTTACCAAAGTATGTTTGGTTATATCCTCATATTTTGTTCCAAAGAATCTACCCCTGCATTATCACGATCAGTAAACTATACGGTTGCCTCAATCAGCAGCATTATGGCGAAGGAAATGTGCGGAGTGGGGAACTGAATTATGACGTAACATGTAGACCCAACCAGGGCCGGCACTAGATACATAAATAAACACTGCACATTATATATCAGAAAATTATTTATCTATGCACTGCACAGTGCACAAAGATTTAAAGATACTCTTTGCACTGCACTCATTGCATTTTGCATTGCCTGCAATGGTCGCCATAGATCACAGATAGCTTAAAGTATTAAAGAGTTCATAGATTGCTAACAAAAAAAGAATTAAACGGTAGCGCCGGCTCTGGATGTAGCTAAACTCTGTCCTTGATCTGCAATTATGTTTATGTTGCGCGCACTCTCAGATGTGTCCAGGGTCTACAAGTGACGTCGCCCATTGCACATGAGGTAACCGTATAGTTTACTGATCGTGCTGCACTATGGCCTATTATTAATGGCCCACCCTGTATATACTTGTTAGCACTTTCTTGATTGCAGTGTCCTTTCTGCATTGTGAAAAATCTGACAAAAATTCACAGAAAATCTAGGAATTATGGGCCACAAAATGATAATTCTTATTTTGATGCAATCTTTGCTTTTGGCCATTTAAATTTTCGATCATTCTAAAATTGGGATTTTAAGGATTTAAAAATAAAGTTAATCGCATTGCTTCGGTCAGAAAAAAACTACAAATATTCCTTTTGATGCCGATAATAGTTTCCCATATATTATTTGTCAAAAAAAGTTGCACAATTTTACACTCTAAAAAATATTAGATTTCAGGTACTTTTCATTATTTTATTAAAATGATCTCATTGGAGTTGGAGTTTGTGGGAGGGCAGTCACATTTAGGTGACCGCAGCACCTAGGCCCCATTGGGCCCCTTGTACATCCTCCCGAGGGATACAAGATTCCACCTAGGCCTCCAACCATCCTAATCTTGTGAAGAAGGTGGTGATGCTGCCTAGGGGAATATCCCTCAAGTCGGCCAACGTTCTCCCAAAATGGATTCTCTGCTAGAGGAGACTGCCGGGCACTCACAGAGTACGTGTTGGACAGTCTCGTCTTCTTGTTCACAACCTCTGCATAGGGGTGTGTCATTTAACTCCATGTTATAAAGGTGCTTCCTCAGCTGGCAATGACTAGTAAGAATTCCTGTCGCGAAGCGCAGGTTCTTCCTGGACATTCCCAGGTAGATCATCGTTGTATCCTTGTCAGGGTATCTAAGCAGATCCCTGGCCAACTGACAACTATGAGTTTCATCCCACAGTTTTTTAAATTTTCTGTGGGTGTCTTCTTTAATCATTAGCATTATTGCTGAGGTCGGCAGTATGTTGGAAGGGCCAGGTTCAAGTAAAAAAATGATCTCATAAGATAACTTATAAAATATATTATAAAAAAACAATTTCGGTTTATTTAGACAATACTAATTAACATAACTCCAGTGGCTGCCTGACTAGGTCGGCGAGCAAATGCTAACCGGGCCTTTTGCTTTTTAAGTTTGTTGTTGTTTGAATGTTCATTTTTTTGTTTAAGTTTTGACATATGTGGTAAGCTGGTGAGTACTTTTGGCTTCTTTTGGCCATTTCATCAACACGCCGGCATCGAAGTCCGAAGCACTCATTGAAACATGCGAAGGCAGCTAAAGCAACCGATGAAGCTAATACCAAAACTAACAGTTTACTCAAAACTAACAGTTTAGTATAAAATTCACATCTCCCGAATAAATGGCTGGGACGAGGCCCAAAGAATCTCCCCCTCCCCGATAAAAAAAAATTCTTGCTTGCTTCGCTTGTAAAATGCCAACTAGACACCCAGACTGCCACTGCATATCCCGCATCTAAAGGATGTTCTACACCTTTTCCAAAAAAGTCATGCGACTAACTCAAATTATTGATACAAATTTAGAATGACAACAAATAGTTGAGAACTTACTGAATGACGGTGTGCCACTACCATAAGGTGTACGTCCTGAAGACAATCTTGGCGTACCAGGTGTCATACCACCTGGAGGAGGATCCCTAAAGTGTTCTTTAAACCACTTAAATAGTGACGCAACCGAATCGAACATCTGCTGCCTAAATCGGAAACCTTCTGGTGTTACCGTTACGTACTCATGTCTAACCTTGTTGCGTGGTAGGTAGGAAAGCAAAAACTTTCCAGGTATATTCTGGAAAAAAAAAAAATTGATTTGACACAATCGAAAATTTTAATTTTTTTGGAATTTAGACAACACAAAAAAAGTTGTTTCTTTTTAATGAAAAATGTTTTATGAATGCTGTTATAATTTTTTAAAATTATGTTCCGGATGAAAAGTTCTCGTCATTTATATAACGGGTTGAAAAAAACGTGGCAAAAAAACATTAAAGATACCGGCGTTCCGGCTAATTAGGGAAACGAGGAGGAGGCACAGGGATGGCTTTAGTTTTTCCTAAACATTGACAATTAACTTTGAAAACTTCAATAATTAATTATTTATATTAATAGAGAAGTTTTAAAAGAAATAATTATTGATTTAATACTGCGGACGTTCAGTTTCAATTTTAATCATATGAAACTGATTTAAAATCTTTTAATGGTACCATTTAACCTATAACCGCCTGTACGAAATGAAGCCGATTTTGTACTGTGCTGTTTGTACACAAGATCATAAATCACCCTATGCGACACGGGAATAAGGGGAACCTGCGTAATACTATTGAAAATGACTTGCAGTAGAAATATAATATAGAATTCGTTGCGTATTTTAAGCTTTTAAGCTAAGATAACGTACAATATTTCCATTCTATAATATTTCACAGCGAAATTAAGGTGCTAACACACTTTTCAAATTTCAAATTAAATATGCGAGTGAGTCCACGTCCACTTGCCCCTCATTCAGAGACAGAAGCGGAGTTTCAGAAATTTTTTCAACCAATTATATAGACGAGAACTATACCAAATATTAAACATTTAATATATCAAAATATAAAATACCTTAGCAGCACTAACAACATAGTGAATCTTCGAGGCATTCTTCTTCTTTTCCTCTTTCAAATATTCCTCTGCTTTATCTTTATGTCCACCTTCCGTGTCTTTATAATATCTAAAGTATAATAAATCCCTTGCATGTGAAGCCATAGGTGTAACATGCCTGGCGATAATTTCATCGAGGTCCTCAAATTCTTCGTTTCCAATCCATAAAGATTTACCTAAATATAACTTGTTTTAATATTTGATATTATAATGGTAAATATACTTGAACAGGATGATTCACAATTATGGGGCAACAGTACAGGGGCTATAAGTAGACATGAAATTAATTGTAGTTTGTTATGTAAACAAACCGTTGTCTGATATAATGTAACTAGCGGAATAACCGGATCCGAAAAATGTTCAGCCCATATATTTTACTCCATGGTTAAAATTTTAATGAACTTGACTTTTTCTATTGTTTTAAGAGAACTGTGTTAAATTTCAAGACTCAAGATGAATCAACTGAAAAAGTCGAAGGTCATTCCCAACCAGCAAATTTGTTTTATAATTTAAATGTTCTACGATTATTTTGTTATATTGTTATTTTATTAATGCTTCTAACTGTTACGTGATTTTAATAGAATTTCAGAAAATACTATTTTGTTGTCTGCAACTGAACTATTTTATAAATTTAACATTAAAATGTTTTTATAGATAAATTATAAAATATCTTATAATGAAGCTAAGAAATTATTTTACAAATGTTTCCGGGAAAGTTATAAAATATTTCAACTTATAAAACTAAATGGTTTTATAATGATTTTATAGTAACGTTCAGCAGTATTTTTAGCACCGTTATAAATATACATTGGAATTATTTTATAGCTATTTCTTATCATCTTACAAAACAGTTATATTAATGGTCTATTTGTAACAATTTTGCTTTTAACAATAAATTGTTGTTCCAGAGAACGCTATATAATTATTGTATATATCATTAGCTGTAATATGGAAACAGCAACAAAGTAATTATAAAACAAAATGTTTACTTGAGCATAAAAATATGTTGGTTAACAGTACAATAAAACATATTTGAGAAAACTGTTTTCCTGTGTTAGCTGTGTATTTATATTCAGTCATAATTAAAGTCTCTCTTCTAACGAAAATTTGTCATAATACTAATATACAAGTTTATTAAAAAAATTATTCTCCCAAAATTTTCGTTGCGAACATTCACCAGAGCGGAGCAGATCTTGCCAGATCATATACTGGTGAAACTAAAAACATCAGATTTAGGACAAGGAGAAACTTAAAAAGTGGTTATAAAAATATTAAATACATGTATTAACAGCGTAGTGGTTTTGACAATAAGACACAGTTTATACTGCTGTAAAATGAAACATGATGCATTTTGACTCACTGCACTATTAACATATTAGGTGATATGCCAAAGTACTGATGCTTCCGCTAGTAAAAGTAACTACGTGTTTTGGGCAATAAATAAACCATAAATAAACAGCTCCATAAATAAGGTGATTTACTGCCGCTAATTTCTAGCTTATACTTATGCAAATTAAACGAATTTTGTTTCCATGGTTGCATTACAACTCCGCCCTAACAGATTTATCATAAGAGCTGCAAAAGTATCGCGAAAGTGAGTGAACTATTTTATAAGATTCACGTAAAAGTTACAATAAGGTGCAATATTTTATATATGTTTTATAGGAATCATCTAATAGTTTAAATATCTTGAAATGCTTGCTACTAACACAAAAGTACTTTATAATGGCCAGCGCGCATGATGGTAAATATGACAAGATATGAAAATTTAAAATATCAAATGTGTATTCGAAGTTATGGAGTCAGAAACGTGTTAACTATTAAGCCATATTGCAAAAAAACTCAAATTCATAAAATCCATATTTATAAAATTTCAAAAATTATTGGAAATCATCAATACATGTGAGGCATGTTACAAATGTATTTAAAACATAGCCATAATTCACAGTAACATTTTCTCACACCAAAAATTCCAGTCATTGTAAGCCATAACAAGCCTCTTAAATAATTATTATAGATTATTAGGTACCTAGTACTAAATCACAATGCCATATGCTTTTAGTGTCAAAAATACTTCTTCAACTTTTAGGATACATTTAAGAAACTATTTTATTTTATTAATGTGTATGAAGCAGCATTTTTTTAAAATAATTACTATTTAAAAGCTACTATAAAACAGTTGTTAAGTTGTTTTATAGCAGTAATTTGACAAACAGTGAAGTATATAGTACAATTAAATGAAGCTGTAATAAAACTATTATATAGTGATGGTACTAAATTGTCATAAGGCCTGTGGAAATGTTTATATAATTATTTTGTAATAGGTTCCAATAGGCATCACAAAATATCAACAGCGACTGAAGTATTTTATAAGATGGTGTCAATTTTGCATTTATAGCTGCTGTGAAAACGTTATGAAAGTGTTTCTGAGAGTAATGTTAGAAACATTTGTACAACTTTTATAAAATATTAAATTGATAGTTGGGTTTGTTTCGCTATTTATACCAGCTCGACTCCTTCACCACCCTCTCCATTACTCAGCTCGACGTAGCGTCATGATCATAGATTGGAATCCACACAAAGAAAGGAACCTTATGGCTCGACGCTCCTACAGTTCTGTACTAGCACACAAACATAATTAAACAAACAAACGTCATTGATAATTAATACAAGAATAATGAATCTCGATATTTCATTCTTTTCGTACAAAGTACTTGTGTCTAAAGTTCATTTTATTACAAAAGACTTGATATTTCATATTACGGTAAATTTGAGGTGAAAGCTAGTCATTAAAACTTGCAAACCAAAAATTTTGTTATAATGTCCTTTTCTTTCATGCGGATTACAATAAACAATTTTCATCCTTTTAAAAAATTCAGATAACTCGAAAATATCTACCAGATAGAATACATCTCGTACAAGAATATCCCCCTTGTCAACTTCTATTACAAAGTAAAAACCGCTGCCTAAGGAATCAGTACTTCCACATCCAGATTCTTCATCCAAGTCGTTTTAAAGGAAACATCTTGACTATATTTGCACTCTAGTATGTGGAAATTATTGGTCATAGAATTTTAATAATATTTGGGGCAGATGTCATAGAAAAGTTTGAGGAGTTGGTTTCTACCATATACGTTAAAAATGAAGATTTTAGTTCACCCTACTTATTTCCTACTATTCACCTCCCACCCCTTCAATGGAGGCATCTCAATCAGATGTCACTACAATACATACGTGTACTAATCTCAAGTGAATATCTCAATTTGATGTTATCAATCCCATTAATAATGAAGCGGAGGTGGTGGAGTTTGAAAAATATTAGAAAGAAATCTGAGGCCTTGGTTTCTAGTATATACACGAATCCCAAATTTCTGTACTCTTATCACCTTGATTTACTTATTTTCCCCTAGTCACTCCTATTAACCCTAACCCTTCTACGGAATCATCCCAAAATATAATCTAGTTCCAGATGTCGTTATAATACATACGTCTACCAAATTACAAGTGAATATCTCAAGTTTATTTTATCAACCCCTTTAATAATGTAGTAAGGGTAGTGGAAGGGTTGAAACATATTGTTAAAAAATTTGAGGTCTTGGCATCTAGGACATACACCGAATTTCAAGTTGCAATACTCTTACCAGCTTGCTTTACTTATTTTTCCCTATTTACCTCTACTTACCCCCACTCTTCAACGCAATCATGTCAAAATATAATCTAGTTTCAGATAAAATTATAATATATAAATGTATCAAATTTCAAGTGAAAATTTAAATTTAATTTTATCAACTCTTAATAAGGGAGTGGGGGTGGTGGGGAGAAATAGAAAATACTAATAAAAAAACCTGAGACCTTCGATTCTAGTACATACACCGAATTTCAAGTTTCTGTAGTCTTACCAGCTTGCTTTACTTATTTTCCCCTATTTACCCCTATTTAACCTCCAACCCTTCAACGGAATCATCTCAAAATATAATCTAGTTCCAGATGTCGTTATGATACATATGCGTACTAAATTTCATGTGAATATCTCAATTTTATTTTATCAACCCCTTGAATAATGGAGTAGGGGTGGTGGGGGCTGAAATAAATTATCAAAAAATCTGGGGCCTTTGCCTCTTGTACATACACCGAATTTCAAGTTTCTGTAGTCATACCTGCTTGCTTTACTTATTTCCCCCTATTTACCCCTAAATAACCCCGAACCCTTCAAAGGAATCATCTCAAAGAATAATCTAGTTCCAGATGTCGTTATAATTCATACGTGTATCAAATTTCAAATGAATATCTCAATTTTATTTTATCAACCCTTGTAATAATGAAGTAGGGGTGGTGGGGGTTAAAAAATATTAGAAATAATCTGAGACCTTGGCTTCTAGTATATACACCGAATTTAAAGTTTCTGTAGTCTTACCAGCTTGCTTTACTTATTTTCCCCTATTTACCCCTATTTAACCCCCAACCCTTCAACGGAATCGTCTCAAATTATAATCTAGTTCCAGATGTCGTTATAATACATACGTGTACCAAATTTCAAATGAATATCTCAATTTTATTTAATCAACCCTTTTCATATTGGAGTAGGGGTGGTGGGGGATGAAAAATATTATAAAAAAATCTGACGCTTTGGCTTCTAGTACATACACCGAATTTCAAGTTTCTGTGGTCTTACCAGCTTGCTTTACTTATTTTCCCCTATTTACCCCTATTTAACCCCGAACTCTTCAACGGAATCATCTCAAATTATAATCTAGTTCCAGATGTCGTCATAATACATACGTGTACCAAACTTCAAATGAATATCTAAATTTTATTTAATCAACCCTTTTCATATTTGAGTAGGGGTGGTGGGGGTTGAAACATATTATAAAAAAATCTGACTCCTTGGCTTCTAGTACGTATACCGAATTTCAAGTTTCTGTACTCTTACCAACTTGTTTTACTTATATTCCCCTATTTACCCCAAATTAACCCCCAACCCTTTAACGGATTCATCTCAAAATATAATCTAATTTCAGACGTCGTTATAATACATACGTGTACGAAATTTCAAATGAAAATCTCAGGGGGTAGGGGTGGTGGGGGGTTGAAAGATGTTATAAGAAAATCTTAGGCCTTAACTTCTAGTACATACACCAAATTTCAAGTGTCTGTTCTCTTACAAGCTTGCTTTACTTATTTTTCCCTATTTTCCCCTATTTAACCCCCAACCCTTCACCGGATTTCCTCAAAAAACAATCCAGTTCCAGATCTCGTCATAATATATACGTGTACAAAATTTCAAGTCAATATCTCAAACCGTTCGGGAGAAAACGTGCGGACAAAAAAAGTTACAGACAGACAGACCGACAGACAGACATTTTTTTTCGCTCAAATTTAAAATCTCGACGTTTCATGACATTCTAAACCTATTTTACGAATAAAAATTTTTGAAAATTTTTTTGCGATTACTATACTTCCAATCCACTACGTGGATGTGGAAGTAAAATGAAGTTTCTAGTTTACCGTACTTATTTTCCACTATTTACAACCTACCACCTCAATGGAGTCAACTCAATCAGATGTCACTACAATACATACGTGTACTAACTTTCAAGTGAATATCTCAATTTGATGTTATCAATTCCATTAATAATGAAGCGGAGATGGTAGAGTTTGAAAAATATTAGAAAGAAATCTGACGCCTTGGTTTCTAGTATATACACCAAATCCCAAATTTCTGTAGCCTTACCAGCTTGCTTTACTTATTTTCCCCTATTTGCCCCTATTTAACCCCCAACCCTTCAACGGCATCATCTCAAATTACGATCTAGTTTCAGACGTCGTTATAATACATACGTGTACCAAATTTCAAATGAATATCTCAATTTTATTTTAACAACCCTTTTCATATTGGAGTAGGGGTGGTTGGGTTGAAAAATATTATAAGAAAATCTGACGCTGTGGCTTCTAGTACATACACCGAATTTCAAGTTTCTGTAGTCTTACCAACGTTTTACTTATATTCCTCTATTTACCCCAAATTAACCCCCAACCCTTCAACGGAATCATCTCAAAATATAAACTAATTCCAGACGTCGTTATAATACATACGTGTACGAATTTTCAAATCAATATCTCAACTTTATTTCGTCAACCCCATTAATGGGGTAGGGGTGGTGCGGGGGTTGAAAAATCTTATAAAAAATCTGAGGCCTTAACTTCCTGTACATACACCGAATTCCAAGTTTCTGTACTCATAACAGCTTGCTTTACTTATTTCCCCCTATTGATACCTAAATAACCCCCAACCCTTCAACGGAATCATCTCAAAGTATAATCTAGTTCCAGATGTCGTTATAATTCATACGTGTACCAAATTTCAAATGAATATCTCGATTTTATTTTATCAACCCTTTTAATAATGAAGTAGGGGGGGGGCTGAAAAATATTATAAATAATCTGAGACCTTGGCTTCTAGTACATACACCGAATTTCAAGTTTCTGTAGTCTTACCGGCTTGCTTTACTTATTTTCCCCTATTTAACCCCCAACCCTTCAACGGAATTATCTCAAAATATAATCTAGTTCCAGATGTCGTTATAATACATACGTGTAGAAAATTTCAAATGAATATCTCAATTTTATTTTACCAACCCTTTTCAAATTGGAGTAGGGGTGGTGGGGGTTGAAAAATATTATTAAAAAATATGACTCTTTGGCTTCTAGTACATACACCGAATTTCAAGTTTCTGTACTCTTACCAACTTGTTTTACTTATATTCCTCTATTTACCCCAAATTAACCCCCAACCCTTCAACGGAATCATCCCAAAATATAATCTAATTCTAGACATCGTTATAATACATACGTGTACGAAATTTCAAATGAATATCTCAACTTTATTTTATCAACCCCATTAATGGGGTAGGGGTGGTGGGGAGTTGAAAAATATTATAAAAAAATCTGAGGCCTTAACTTCTAGTACATACACCGAATTTCAAGTTTCTGTACTCTTACAAGCTTGATTTACTTATTTCCCCCTATTTACCCCTATTTAACCCCCAACCCTTCACCGGATTTCCTCAAAAAACAATCCAGTTCCAGATCTCGTTATAATATATACGTGTACAAAATTTCAGGTCAATATCTTAAACCGTTCCGGAGAAAGCGTGCGGACAAAAAAAGTTACAGACAGACAGACCGACAGACAGACCGACAGACAGACCAACCGACAGACATACAGAAAATTTTTTTTCGCTCAAATTTAAAATCTCGACGTTTCATGACATTCTAAACCTATTTCACGAATAAAAATTTTTGAAAATTTTTTTGCGATTACTATACTTCCAATTCACTACGTGGATGTGGAAGTAAAAATAGGGAAAAAGCTTTGAGCTGGTGCGTCCAAAAGGCAACTGTGACACATGGATAATGCCATCGGATGAGCTACTTAGGAACTGGAGCCCAGGACAATTTGTGAAACATAAAACTTCTGGTAAGACATGAAGGAAGAAAAAAATAAAAGTTAGCGGGGCAAAGATGGAACTACCCCCAAAAAACGTAAAAAAAATAAATACCTTCAAGGTGCCCATCCAAAAGCGGGTTTTTCTACACTTTACACCTCATGAAAATTACAATTTGATATTTCAACCTTTTAGAAATATAATTGCCACATAATTAAATATCATCCTGTGTATATATTTCACAATATTTTAAGTCACACGATTGATGAAATCTTGTGTAAGTAATAATTTTCTTTTTATTGGTACCCTATTTTGCTTATTTAAAGTACGCCCCAAAGTGTTTGAATCCAACTTTTAAAAACGCGCGTGTTTTAAAGGTTACCATGGCAACAACTACAACCCGAGTCAAAATGTCAACTTTTTAATTACTAATCTGACAGGAATTTTTGCGGTATTAACCGCGAATTTGCTTTTCTATTTAAGTAATCAATATTAGAACTAATTTTAAAGCAATATACAATCAGTAACAACTGTAGTGACAATAATTAATCCTATGTGACAGATTGCGAATAAATTTTTGCATTCCTCATTTGACACTGACAGGTATCCTGATGTCATATCACAAATTCAACCATTTTACATTCTTAATTCTTATTTCCATTTTTTGTAGTAATAATTTCAAAGTGTACCAATAAAAAAAAAATAGCGTAAAGTATTTGTGGATAACTGGTCTTTAAAACAATTGCTCTATTTCGAGCACTCCGGCTGCGCCGTCGTGCTCGAAAAATCGCGCGTGTTTTAAAGACCTTATTATCCACTTATACTTTAATATACTATTTAATCACTGATACATTACTGGCATCTAGTGATACAAATTTATAGCAGATGAGCCCTCCAAAATTTTCGCGTAATCACGGCATGGCGAAGATCATGAAGTGTTTAGTTTCAATCAAAATATACAACCTGTTTCCTTGCAGCAAAGGCCCAAAGTATCGCGAAAGGGGTGAAAATTTATTTTCAATTGCTTTCATTCCACGCAAAATTCACTAGACGTCAAAAAATAACCACTTCTTTATGTCGTGTCAAGCTGAATTTTCGATTTTGACCCTGAAATTTACACTGTTGATACATTGCCGATCTTCCTATTTTGATAGAGACATAAAACGAGCTTCCACTTGAAATATTTATTTAGTTACGAACGTTTGAAAATTTTGACCTTGCAATTTATGCTGTCGATACATCGCCGATCTTCTTCTTTCGATAGAGACATAAAACGAGCTTCCACTCGAAATATTTATTTAGTTACGAACGTTTGAAAATTTCATATTTTCAACTTCTCAGGGTAAATATCAATATTTTATGAGAGATCCAAGTAGGCATTTTTTTTTTTCACTTTTGCCGAGGCAAATTTTCGACTTTGCTGGTACAATCTAATATCAGGAAAAAGCGCCAATCTTCCTCTTTCCATAAAGACGTCGCGCACCTTCATACTTGACCTATTTATTTAGTTATGAATTTTAGAAGGTCTTTCAATTTTTACGAGAAACGTCATTTTTCTTTTGTTCGAACCGAGCTGGATTTCTGGTTCCACCATTGCAATTTGGTAACAGAATAAAATGCCAACCTTCCTCCTTCCATGGCGATCTAATATATGTTTCTTAATTTTATAATTACCGGCGGAGTAAGGCAGGGTCTTGAAAAAACCCTCACGTTTACACCATATACAGGATGTGAAAAAATTACCGAAAATTGCGTTAAAATAATTTCTTTATTTGTCGTCTGATTCCATTGAAAATCGGTATGGGCGGGTTTTCGACACCGCAAATTGAAACTATGACATCGGAATTGAGAAATTCAAAATGGCGGTACCAAATTGGCGAATAATTTTTATCATTTATGGTCCGATTCCGCTGAAAATCAGAATGTGGGGGTTCAATAACCCCCAAGTAGCAGGTTACAAATATAAAATTGAAATTAGAAAATTCAAAATGGCAGCACGATTAGCAGGACACATTTTATAATTTATTGTCCGATTCGCCTGAAAATTGTCAGTTACTATTTTTCCTATGTTCTCTGGCACCAAAAGCATGTAATTATTTGGGAAACTGACGTACCGTGATAACAAGATTTTCCATCATCAACTTAAATAGAAAAACAAGCAAACGTGCCGCGTAAAAAAAAATTGATCATTTATGTTTACACGTTCGATAAACGAATTCACCCCTTTAGCAATGTCAGACTTGTCAGTAATAATGGAACTTTTTCTTCAGGGAGTGATAAATTATTGAAAAATAATTGAAATCTTCATGCCGCGATGAGGCTAAAATCCTGGCCGAGGGCTCCCCTACTATTAAGAATTAGCAGCACAAGAAATGAAGATAATATTGACTTGTACCAAAAATTATTTAAAAATTAATAAACCTAAATTCAACATAGAAAAAAAGCAAAAAAAGTTAATGCTTAGTTAGTGAGTAAATTAAAATCTATGTAACGATCATTTCCACTCACCTAACGAGAAAGCATTTGCTTTGCCCTCTTCTCGAACGTCAATATGTTGGTAAATGCCTTCAGCTACTTTCCAAGTTATCGTTAGGTGGTGTGCACCTTTACTGGAAGGTCTTATAATCACCTCGCCTTGGTCCATACTAGCCATACATTTCTCTGCTTCGACATATGATATGTTGTGGAAAGCAGGATGAACAATAACTCTCTTGATGTACGTCTTACGCTGCTTGTCTTTTTTCTTCTCTGCTTCAGTTCTGTTGTCTTTATCTTCTCGTTCCTGATCGTAGTATGGGTCTCGTGGTGGCCTAAGCAAATTAAATAATCAATATAATATTTAATGGGAAATTCGTACAAATTATAACATAACTTGAGTGCTAAAAATATTAAAAAAAAAAAAAATTCGCATACTATCTCATCTTAGATACAGAGATGATTGCAAAGGCCAATTCATTAATCTCAAGATATTAACTATGCCTTGTGCTTATATCCTCGAGTGTTTACTTTATCTTAAACAAAATGAACATCAATATGTAACGCACAGCCAAATCCATGAATATACCACAAGGAATAGTGATAAAATTAATGTCAATTTTCTTCGTCTTACGAGATCTAGAAATGGAACAGGTTATTATTCTGCCAAATTTTATAATGCTCTTCCTCATTCAGTAAAAAACTTGAACTTCTTGCAATTTAAAAATAAAATGAAAGGTTATCTAAAAACTAAGGCCTTCTATAGGTTTGAAGAATTTATTGAGAATGATTTCTCAGATTTAATTTAACAGGCACTGTATATTCACGACCTCATATTATTACCCTTACTTAATTTCTTAATTGGTTTATATAATTTTATACGACTTTTAATCTTGTGTGTCACTCTTGTGTGTCTTATGTAATTTTGTGACTTATCCATTTTTAATATGTTTTACATCTACTATATTGACCAATATTTTGACGTGTGTAAGCATTGTATTATGTATTTTGACACCAATAAATTATTATTATTATTATTATTATTATATTATCAGTTAGTTGACTTACAAAAAATTGTATGATATTAACCAAATTTAAAGTTACTTAAATTAATTAGTTACAAACATGTTAGGACAAATTGCGAAATATTCTAAACATGGTTAGTTTAAATGTAGGACAGTATGTCAGTGTGAAATATTGACTTACCGCCACTCGTGGTTTTTATCCAGTAGATCACTGGATTTTGAGGTGCAGTCGACGGAAAATCGTTCAACATCAATCTTCATTATTCTACAATGGATCAGTTGTCCTACACCCACTCGTTCCTCTGGATTAGAAACTGGTTTGTCGCTGATATTTTTTATATAAATATAACCTAGAAAATAAAATTCATTTTGAGCTATTAAATATGATAAAATGAGGTAAATGTGTATAACTTCATGTGAAATTCTAATACAAACATGTAGTCCCTCCCTTTCTTTATTAACCAAAACACAGTGCTTTCAATAATTGTTAACGCTATAAATTGCACTAAATTTTTGAAAGGTTATACCCATATACAAAAAAGAATGTAGACATTACCTAATATGCCATTATCTAATCTCAATTTAACACCAGTGGCTTGACCTGGGCAAGATCCTGCATCAAAATGGTTCCATACATCTGATAACTCTGGAAAATCATTCTTCAAACAGAATGGACATTGCCAGAGTCCAGTTTCGTCATTACGGACTGGATTAGCCTGATCTAGTTGATCTGGCTTGGGTTTTCTGCGGGCGATTCCTAAATGACAAAATAAAATTACTAAACACACATTTCTAGCACACCATGTTACATACTCAAATTCTAGTTCAATATTTAATTTATTAGTAAAGATGGGTTAATCCCTTTGGAGTAGTTCATGAGAAATATTTCCAGAAAATGTGAAAAATTACAAAGAGTTAAGTGCCTTCGTTTGTGAATGTTTTCAATAGTGTTAAAACATGTTAGATTAAAAGTTATAGTCAACTAAGCATTCTGACCTACTGAAACATTTTTTTTTCGACTGACCAGAAAATACACCCTTTACTGGAGAAATTTTCGGACAGAAAGTAACGTTTCCCGGGCTAGACCGGAAAGTGGGCATCAGAGATGGCAAAAGCTTTTCCGATCCCTGTTATTCTCTTTTACGATCCATGAAGGTAAAATATGCTGCCAATTTTTGGTATAGGTGGCTCTGCTTTCTTGTTGCTATGGAAACGAATTTGTGTTGGGATATAAGCGTCAAATAGATAAATACAGTTAACTTACATTGTTTGTCATTGTATTTGTTAGATAATTTATTTAAAGAATAAAAGATAGATTTTGTATCACAGTGGAGGTCTAAAAAAAAATTGTACGTTATATGACCGAAAAACAGTGTTTTGCAGGTCAACCCAAGCAAATTCCAGGGTGAGCTGGCCTTGCAACGTAAATTAGGTACTATTTCTGCTCTTTTTTAAAAATTCTTATTTTGCAAACAATTCTTCCCTAATCCATTCTCTTAAACTGTCTAGATTGTTACTAAATACTGTTGACCACACCTTTTGATATCCCATAAATAAAAATCCCTAATAGTCAAATCAGGGCTCCCAGGTGGCCAAGAAACTGTGTCATGAAATTTAATTGTGTCTCCACCTTAGGAATTGTCCTCCCCAAATTAAAACACTTGACAATAAATACTCTTTGTTTCTTTCTTAGCATTTCCAGGAAAATACTTTACCATGTCAAATATAATGATATAACATTGGCCTAACAATAAATACTGTTGATGCGTATATAGAATAGATTTTAATAAGACGGTAGAAAACTGTTTCCAAAAACGTTAATGACTGAGAAAAAAAATTGCCAGTAGATTAAAATTTTATAATTGACTTTAACTTTTAATCCATTACATTTTTTGTAATAACATTTTTCAATATTTTTACAAATATTTAGCACCCTGTATATAATAAATTTAGAAAATGGTACCAATTTTCATGATATTAATGTTGGGCAGCAAATTTAAGGAAAAATTTATAATAAAATTAAAAATTACAAGTGGAATTTGTGGCAAATATTACATTGAATTAAACATGACATATGTCAATGGCTGCAATGATAAAACTGGATGCTTATGCTGCCAAAAGAAAGTGTAGGTATTTTAATACTAACAATGACATTCAAGTAGTAGAATGATCCGAAAACAGTCTTTTATTGTTAATGAGTGAATTAAATACTACCACTTACCGATTACAGTTGCTGTAACCATTTTACCAATATAGAAGGTTTCAGGAGTTTCTTTTGTGAGCATGTCAAATAATTCCTCAGGATTTGCCGAGCGGAAAGGCTGTCGTAAGTCCTTATATCTACTATTTAATTCAGCTCTAATATCATACAAAGTAATACTTTTGTTTCCTAGAAAAAATATGTAAAGTTAGTTTCTTGTAGTTGAGAATATTTTAAATTAAAATATGACTACTTATAACATTAAAAAATTTATTACTCATGAAATTATTTAATATTTTCACTAAACTAAATTTAAAAAAATAGTCCTGGAAATACATACCAAAACCTTGCCGCTCCAATTCCTCCGCGAAAGCATCTAAATCTAAGTCTTTCAACCTCTCAGGTGCCTCCAGAATTTCTTCAAGTGCCCCAGCAGGGTTAGCCCCTTCATCATCGTCATATTCTAATGCATCTACAGCCATTTTTCTGGCCCACTCATAAGTTTCCGGATGTACACGAGACCCATCCAAAATTTCTACATAAGCTTCAGTACTAAAAAGCAAAACATTTAAAAACCAGTCTTCTCTTATATTACATTTTCGCAGAAACAAAAAAAAATACTTTTTCTCAAAAATACAATACAATCATTATTCGTCTTTTACGCTATATCGAGTGCAGATAAGTTAAGTCCAATAGAAAAGATTATGGCATAAGGAACATTTACGCCATTTTTGCAAATAAAATAAATGCCACCTTTTGCATCTCTATTCGCTCCACGATCCTGTCATGTCACAAACAATAACAAATTAAAATACGATAAATGGATGTCGTAAACATTCACCAGTTACGATATAAACATGTTTAACCGGGATAAAATAGGTTACCAGTATCGGGAGCCTAAACACTCCATAAATAAAACAAAAAAAATATTTAAAAAGCCTACCCAATGATGATGTGTCGGACCGAAACCGAAATACAATGAAAAACACCTCCATATGAAAACCGATTAACAGCCACCAAATCATGAATTAAAAGTAAAACAACATAACAAAAACAAAAAAAAATACTGAAAAACCACGTATTACGTAATAGAAGAAAATTAGAACTAAAAGGAGTAAAATTTTAATAACCTAAACATCATTATAGCAGAATTTTTAAATAAAACAATTCAAAATTTTCAAAAAGCCCACCTGATAATGATACCTTTCAGACCGAAACCGAAATACCACACAACTACACCGAGAACCATGAACACTAGAGAAAATGCACATAAAACACAAGAAAATCGTTAAAAACACCTGTTACGTAGTTGCGGAAGGGAGGAAATGATGAAAGCGGACTTCTTATTTTTAATATACAGACTGACTATGTTATTTTTTCCTTGAGGGTATGTATATCAGAATATATAGTTAACAGTATGAGAGCCCATGACCAAAATTTCCTGCCACCTTGACACATCTAAATACACACCAAAAATTAGTTTTTCAAGAATGCTACCTATTAGGAATCATATTGCATCATTAGATTAAGGCAGGAGAAAGTCCTGTTGGAATTTTCTTGCGTATTAGCAGAGCATTCAACTGTAACAATCATTCTCTATTATCCTCCGTTCTATATGACTATAATATTAGGGAAAAGTCTGAAACTAAATTATATCATTTTTAGAAAACCCGTTTCCTAGCACGCAATATTCTAGTGAAATTAAAGCGAGCAGGGCCAACTGAGGATGACGTCTTTAAAACATAGGAGAGCCTCTGTATTAGGCCCCGCAGTGTCTATATTGTATGTGAATAAACCTGATTGTATTCTAACTAACGATTTATTTCCTGCTGATAATTTTTCACTCTCCAAATTTGAGCCTAAAATTTTTAACCATTTACTCATAGAATGTACATTAGCTAGGAATTTAGTTAAATTTAAAATAAATTTGAAAATGTTTTTGGCGTCAAAAAGTTTATATTCTGCTCTCGGCTATACTTATACAATATAATGTTATCTATGGAGAAAAGAAAAAAAAAAGTTTATTTATTTTATTTGTATAATTCTCCCCAGAAGAATTTGTATTTTTCATTCCAAATTAAGTTTTTAAGGTAAACCAGTCACTTGGACTCACCTATCTCCCAAACTGTTGGTGTCAATTTTTATGAAACCAGAGCAATTTATAAAAACTTTTGGTCCCATATGACATGCTGTTACCAGCTGTGTTCTGTTCTCAAGTCTTTGGTTTGTCTGTTTCAAAACTCTTAGTAAAGCCTGTCCTTTACGAGGACCCAGACCACAGATAAATTGGACTAGATTGCTCTTGTGGGCCTGTTGGACTGCCAGATTTACATCTACACCAACTTCATTTGTTCTGTTCACAAATTCTAAACACAGGGCCTCCAGAAGTTCTTCTTTGCCAATTTGTTCCTAAAAGTGTTAAGAACATGCGAATAAGTATGGGTTTCTTGATGCCACAGTCCAAAAGAGACAATGCTTACCTGCAGTGGATGGAAACGCAAGCTCAATATTTCCTCGTCTCCATTGCAAAGTTGGGAATACTCTATGAGTGGATCTTGCATTTTCCTAGCTATTGAAATTGCTTGTCTTAAGAGTTCGGGATAGTCCCTGAAATCCGATTGTCCTTTATTAGAATTGGCATACACCTTTGCTAGTTCGTTATCTACTATTTCAACTTTGATTGTGGGGAACTGATCAGATTCCACCAGTTCACTTATAACACCTTTGATATCCTCAGCTATCATAAGAGCTTCTCTGGATTCACCACCAATAGAAACAACATGTGGCTTTTTTGTGTATATGAAATTTCTTAATGCAGTCAAGTCCGCTTCCTGGAACAATAAATAATATCATAAGTTAAACACCAATATACTTGAGCACTACACTCGAATACTGTTTTCAATGTGCATTTCGCCAACCATGTGTACAGCATCTGAAGATAATTAAGACAAAGGTACATTTAATCAACAATATACCTTGTATTACACTAACCCAATAACCGATATGGTTGAAGGTCCATGACATTAGTTTAATATAAATACAAGATATGATGTTAGATTTACTTCAGATTGAATAGTATCCAGATCATGATAACATAGTTGACGAAATGTGCATCAAGTACAGTACGGAAGTTTATTGGTTTTTGTGGAAACTTATTCTGTCAAATCATCAAATAATTATATTGAACAGTTTAGAATTTTGTTTTCTTAAATACATTCAACAAACTTTAACAAAATCGTACTATTATTATGTATTATTAGTATGAATGGAGTGAACCGCTATATTAGCTCATCCTATGCTTGAAACAATACCACTGGCTCACATTAACAGCCTAAGTATAGAAAAGCATGCTAATTTGTGTGCTATAAAAATTAATGACTATAATATACATGTAATATCAATTTATAATAGGTCGCCTAGCGCTGATTTTGATACCTTTCTAAGCGTAGTAGAAAATGCTCTCACAGAAATAAGCTCTGATAAAAATACAACATTGGCAGGAGACTTTTATGTTCACTTCGGTACTAATCAAAAAGTCACTCTTCAATTATATGACATGCTTGGATCGTATGGACTTGTACAAACGATATCAGATAAAAGCAGGAAACATAATTATATTAACAATATATTCATACATTTTAACCATGACTATCAATCACAAAGCTTTGAACTGGATTTATCTGATCACCAGGGACAATTGCTAGAAGTTGAGGTGTCTAAACACAATTAGTACCGAACTAAACAAAAAAAAAACCTGTAGACCCATAACAGAGAAAGGACAAGTTACTTTCTATAACATAGTGGAGAATTTCTCCTGGTCATTTATTGATGATAAATAATGCTTGGATGGCGAAAGCAAAGTAATGATGTTTGTAGATCAACTACAAAATGCATGTCTGCATGATTTCCCTGAAAAAACGTACATAAATAAAACAAACCAAATAATTAAGGTAAATTAGTTTGATGAAAACCTAAAAATATGCGAGAAAAACTAAGTTTTTTAAATGATCTATATACCCATCCTCAGATTTAAATAAAGAAAAGAAAGATCTTTAAAAAATTATATACTAGCTATTGTCAAAGCTAAAAAATCTGCAAATGACAAATTAATTGAGAAGTCAAAAAACCCAGCAAAAACCATGTGGAATATAATAAATGATCATGAAGTACCTTAAAAAATAAAATAAATGATGGAAACATTTCCGCGGATAGCTATAATGATTACTTTATAAATATCGCTCAAAAGTTATTAAAAGTTATAGAAAAAGTAAATATCGATCCCTTAGCTAATATAACAAACTTAAATAACCCCGAAACAAAAATTTCATCTAGAGGAAGTGACTTACAATGAAGTAAGAGACACAATAAATTCTCCAAAAAAATAGATAGAGTAAGGATATTTATGGATTTAGTGTTTACTAAGCGAATAAAAAATTAAATTATAATACCACTAACGAAATTAATAAATTTCAGCTTCAAAGAAGGAAGTCTCCCTTTTAGCCTAAAAAGGCCTTAGTAATCCCTAGCTATAAAAAAGGGAATACTAAAGATATATCGAACCACAGACCAATATCTTTACTGTCGATAACTTTGAAAAATGTATTGCCCGCAGAGTACAATTTTATATTACAGCAATATTTTTACCAACCCTTAGCACGGATTCCGCAAAAATTGAGGCACGGTCACAGGTATATTATAGTCTGTTTTTAAACCAGGAGGAGTAAATAAAGTTACATTCACACCATAAAAGTAACTAGAAAATACACTAAACATTATTTGGCGTTTTGGGCAACCAACAATACACGACTACAGTGTTTTTGTGTGTATTTTATTACATTATATAATCTAACGACCTCTATTTGACCTCTAAATAGTTTATACAGTATCCATACCATTTACGCAATATGAAGGCACCAAGTAATTAGCTACTTTTTTTTTGATATTTATACAAAAGGGATTGAAACTGATATATAATGTGCAAAGTATTGCAAATGATAAAATAGAAATTATAACCAAATAATGTATGACATGAAATTAAAATTTGTACAATATGTCAAAATTTTCAACTATTGCCTTGTGTAAAACTGGCGAGGGCCTAGCCAATCACAGATGTATGATTTAGCGCGTTAAATTTAAAACGCTCCTCCTGGTTTAAAAACAGACTATACATCTATTAATAAAATGAATCATTTGAACATCTTGAATTCACAGCCACAACGTTCTGTGGCTTAAGTAAAGCTCTTGACTGTGTCTCACATGAACTATTCTTGAAGAAGTTAAAGTTATATAACTTTGACAACTGTAGCTTGCAAATGTTTAAATATTATCTTGATAATAGGTACCAACAGGTAAAAGTAGGATGGGTATTGTCTGCTCAGAAGAAAATAACTGTTGGAGTGCCACATGGGTCTATATTAGATCCTCTGTTATTCCTCATTTTTATTAACGATTTCCCAGTTGGCAACCACTTAACAAATTATTTACTGTTTGCAGATGATATTACTCTTCGTTCATCTGGTAAAAATCTAGATACTGTACTTAGGAGTTCATGTGAGGCACTAGAAAGAGCTGGACAGTGGTTTAATGCAAATGAACTTTCCTAAACAAAGATAAAACCCAAAATATGCTATTCGCATTAAGAAATCATGAAAATATAATTAACTATCCATGTAACATAAAACATCTGGGCTTACATCTAAATGAAGCATTGAAATGGAATGAACATATAAATACTGTTTAAAAAAAATTAGATCTAACATATTTGTACTGCGCAGCGTAGCAAAATCTATCTCTGCCACACTTTACGGACTGCATATTTCACTCTCCCTCACTCACATATCTTCTACCCCATTATAGCTTGGGGACAAGCTGCAGAGTTAAACTTTAAGGAAGATTGCATTAGTTCTTTTGTAAAACTTAAAATATTAACATTTCGTTCTGTTTCTGTATTAGAGAATTTACTGCATATTAAGACAGAACATGGTATCTTAGAAGTAAATCAGGACATCCACGACCATGCCCTCGGGGGAAAGAAAATTTAGTTGTAAAATACAGTTGCCAAAAAGGGTTCAAAATGAACCAAACTATTGAGCCATAAAATTTTACAATGAACTGCCTATATTTATCAGAGAATTGCCTCTTAAACTCTTCAAGCATTTGATGAAAACGTTTCCCATAGAACACGCATTTTATAATTATGAGGAATTTTTAAATTGTAATATTGACCCAATTTGATTTCGAAAAAAAATGTATGTATATACGCATTATATTTAGCCTGTCTGTCTGTCTAAAAACATTGTTTGTATTTTACCAATTTTTATTTTATAACTAGCCTTAAATTGATTTCTCTACCATATGTTGACCTGTGTATATAAATACCTTGTATTGTATAAATGACACCAAAAATTAAAAAAAGGACCTTCATACCTTCATCAATTTCTCTTCTTGTCTGAAGCTATTTTTCCGTTTCAGAAGATGAGGTAATCTTAAGTAATCTGTTATTTCACCATCGGGGGCTGATATACAGGCAAAGGCTGATACCGAATAATCTGGTACATAAGCTAATCCCATGACCCTAATCCCTTTTGTTGTATCCCATTCATCTTCATCTTCTTCGGGGAAAGTAATCGAATATGGAGCAACCTATAATAGCAACAAGAAAAAACATTTTAAAAACTACTCTTAAACAGAAATTATACATCGATTAAGTGTTAATGAAACATTTCATACATAGTGTGTCTACGAATTGAGTCCGGAAAAGGGAAAACTTTTATTTGTAAATTTATGAGGAAAAGTCATTGTTTATAAAAACGCCCACTTGTTATGGAAAGTCCTAGAAGGACACTATTTTCCAAATTGTATATACATGGTGGCAAATATTTGTAGAGTAAAATGACTCAATTTGTGGTAGTACGGCAGTCCGCTACCAAGATTTTCCAGTTACTTTAGCGAAGATAATTTCAGCGTTTCTCATCAGTTCTGGGAGAGCCGAGAAGAAAAGTTCAAGGTGACGGAACTTTCTACCTGTCCTAACGGGTTCAAATCGAGCTTTGAACGTGTAAAGAAAAACTGCTCCTCTCGATCTTCGCAGTAAGGTTTGTCTTCTTGCCGAAGGAAGTAAATATGATGGGGAAAAATTGAGAACTGCTCTCTTGACTGATATACCGAGTTATAAAGATCGAAATAATGACAAAAATTCTATTTACAAAATATTTTTTTAAATTTAACATTAGTTTGACAAATTCATTTTTATATTTGCAAAAATAATAAATAATAAATATCTAGCGTATATGCAACTCCATTCGATGTAGCGCAGCCACGGCCAACATAAAACGATGTTATAATGTCTTGACTTCCTAGTGTCAAATTATTTTTGTTCTTTTTTAAAAATTCACATTTCTGCAAAGAATTCTCAACCGTTTTACTAAAACCTTATAAGTTATGGAAGAATTAGAATGTCAGATATTAAAATCATTAAATTATAAACCTATATTTTACAAAAGATATGTAGATGACTGTATTATCTGTTTACCAAAAAATTTAATAGAATATACTGTTAACAATTTCAATAGTTTTCATCCACGACTGGAATTCACCACCGAAATTGAAAAAGAAAAAAGCATAAACTTTTTAGATATAACCATTAAATATAATGAATCCGGAATTATTGATACTAACTGGTACACGAAATAAATTTCGTCGCAAAGATACTTAAATTATTATTCACACACTCCTACCAATTATAAAAAAAGCGTTGTTAATATTCTAACAGATTGAGCCATTCAACTTTCACATCCAAAATATAGACAAAACTTGAAAAAAATTAAAACAGTCATCGAAACAAACTCCTATCCTAAATATTTTTATGAACCAATAATTAAAAAAAGAATACATAAGATCTATAATAAAAACATAAATCAAAAAAGTAAGAATAATAACAACTATGTATCCATGCGTTACATACCAAAAGTATTGGAGAATATTTCAAATGTATTAAAAACACACAATATAACAGTAGCGCATAAACCTTATACTACAACAAAAAAATTCTTTACAAAACTAAAACCCAAACTACAACCAAAGGACGAAACTAACGCAATTTATAAAATAGACTAATAATTGTAATAGTACATATATTGGCCAAACAAAACAATAACTACATAAACGAATATATACACACAAATATAAGAACACTAAATCAAAATTCGACAGCTCTTACCAAACACGTTTTAGACCATAATCATAGCTTTAACTTTGACAATACAAAAATTTTACAAAAGGAAAAAAATTATCATCGAAGGACAATACAAATTAAAAGACATAACAATGCAATAAACAGCCGCACTGATATAGAAAATTTAAGTGAAACATACTTTTGACTTGTTAAATTAACTAAAAAGAGGATATTATTAAACAACATATATTTTTACATCTTTCCATCAAGTTCGCAAGATAATTCTTAAAATATCACATTTCACACTACCAGCCATTAGAGAAAACTTCATATCTAACATCCATAAATTAAATAAACTGTACCAATAGTGACATAACACAAACCAGAAAGCAGACAATACTTTTGTCCAGCATTTAGTTGCATTAAAACTTTCAACAGAAAATGTTAATATAGTGTAAACAAAAAATTTCTTAAATTGTAAGTAATGAAATTAAAATTGTAAAATAACATAAAATAATCGTACGTTAATATAAATATTGTAGCTTTTCCTCTGACGATGGTTAATAAAACCGAAACGTAAGAAAATATAAGCATTTTAATTTAAAGATGACCGAAAAATCCCAGGATACATCAAGTTAATTTGATATCAACGGTCAAGAAAATACCAGTATTTATTTACTAATAGATATCAGTGTGTAGTTCAAAATAACGTTACATCATCCATAAGGCCTCTCAACTATGGAATTCTGCAAGGATCCATCTTGGGACCAATACTGTTCATCATCTATGTAAACAATATTTCAAATCAAATAAATTACAAAAACGTTATATACGCTGATGATACCACTCTATTTTCACCTAGAAATTATCCAGAGATGGGTACAGGAAATTTTCCATATGGAAGTTGTCCGGAAGTTTTCAGAAGTTTCCGAAGCGAAGCTTTGATAAAAATTAAGTTTTAATTGAAAACATTTTAATTCCGGGAAAGCTCCCGAATTTTTCGCGAATATTTCCGGAGAAATGGCTTCTGAAATGCATCTAGATATTATTGAAGTGACAGCCGAGCTTGCAAAATATATAAGTAAGGAGGAGTGGGCTATCAGAGAAAAAATTCTGTTTTGAATCAGCCCTAATGAAACCATTAACATGGTGGAATGGTTTCTTTCAAAATTGCCAACTAAATAAAATTGCAAGAAGACTGTTGTCATTTCCGGCAACTACATCAAGTTGTGAAAGAAACTTTAAAACATTTTGCAATATACACACAAAGAAACGAAATCTATTAACAATATCGCGGGCACACAAATTAGTATATGTAAAACACAATTTGAATTATGCGTAAGATGAACTAGTAATAGCTAACAGAGAAGAGAACAGCCAGGGTCAGAACCTAAATCATGAAGTTGAGGTAAACGAAAATGAAAATTATACCGAAACTGACAGTGAAGAAGATCAGGATGAAGATTATTTACGTTCATCAGATGAAGATAATGCTGACGAGTCTGATCAAAATGATAGTGATGCTATTGATGCTCATAGTTATGTTGATATTGTTGATATCGAGGAGATGCAAATTTTGAAGCTAACAACATTACCAATGACAATCATGAAATTATGGAATGGAATGATGAAGGCAATTGTGAAAGTTTACATGAAGATGAAAATGGAAAAAATGACAATGGGGAAGACGAAGAAATGCAAAATTATGAAACAAACATGACTTATAGCAATTGAGAAAGTCCCTATGAAAGTACTAGTTTTACAAGATGATGTTACCGTCTGACACTAAATCATTGATGCAGGAGGAGGATTAAGTAAGCATTCAGTTTGTGGGAAGATTCGAAAATTGAGTACTTAGCAATATTTCTTTTGTGATGTTGTTATGTATGTTACAATAATCTATATTTAATAGTTTTAAGTTTTAAAACACATTATTTTATGATATATTAAGTTGTTTCATGAGCCTTTGTTTTGTTTGATATTGTACTGTTGTTTCCGTTTTTTAAATCTTAAAAAATAAAATATATTATTTATTTCTGTTTTTATTTTTTTATTATAACTATAATAATTTATCTATACTTACTATAAAAATGAGAACCAATTTTTTTTAATCCAAATATTTGTCATGATTAGTTTGGATAACCCTTCGGTTATCGCAAAATCATGTAATATTGATTATTTGGTAAAACTCGGTAAAAGTCACTTAAATAATATAGTTTCTGCCATTATTTTCAAAAATACTGGAAACCATTATAAAAATTCAGTTAACTCACTATTTTGAATCAAACAATCTATTCTCAACAAATCAGTTTGGTTTCAGAGCTAAATTGTCAACAACCCTAGCCATAAACAAATTATCTGAAACAATAAGTAAAGGATACAAGGAATGTGAATATATACATGCTCAGTTTCTAGACCTCTCTAAGGCTTTTGACTGTGTGTCACATGACGTTTTAATAAGCAAATTAGGCTTTTATAATTTCGACATAAGTAGCATAAATTTAATACGATCTTACCTTACCAAACGCTACCAATATGTGACTTATCAAAATATAAATTCTGGCTTGCTAGAAATGAACCATGGAGTGCCGCAAGGATCCATACTTGGTCCTATATTATTTCTTATTTACATTAATGATTTAAGTAACATATCTTACTCAACATTCGTTTTGTTTGCTGATGATACCACCATCATCAATTCGCATAAAAATATAGAAACTTTGTACTCTAAGGTGAATGACTCAGTCGAAAGCTCAGAATTGGTTCGTAGCAAACCGACTGAGTTTAAACCAGTCTAAAACCGAAACAATGGTTTTTAGTTTAAGAAATGTTGCAGTAAAAGACAATAAAGATAGTATTAAATTCCTTGGGGTCTATCTAGACAGTAAACTAACATGGGAGCAACACGTTAATTATGTCTGCAAGAAAATTTCGACTAAAATATATCTTCTTAGAAATATTGCGAATAATGTATCCCAAAAAGTACTTATCACAGCTTATCATGGTCAAATTCATTCATCTTTATCCTACGCTATTTTGGTCTGGGGCCATTCCAACCATTGTGTTAGAGTATTCGCATTACAGAGGAGAACCATACGAATTGTATACGGTTTGAAATATAGAGACGACTGTAGGGATGCTTTTAAAAGGCTAGCTATTTTAACTTTTCCCTGTACATATATACTTCAATGTCTACTGTACATCAAGCAAAACCCGGTAAAGTATTCTCCTCATAGTGATGTTCATAAATATCCCACCAGAAATAGTAGTAATATATGTACAAATTTTTTACGTCTATCAAAATCTCGTTCTGGAACCAATTACTATGCCATTATGTTTTTTAATGCTTTACCCATACATATTAGAGAGCTAGAATATAACTTGTTTAAGAAAACTGTGAAATCATTTCTGACAGCCAATGCTTTTTATACATTTGAGGAGTACTTTTTGTCAAATTTTAATAATTTTTAATAATAATAACCCCCATTAGTGATTATAATATTATAAATTTATTTTATTGTATTTGTTTACAATGGCATTTTATAAAGTGTCTGTGTTTGTAATTATGCATTTGTGTATCCCGATGTTTTCCTGACCTGTGTAAATACTGTTTTGTATATTAACACCAATAAAATTATTATTATTATTATTATTATTATTAGTTTAATGCACTCATTTGGTGTCAAATTGAAGCTTGTAACGTCACGAATCAGATTTCACGATAAAATAGGCTGACAAAACTCCCAGTGGAAACTTTCCACTAAAACTTCCTGGAAACCTTCTGAGTAATCAAAACTCCGGGAGTTTACCCATCTCTGAAATTATCCAAAACATCTTACAATCACAACAAAGAAAATGGAGTCAAAAGCAATATCTTATTTTAACACTGTTAAGTAGAAACTAAACATGGATAAAACTCAAACATTAATTTTTAATTTAAACCCTCATAACCTCTTGATAAATAACGATCCGGTTAAATATCTTGGAATCGTTCTTGACAGCAAATTAACAAGGGAAGCTCATATCGACTCTCAAAAAACCTGTCTAGCACTATATATGTCTTAAAAATCTAACTAACTTGATTGATCAAAACTATATATTAATGGCATATCATGCCCTGTTTCACAGTGTGATGAGCTACAGGATATTGCTCTGGGGAGGATCGTCACATGGCCCGAAAATTTTAAAACTCCAAAAATGGGCAATCAGAATAATAGCTAGCTCCAATTATAGGGACACATGTAAATCAATTTTTAAAAAACTAGGAATACTTACATGTACTAATCGTATATGTTAGAATGTATTAAGTATGCTCAAAACCACCTACATGAGCATCAATTTTAATCTAGCTACGACACCAGACACCAACAAATTATCGCACCACATTTTCGCTTAACAAAGAACATGAATTCCTAGATATTTATCAATAAAACTGTACAATTATCTACCAAATTGGAGGAAATTGAAATCCATCAAATTTGAAAAAAAGGTCAAAAGTTTACTGAAAGAGGTTTTCTATACTGTTCAGGAATTCTATGATTATTTTTGTCTCTCAGTCTGTTTGAATATTACTATTTTCTTTGTAAATATAATGTCAATTGTTCATGATTACCACATTTTGTGTTCCAATCTTTTATATTTTTATTTCTGTCATTTACTTTAATTGTACTTTTTATTTATACTGTATTTTATATATTTTATAAAAATAAAATTGACGAGTGCATATAATGTAGTTATCTCACATAAAATAAATCTATCCATCTATGTAAAAAAATGTCCATTCTGTAACTCAAAAACAAAAAAAAAAGGTGCATCAAAATTTACATAAATATTATTTGAAGCTAGCTAAGCAAAACTCGTATACAGTAGACATTAGTATTCGTATTAAAATATAATATATCCAATAAATATAATGTTACGCAGCTCATGAATAGCCTGAATTAAATAGCAGGCAACTGCAATACTAGCATGTCTCCACACCTTGATTCATTCACTTCATAGAAGCCTGTAATGTGCGCCATCTCTGAGACACTAGTAGTATGACTTTTCTAGAAGCCGGAAACTTGTAGAGGATCGATCGAGACTTTGCTACATTCTTCTAGATACCACACGAAAAGGTTATGGACCTTACTAGAATTTTCCAGATGCATTGTGTGGGGAATATAAAGCGATGTATACACGCGAGAAGGCCATTTTAAAATGAGTTGGAGTCCAGATAATTCCGAAGTGATACAAAGTGAATAGTAGAGTGAAAATATTAAGTAATAAACATTATTAAAGGTTATTTTAATAAGTCAACGTGTAAATAATAAACGTAATGTGAGGTTAAGTTTTCAGCAAGTTAGTCAATTAATAGTGTATTAGTGTTTAACTCTTGTTATAGTTTTCGGATTATTCGGATATTATTTGAATAAGTTTATTACATTTAATTATGAAATTCACTCTTATAATACGAGATTTCTGAACAATCTTCATAGTACCAGGACGAATAATTTTAGAGCAATGAACAATATATTTTTTAAGGGACTGTGGGAATATAATAACTTACCAAAAAAAAATTAACGACAGCAGGTCACTAAATATTTTTAAATACGAATTAGCAACCTATCTGAGAAATTTTGTCTGATTGCATCTCACATAAATCAACCATTTTTTATTGTCTTTATTGTTTATGGTGTGTTTAGAAATATGTATGTGTATATTTGTGTATTTTATTTGTTCAATTTATTATGTGTATTGAGTATATATTTGTTTTTATATTAGGATTTTCCTATGTGAATAAAGATTATTATTATTATTATTATTATTAAGGGAGGTTTCCAAGAGGTGGAAATTCGTGACAATATTTATTCTAAACAAAGGTACCGGAAGGTCCTTCAATGTGCATTAGTGACCAAATGTTCATACACAGCTTACTTTGTGCAAGAAAAAACTTACCTTAATCCAATTATACAATTTACGACAGCAAGCTTTTAAAACAAATTCTTTGGCTTCTGCCAACAAAGCTCTTTTCAATTCGGAACATAGATCAGGAAAAACACTTTTGGTGAGAGCTCTTTCAACACATTCCATTCTCAATGCATTCCAGTCTTGAACATTTTTACTAAATTCATCCTATAAAAAAAAGATAATTAATAAACTCCTAGACAATGAAGCAGTTCGTCATTTTGATGGGCCATATATTTTTAGACATCTCTTTGTAGTATTTACCCTTATGTAAAGTTGTTTAACTTCATCAATATATGACGAGGTGGTATTTCCTTCTATTGTTTCATTAATTGTGATGGTTAAAAGATTTTCTTCTTCTGCCATAGTTAGCTTTAGGAACTGATCTCCTGTTAAGTCACGCACGGGTTTGTCTTTCACATATTTCATGCTGAAAATAATGAAAACAAAATAACATTTCGTTTCTAACAATTTGAACAAATTGAGCAATCTTATATCCATACCTGTAACAGTTATGGGACTCATCAATAACTTTCATACCCTTCTTTGTAGGATAAACGCTCATTTTTGCCCTCTCAAAAAATACTTCTCTGACACACTTCCTGACCAACGGCTCTCGGGCTATTTGTAGAGCAACCATGTATTTAGCTGCCTGTAATACCTCTTCGGCCGATGCAAATTTACTAAAATAGGCAACTGATTAAAAAGTATGATCTTAAATAAGGTTTTATAATCACATGAAATAAAATACACTTATTCTACCAAACATACTTTGAGATGAATTCCTTTGCTGTTTCATTAGGCTCCACAGGTTCCTGTTCGACTTCGTGTCTTTGGTAGTTGTCACGCAAATTTTCAGCAAAATATTCAGGTGTCAAACCAAACTTCTTTGCTAGTGGATCTAAAAATCATATTTATGTGAATAATCTGTTTGTTTAGTTTGTCAAAAAAAATATTATACATCACTAAAGTTAGTCTAAAAATCATAAAAAGACAGACAAGGAAATAGTTGATAATACGAGCGCTGTCATGAATACAATTCTTAGAATCACATTTTAATATTGTAAATATCAGTTTACTTTTTTATATTAATGGATAGGAATTATGTAAATTATTTATTTATAATACATTATTTATTTATAATAAATAATGTTAGTTTAATGAACAACTCCATAAATGATTCAATAGAAATAAATAAATTTTATTTAACCTACGGCTGTACTACCGGCAATATTAATAATGAGCCAAGAGCTTAAGAGAGATTTGTAATAGTGAGCCAGGTAAACAATTGACTACTTTCGTTTGAGGTAAGGGCATAACATATCTGGTTAACTATATTTGTATATGGATATCGTTTGCAATATTCAAGCACGGTCTCGGGTGTTATTCTATCACGTCAGGCTTTGTAATGGTTTATCCTGGTAGCAACGCTTTAGACTGAATTATCGTTTCTCATGAAAAATCAGAAACAGAAAATAAACTGGATACATACCTAGTCCAGCTCTGGTACACAATGCATAACTTCCTGACCTATTGGCATACTTCAAAGTTTCTGGCTCCGGTTCATCGTCATCTACATCTGCTACTTCTTCTGGGATGTCCGCACCTTCTTCGCTTTCAGCAATTAATTTTAATCTGAAAAGAGTCGCTCAGTAGATAAAAACAAAAGTAGAATAGGATATTTTCCAATAACATATCAGGTCAAGACAATATATTTTTACAATCAAACTGTCATATATTTTCAAAACAAATATTTTGTATATGCAGTGCTGCAATATTTCAAATTTTATTTTTAACTTGAAATTTACTTAAAGGTTGAACAGAACATTGTAAATTTCTGAAATAAAGAAATATAGGTTTTATGAAATTTCAGATTAATCTGAAAATTAAAACATTTTTGAAACTTAGAAACTCCTTAAAAAAATATGTAGGTTCTAGATAACTTAAGTTTCTTTGTAAATTTCACGAAGAGAAATTCAGTGCCCTGACCTTATTAATCTGATAAAATTTAAAGTAAATGATAGAATTTCTAATAATAAATTACGCCATACTTTTTATTTCTTACCGCAAGAGTATTTACTTCCTATAAATAACGTATTTATTTGCTTATGTGAATCATAAGATTCTCGATTCAAAACATTATATTTATTTGTGTGTGAGGACCGTTTCTGGCATAACTTCTTTTGCGCCGGGGTTTGCTCATTATGCATGTATTAATTCCTGCATAAATATTAGTTTGTTATAGTAAAACTTTCATACTTCTTGAATTGCGTTTTTGAATCTTAATCTGATGCGATATACTCAAAAACTCCATATTCAACTTCGGCCATAAAAAGATATTTGATCTGTACCAACAGACATATAAAAAATTCAGACAAATTGGCCGGGACCATTTCCCATAAGAATTGTGAGAGGTCCTTTCAAAGGCTTCAGGTGAATATTAGAATGATCACAAAACTATCATTAAAATTTACATGGATCTTAAGTTTTGGTAAAATTTTGCATTACGGAGAATGTTGCATTTAAAGCTCAGTCGCAAACTTCGCAAGAAGTAATAAATGAAAGTTACAAAAGTCCATACCTTGCATCCCTTTTTTCTTGCTTCTTTCTCTCCTTTTCCTTGATTCTCCATGCGACATGCATTGCAGGTAAATCGGCGGCATAATACAGGACAAAATGATTGTGAACATCGTTAAGTTCATCGGCTGTTTGGACATTCTTTAATCTTTCTATGTCTGAATCTTTCATGACACGGACATTGTCAGGGATAGGGGCGTCCGGATCTTTCATCAGCAGATCAAGTTGATAGGAGCGCATTTTCTCAAAAAGTTGGAGGAGATTTTCTTTACGTGTTTTCAATTGACACCACTGTAAATTGAAACGTTTAATAAAGAAATGTGTGAGAACAAAATTCATCAACTCCCAGATTTCACAACTAGCAGGGATAAAAGCTGGGTAAAGATTGCAGGGCTGGAATGGGATAGGAAATTCTTCAATTTCCTCCACTAGCAACATTTATAATGACTCATAGGATTGAAATTTAATTGGTTTTACTCGAGCTGAGTAGGAATGGGGGCCTAATGCATTTGAGAGGAAATCTTAAATTTATTTCTTGAATTGCCGATGTTCGCTTATTTTATAATTATTGAAGAAACTGTCAAATAGCTAATTTTGTAATTTTATATTATTAATATCGATTCAAGCAGAAGTGATTTGATTGGAAGAATAAATAATGATACGGTTAAAAAAATGATAACATATCAGACTTATATTGGGACATTCGATGAATAAATTTATCGTTAAAAGTCTTATTAACAAAAAGTTTGGGGGTAGTACCTCATAAGTATAAAAGTCATTGTATTGAAACAATTAGGTGTTTTCACTATATACAAAGAGTGACCACAAAATTCACCTGTTTTTTGGGTGGTGGATTGCGAGCTTGGGAAAAATCCTAAAAACGTTGTTGGTTTCAAATTAATCCTTATTAAAAACTAAAAGAGGCACTGTTCTTGGTTGTTTTAAAATGTTCAGTAATAGGGTCGTTTCCTTCAACAAAATTTATAAAATCTTATTTTACCATAAAAAAATATACTAAATATGCATTTCATATACCATATTAAAGAAAGTCCTAATAATCACATGCAAGAATAAATTGGTTTTCAAAATAACAAGGCGGTAAATGATGACGTATGTAATGAGAATTCAATTTTAGAGAATTTTTATGTTTTCGTTGATCATGTTGGTAGTAGTGATCGATTGATTTGTTGCGTATATGTTCATTTGTTGTTGTGTTGATCTTCCTTTGTAAATTATAACCTAAAAATTTTTAATTTTATTTTCTATTTTAAAACATATCTGCAACAGTATATTATTAATAGAAAATCATTTACATAGTTACTTTAGCTTACAGTGTACTTCATATTTTAATCCAAGTTAAATAATGACAATAACAATAGTTTAAAGACAATTAATATAACAATGACTCACGTCGATATTATAACAGTAAATGAACGACGCCCGTCGATTATTCCTCTATTTGTTAACTGCGCCAGCTCTAACATCTGACGTCACCATAGGCGCCAATTCAAAATTTAAATAATTAATTTCACTATTAAAATGAATTTGGAATGTAAAATAAAAAAATACGGGTCAAATAAAATTGTATAAATCACTTGAATATTAATTTTTTTAAAATGGTCAACGACCCAATTACCCCTGTTCAGGGGTTCAAATTAAAAAAATATCATTAAATCTAAAAACAATTCTATTTGTATTATTTCTATTAAATATGAAATCAATTTAAAAAAAGAGAAATTATTCAATTATTTTCCATTTAGAAGGGTTAAAAATTCACCCATAGACCCTCAAAGGAAGTGAAATCATATCCAAAATATAAAAAAATATCTAAAATATTTCCAAAAATTCTGAAAATAAGATATTTAAATGTTTCACGTCATGACAAATACGGAAAAAATATTTCTTGCCAGTTTTGATGAAAAACAACTCCTACGAACGGAAAAACTACCCCCAAACACGAAAACATGGAAAAAATCTTAGCAAGCAATATTTGGAAATACTTGTATTCATTGTTTTTTCCATAACTGACATACAGTTAGCTGATTTCATCCCCTTCGAGAGATGAATTCCCATGAAAACGGATAAAAATGTATAACATAAGCTAACTGAATGTCAGTTATAGAGAAACACAATGAATACAAAGTGTTTCCAGAAATTGCTATGATTTTTTTTCATGTTTTCGTGTTTGGGGGTAGTTTTACCATTCGTAGGGGGATTTTGTTTCATAAAAATTGGCGAGAAATAGTTTTTTCATATTTGTCGTAATTTGAGACATTTAAATATTTTATTTTTAGAATTTTTAAAAATATTTTTCATTTTCTTGATATTTTAGAGATGATTTCACCCCCTTTGAGGGCCTATGGGTGAATTTTTAATCTTTCTTGATAGAAAATGCGTAAATTCGCTTTTTCAAGATTGATTTAATAGAAATGATACAAATAGAATTGTATTTAGATTTACTGATATTTTTTAAATTTCAACCCTTGAATACGGGTAATTACTAAACATTTTCAAAAAACCAAGAACAGTGCCTCCCTTGGTTTTTAATGAAGATTAATTTGAGACCAGCTAAACCTCTTTACGGTTTTTCCCAAGCTCACAATCCGCTACCCAAAAACAGGCGAAAAAACAGGTTTTTTGCGGCCACTTTTTGCTTTTCTGGCATTATTAAAATGAAGTACTTGATATATTAAAGCACTCCTCAATATTTAAACATTCTATCGTCTACCACACTAAAATTTCAACAAATAAATAACAAAATTAGAATAATTGAGTCGGTATGCAAAACATGCTATGTTTACCAGTGATGTCACCACTTCCTTTACTTGTTACTTTTCTTAAAACCTATTTGGAGTGAAATTTTTTACAATTAGGATAGAATGTTACATCCACATTTTTCTAAGCGAATGAAGATAATTTTGAATGGTTATAGTGAGCCATCGGTCCCAAATACAGCGAAGACAATTTTTCATTTTCAAGTTCAACCTGTCACATCATTTAATACTAGTGATGGGCAGAGAGAACTTTCTATTACATGAAACATTTCTGGAAGAAATAAATAAGGTTTTCGAAAATTTCCCACTAATATTTCCTAGAAAATTTCTGACGATATTCCTGGAAACGTTCTTCTGAAATTTTCAACATTTTTTACTTTCGTGGCAATAATTGACCATAGATGGTTTCCTGACATCCTAGCATCATTTCTCTAATAATCATCAGATTTTAATCGACCGAATGTTTTAAAATGACTGGGCCTTTGATATTTTGTTTAAAACCACATATTATGTGCCTTCTCAAGGTAATTTATTCAACAATTACACCAAGTCAAGATTTTACAATTTCAGATAATTCTGAATATTTTCCTAGTCTCTGGAAACAGTATCTACATCTGTTTACTGTTTTTGAAAAGCCCTTAATATAACTTAAAATAAAATTAATTTAAAAAAAAACTGAGTTTCAAAAACTTTCAAAAATTTTCAACAGAGAACTTTCCCATCACTATTTAATACCATAAGTTCACGAACATGTTTATTAAATTAAACTTACCTTAGCATCAAATTTGTAAACCTTCCACAAGTCATTTATATTTAGTTCTGGTTGCACATACTCCTTTCTATAAAAAGCAATAAACGGTACTTCCAGTTGCTGATTTCTCATGAAATCCAAAGCCTTCCTGATTTTGCCGATAGTTTGTGGTCCCTTTTTCTGTTTTTCTCTAGCCTCAGATGTCAAATGTGCATCCATATTAGAAATAGTTGGTTTGCAAAATGCCTGCTTGTATATCCATTCAGCTTCATCATCTAATTCCGTAGAATCATCAGGAACTGCTGTTATTGGAACATCACGGATTTGCATTCTTTCGGGAATATCAGTATTACGGATCTCATTGTCAAGATCAGTAAAGAAGCCTCTTTTAAGCTCACTGGGTTCATATACCTCAAATATCGATTTTTTGGTTGGCTTCTTCTTAGTTGTCTTTTTAAGACGTCTCCTATAAAAATAAAATCATGGTATTATTAAGATTAAGATGACTTTTTACAGCAAAAGGAATATCTTAAGAATCACAACTTCGCTTTTATTGTACTATTTGATTTAATTCCTAAGTCTAGGAGAAAAAAATTATTCTACAATTACTACTTTATATGTACTTACCTTCTTTCGCCATCTTCGTCCTCCTCATATTCATCTTCTTCCTCCTCCTCGTCCTCCTCATAGTCATCCTGTTCATATTTTGAAAACTCATCATAGTCAAAATCGACTCCGAAAGTTTCTTGAGCTTCTTGAAGGGCAGCATCAGTAAAAATAGGTTTCCTTTTTTTTCGTCTTTCTGCGATGGGTCTCCCATCATCACCTACGATGAAGTCATCGGCATCCGAGTATTCACCTTCCTCTTCCTCCTCACCGAATGGTTCTGGCTCCGCAACAGGTCGGTGGCTTCGTTCTGAACGTCTCTCATCGTCCTATCAACAATGCAAGATTAGATCTATATTGAAATAATACAGTGTCCATAAGTGGATGATCAAATGAAGAAGACTGATAGGGGAGATTATTTTTAATCAAAATAACCATATATCAACCCTCTTCGTTTGATGGTCCACTTAGGCGACGCCCTGTATATCGAAAACTCAAGAGATAATATAAGCCAAATATAATCCAGAGATAATCTACACATTTTTCATCAATCTAGCCATTCTAATGAACATCACAGTATTGTCACAAACTTATTGCAAAAAGTTTACCTTTTTCCGTACCTGTTCTTCTTTTTCCTTTATGAAAGCAAAACAATTAACAGAGATAAAAATACAGTGTGATGTTCAGCTATCCAAACCAGAATATTTCACTGGTATAATTTTATAAAATTGGGTGATTAAACCATACTTAAAAAAACAAATTTTTCTTGCCTGAACGGAATTCATTCGGTTATGAGATTTAGAACAATTATTGTCCCTATTGATGCTGCTACAGAATAATAAAGAAAGAAAACAAAATGAAAATACAAGGAACATTATTCAATTAAAGATACCTTGTCCTCATAAACAAACCAGATGGCAATAGTAACTATATAGGTTAACCAAAACTGAATATAAATAAAGCATACAGCAAAGAAAAAAATCTCTAACTTTCTACTTAATTAGTTTGAAAAGCTTTGGTTTGGAGATTTTCATTCACAGACAATATAAAAGTGATGTGACTCTGTGGTAAGGGTATGCCATGGTTTAACAGTTTGGGGAATAAAGAATTCTCTTAAGATTTGCCCGTTGCAGATTTCAGATTTCACTTATAAACAAAGGAAATAATTAGTGCCCAAGTAGCACAAGAATTTGTAAAAATCTGCGCCAACTTTGCAGCAGCAAGTACTCAGGGCCGTGCCTACCGAGTGGTGCAGGAAACCAGGGGTACTCAAGCTCGAGAGGCACAATTACAATCTTAGATAAATTTAAAATTTCAATAAAATAGTATTTAAAATAAGAACCTAAGTACTTGATGTAGGTTAAAAGCTAAAAGCGGCATTCAGAAGTCATCATTATCAATAAAGATCAAACAAAGTTTGCCACTGCAAAGGACCCCACAGTTTTTTATAGTAAAAGTGTTCGGTCGATTGTTCTGAAACTTGGGGAATATGTTCTCCTGGGCCCCCTGATTAAAATTCTCTTTGACCACCAGTCCGACCGAATTTGATTTTTTGATCTAGAGGCGATTGAAACTGTGAACATGTGCGAAGGTCTGCTTAAATGTTCCATAAAAATTCTGAAAATATTTAGGCTTCCTTTTTGGAGAAAAATAAGCATGTTTTGTCTTTTGGTGTTTTTTTTAAAGTGCTTCCTTCTCCCGGGAAAAAATAACAAAAAAAACTTTTTTCTTTGTATTTTTTTACGGGAAAAGCACTTTGAAGAAAAAGTTGGGGGAACACAGTTGATTATTTTTACCTAAAGAATATGCCTGAATATTTTGGAACTTTTCTGAAGTAGAAAAAGATAAAAATCTAGGGAAATTCTTGGTCGAAATTATTTTTGTCTAAGAAATTCTGAAAACCGGCGGGCGTGCTCTTTGAACAAAAATAATCAACTTATGCCCCCCCAACTTTTTCTTCAAAGTGTTTTCTTTTCCCATAAAAAAATTACAAAAAAAATAAATTTTATTGTTTATTTTTTTCCGGGTGAAGGAAGCACTGAAAAAAACACCAAGAGATAAAAGATGGTTATTTTTCTTCAAAAAATGGGCCTGAATATTTTCAGAATTTTTATAAAACATTTGAGTAGAACTTCGCAGATGTTCACAGTTTCAATCGCCTCTAGATCAAAATATCGAATTCAGTCGGACTGGTGCTCAAAGAGAATTTTAATCAGGGGGTCCAGGAGAACATTTTCCCCAAGTTTCAGAACAATCGACTGAAACCCATTTCTACTATAAAATTTCTTTAATTTTTCCTAATTTAAAGGGACAAGACAATTTTAAAAGAAGGCAGAATTAACGTTAGTCTGTCACTTTCCGCGGATAATTGGTTATAGGAACACAGAAACTTTTTATTTGGAGCATTTACAGAATTATTTCTGCACCTTGGCACAAAACACCGCACTTATTTAGTGTTTCATTCATGTTTCTGCGGTTTATAATAATGATATTAACAGTATTTGGCAATTTATAAACACACAAAAAAAATAATAGTTGTATACTTATATTACCTACCACTATAGTACACAATACTGCTACATTTATATAGAGTGACGTCACATATGATATAGGATATAGGCTTGTCCTTTTTGGTGGCAAATATTTAATTCGAAACTAAAATTCTTTTAAAATTTCTTAAAAACATATTTTTTACCGAAAAGTTCTTTCAGATATGTTATATACCGATTATTTTACATTTTTCGAAAAAAAAAAAAAATAGATGCACACACCCTATTCATGAATAAAATCACATGGGCTTATAATTTTCTCATTAAATACCTATTTGATATTTCTGTATGTATGAGTGCCTCAGAAATTTGCTATTTTTACAATCCTTGGAATTATGATTTTGTATTTATTTTATGTATTTATTCATCAGAAAATCTTTTCATATTTATAAAATATTGTCTGCTAGAGAATATGAGAGCACATTATTATTATAAGTAAATGGTAATAAACCTAAAAATATTAAATATTGTTCAAAATGTCAGCTCTTATCATTCACGAAAATATGGTCCCTTAATACTGAGCCGATTAGTGTAAAAAAATGTAAAAAACTACTGATAGGTAGCCACATATTCCAACTATTTAGGTTTTGTTTGGCTGCAATTAAGCTTCAAAATCTGTTTGACAGCCTAATGGTTTTATTATTATTATTAAAAGAAAGGGTAGGAATTAACTATAACTTAACCCAGAATCATCCACTAAAGGACGCTTTATCCGTTCATTTTGTGCAATAATTTTTATAATTGTGAAAGTAAAAAATCCAATGGCATAAAATTAGCATACTACTATGTTTTAGCATAATAATTAACAGCAAACTAGTCATGACATTATTATGACAGTAAAAGTCAACAGCAGCTACAAATGCGGAAAATATGTTTTAGTCGCCAAACCCTATTTTTTAAACTATAAAGTATGAAGTGCAAGCAATAGTAACAACTATTTGTTACAATTGTTATTATGCCGTTGCATGAGCTATAGAAGGCATATGGTAACTGATTTAAAAATCAAAATGACAATTGCAGCCATTTGGTTTATAAACTATGTTGTGACAATGTTGTAGCAGTAAAAATATTTGGAAAACATTTTTTTTCGAGATTTCAAAACCAAGTTACAATTAAACGGTGACCATTCCAATGTCTTTGCCCCCAAAATTTAAATGTGTAAACCTAATGGAGCACACTGTGCTACTTGGGCGATTAGAATTTAGATAAGTAGGTACTTAAAACTTTTTTATACTTTGTGAAAATTTCATAGATTTTCTATATATTACAGTTGGATAGCGCTCTTCTAAAAGGAACCAAGTGCCATTTGAAAGTTTTTAGCAATCATTATTTAAACAGCTAATAAAAAAATGTATAACTAGTTATTTGCATGCCTATTTACTATTGATATTATCAAGCTAAAAACTGAACTACTACTACTTGGATCTTTTTATAAGATCTACTTGGATCGTTTTATAAGATCTAACTTACAATTTTGGCAACAACTTGATGTGTATTACTTAAAAATTGCAAAATGGCGCTTGGTTCCTTTTAGAAGAGCGCTATCCATCTGTTCGGAACATTTCCAAAATGATAAATATTGCTCATAGAGGGAAAAATTACATATTGTGTTAGTGATCAAATTCTGAACAACTTTCAAAATGCCTGTCTGTCCGTCTGTTTGTCCGTTCGTCGCAAGGATGATAAGACGAGTTGGAATTTGGAGAGTAAATTGGTGTTAGCTAGAATAAATGAGTTATAATTTAGGTAAATTATAAAATCATTTTTCTTAATTTTTTTTAAGGTTTTGTAACTGAATAAAAATCGTGTGAAATGTTATCTTCTATCATTATCTATGGATATATTTTACTAATATAATACATCTCATAATATTATCTTTATTCCAACCTTACATTATATGGACTCAAATAATTTTAAGCAATAATAATTGTGGCTAAAGCTTTTGATTTACAATCGAAGGGTGGGGGGTTCCAGCTTGAGTCAGTTAATTGGGACCTGTTTTTTATACCTCATTACGATTTCTTCGCCTATAGAATATGAAACAATTATATAAAAAGTGCATTAAATCCATTTTTAATTTTAATCTGAACATGTTTATAATACTACTCCTTTTTAAAAACTACAGACCCCAACAATAAAGTATTTAAGAAAAGTCAAACTTTATTTTTTGGGTAATTCTTTAGAAAAGTTAACCTAACATCGCCCACATCAATATACAGGGTGTCTCAGAATTGAGTTCCCAGATGGGAACCTGTAATTTCTGAGGTCATTTTGGGCCCATGTAACCCAACTTACCTTAGTCCAAAAATACACCCCTGAGGAAGTACATCCTCTTAAAGTAAGACAGAAGTAAAAATTTTCCTCCAATAATTTCCGTTATATTGAAGATAAATTTAAATTAAACATACTTGCTATTTTTTGACGTTACTAATTAATTAATTTCTGTATTGCCATGACAACGCGACAGGTTTTCTGTTTCACAAGAACCTACGAACTATAGGGAAAAAACGATAATTCTTGATTTTTGGTTGATATTACACAAAATTTTAAAAGTATTAATTTGTGTATAAAACAGTTGGACATTATATGGAGCATTTGTTATGAATGTAATTTTTGTTAAGTTACTTTTTTGTTATTACGAAATTTTGTTGTGGAATTGTAAATAAAATGTTAACACATTGAGCCCCGCTGTATAAAATTTTTTTTGGTTCGTTCAGACCGGATCTTGATTTTCTTATTAAATGTTAATATTTGCAACGGTCCTTATTTCTAGGTTTTTAAATTTCGAAAAAAATCTTTTTTGTGCTATTTTTGGGAAAAAAAATGAGGCATTACGTTGATGCCTTGCGGACTGAAAGAGGAAATTGTTTCTTGTGGACAGCGTGGTATCAATGTATTATCTCATAACAATCCGGTCTATTCCTGTTGCAACTCGATAATCATGATCCCGAACCTCATATTTTGACAGAAACAAAGAAAAACAGGTGTGTGGTGTGTTATGCGAAAATGAAGGAAGAGTATGGTAGAAAAGAAGCCCAAAACAAGTCGTCTAGATCCAAATACCAGTGTAATATTTGTAAACATAATTATTGCACATCTTGTTTTTTTGAACAACGTAAGGCTACCCCTATAAACTGAAATGTATGAAAACTGTCTATTGTTTGAGAAATATAATCATTTTTTTACAATTGTGTCATATTTTTAAGTTTCACAAATTTACAATGTAATATATTCCATATAAATGTAGCTATACCAAACCCGCAACTAGCAGTGTTCTTGTTGGACCGCACTCTTTCTATTCCCATTTAGATTTTATTGCTAAGAGGCATCACGTTAATCTCACGCGGTCCCAACAACATCTAAGCTGTGTGGCACTACGTTGGTACCTCGCGGTCCCTGAAGTGTGTGGTAGCGAGGCATCGCTTAGATGCCACCCGGAGCTCAACATGTTAAATACAAACAGAGGCAAAGACGATAATTTCTTGTAATTTGATTTAATTTTACAAAAAATTTTAAGAGTATCTACCTTTTTTGCAGCCCTATCAATGGTCTGCAAAAATATTTAAGTAACCCGTAATTTTACAGGGTGGTTAAAAAAAATATAGCTAGTCAAACACTAATTATTACGAAAAAAAAATAAGAAACAAAAGATATTTGGGTGTTATCAAAAATTACATAGAAGTACTCAAAGAGATACAGCTCCCATCAAAATTTCAAAATATTATCTCATATAACGGAATTTATTGGAAAAATTTATTTTCTTGTGATCCACTTTAAGAAGTTGGGTTATGTGGGCTCAACATGAACCCAGGAATCACAGGTTTCCGTCCAGGAACTCAATTCTGGGACACCTTGTATGTTCCTTATTGCAATTATATTGAATGTAATTTTCTGTAAATACTTCTGGAACAAAATAACCTTATGAGTTGTTCTTGATAATGGGCGGTAGACAAAATTTCAATAAAAACTCTCTTCCGTTATACATAACAAAAAATTAACAATTTTTTCTGATTTAACTTTAGCATTCGCATTGATATTAATAAGTTAAAAAGGGCAATATCAACTCTGGATTGTACTTACATCTTCAGAAAATAGATCCATAGCAATATGTTCACGTTCTTGCTCAGGATCATGCTCTTCTTCTCCTTCACTTTCCTCATCTTGAATACGTCTTAATCGTTTAAATTTCTAAGAAGAAAAAACTATTTAGTATAAATTTATTGGGTATTAGTAAGCATTATATTAATATTTATTATTAATACCCTTCTATCGACTTTCACGCCCAAATTTTCTTCGAGAAGATCATAATCTTCATCCTCCAACCGATCATCTAAATCTTCATCATCTGACTTTTTCCGCTTCTCTCCGCCTATTAAATAAAAAAACATTAGAACTGTATTATCTACATTTGGAAAAATAAGAGAAATACTTACCAGAAGCATCTGACTCAGCGTCACTTTCCTCTATTGGATTGTCATCGATAAGATCTTTCAATTCTTCACGTAAACGATCCTCGTCATCTAAAATATGTCCATGTTAATACGCAAATTAAATTTAAAAATAGGTATATATATATGTAAAACTCACCATCCTCCTCCTCATCCGAACTGTCAACAGCTTTAGGTTTTTTAAACTTTTTGCGTTCATGGGGTTCAATTTCCTCCTACAAAGGATAAATATTGAGGTTATGCACAATTACGCATTTTACGCAAACAACTATCCCATAAATTTCAAGAAAAGTGCATACTAAACATTTTCAAACAAAAAGTCTTAATATACTACTTAATTTTCAATAATAGGAAATCTTATATAAATGTATCTAAACGTTTTATAATATAGTTGAACAACGTACCTCACTACTTTCTTCGGCCTCAGATTCAATAAAATCTGCCATGGGTCTTGTTTAATTTGTACTAATTTGGTATAAACACGTCCACGACTAAGATGATTATACCTTTTTTAAATATATTTTATTTTTTAATAACATATATTTTATATTTCAATAACACATCACGTCATAAAAAGAATAAAAATATGTTTGGCATTATAGAAACCACTATTCAGTACCGACAACTATACAACCAGATATCACCAGAATCAGAGATTTAGGCACCCGCGCACGGGTGATTTTTTGTCACGCAACTATTTTGTCACTGTCACCTAGTCATTAATAAGTGCGCTCACGAGTGGTGAGAGTCACCACAAAAACTGTATTGTCGATATGGATTTCGTGGAGATTCCAGCGGTGTGTTCTTATTTTAAGAAATAAGCTGCTTTCACTCTGCAGAGTGATTCGTAATCATACGAACCTGTTTCATGTGTTGTCTCTGTCCCTACCATGCAATTTTGTATCTTATGACTCTATTCATTGAAATCCTGTTTATTATGTTTACTGTAATCGAAAGCAGCTATAGAAAAAAGAAATATAAAAGACGTTATTGGGTCCATCCGCTTTGGAGCAACAAACAAGTCAAAGGGAAATTTCATTTAAATTTCGTTGAGATGACGTCTCCATTTCGGTTGGTATATTCTAAAAAATGTTTCTTAGTATCGTGTTTCACGCAATATTCGTGGTCTCGCGGTGACTTTCCGTCACTCGTGTGCATTGGCTCATAAAAAAGTTAAGACGCGGTGACAGTTTCGGCGGAACTAAAAAGTCACCCTTCAGTCACGTCGCTTCGTGAGCGCATCTTCATAAGACTCGATGGACTCCGTGCTAGGTGACAAAACAGTTGCGTGACAAAAGTCACCCGTGCGCGCCTAGCCTTAGAGAAGTGAGAACGAACGCGCTATTTTCAAACGTTGACAAAAAGTGCTGCGCGTATTTGTAAACTATAGATAAAGATAATACAGTAATTAAGTTGACCCAATCTTAGAAAATATAACAGTAAACATTACAAGAATATTAAAATAATGCTGATAACTTTACAAGGGATTAAAATTTGAATACATTAAAGATTGTAACAAATTAAAATAATTCACTACTGTTCCACTTGATATTTTTTTGGAAACACAGGAGTGTGACCGCGGTTTCATATGTAGCTTCACTACATGAAACACAATGGACTTAAACTACATCAGTTGAAAGAATATCCCTATAGGTATTAAAGTACTTTATACTTTATCCCAAACTTATTTTCAGTATAAAATGTGTCGGGATCTATTCATTCATAGATAAAGTCTTCATTGTTCTTTACCGCGCCAACATTCTTTATACCCAGAATATTTATTATGAATAGTTCAGTGGCAGTACCATTATAAGTACTGATTGAAAGTGTTACTAGTTTAAATAGTAATAAAGATGAGACAATAAATACAATATATTAATGACAATTAGGCAAAAAAATGTTCCACTAAATGTAAGATCTAATTGATTACGTAAAATAATCAATATAGTTATTTGATTATGTCTGATGAATGTGCGTAAGGGGTAATTCGCTTCTTCTACTACATAGTTATATATAGGTATATACCTCCATTGCCTACGAAACGGTAGTAGTAGGCAATCTGATATACATCATCTCTGTATTCTAAGTTATAGGTATACTTTATTATGTAGAGTTCAGTGATACTTACTTATATGTATAGTTAGTTGGTGTTATAGTGTATATGATCTCAATTGGGACAGCATAAAAACGAAAACTCGGAGTAAAGTCGGCATCTCCTTTAAGGGACATATAGGCGGCGGCGGCGGCAGAAATGTAAAAATGCTTTAAATACTAAATAATAATTTTTTAATTGTTAAAGAAAGGGAAAGGGAAAGACGGCAAAATTTTAAAGGGGGAACTCGTTTCCTCTGGCATCGGTAATTGGTGTCAGTAGCGGAAATAGGTCGACGTTTAAATAAACAAGTTTCAAACAAGCCATGTCTATGAACTTTAAAGAAACAATATTTCATTCGTCACTATATCCGAGTTTTCAGAACTTGAATCGGTATTTACGTTAATAATAATTGGATTGATAGGTGCGGTATAATATAGAATATTCATTTTCCTTTTTTATCACATCGCCTTTTCTTGTGTTGGTGTTCGGAATTTTTGTGTGTTGCCGCGAATGGTATGACGCATTGTCCTAACAGTTACAGAATTTGGTGGGATATTTGGTAACGGCTGTTCCTTTGCTCACTTCTCAAATAATTCGGCTGTCATATCCTCGTGGTAGACGGCAGCGGATTGCTTGATATTTTTAGCAGACAACAATAACGCATTTGGAAAAAACACTGTTTTTACTTCCAGCACGTAGAATTATAATTCTTTTCCCTCTAGAACATAGAGCACTTAAATAAGACTTTTTGGTGTTATCTACCCAACCGTATTGAACTACATCATGGGTGTCAAAACATGTTTCATCAAGATAAATTATGTCTCTATTTGCATCTCGGTATTCTTTCATTTTACGCATCAGGTACTCGTGTCGATGATCAACGATGCGTACTGATTCCATAACTACCATTCTTTTGTCCAATTCTTTTTACCTAAAACCTCAATCGAGCAAAACGTTTCGCAAAGTATCTAACGATTTATAGTTATAATCTGGATAGTCGCGTAACTTATCCCTAATCAGTTCTAATGTGGGCATTACTGGCACCTTCTGTTCATTGTAAAAGTCATACACAAATCGACGAATGACATCTTTGGACGCGTTATCAAGTTTTTTAAGTTTTTGTCTAACTCTTTTCCATTTAATAGAATGGTCAACTACATCCCCGGCTCTAAATAACCCTATAAATTGTAGTACGGCTAAATTTGGTTAATTTTCACAAATCCTCATCACACTTTGATTATACCTATGAAGAATCGATTATTTTCGCCTTTTAAACACGAGTAAATATTCAAAATAACCCTTTGAGTTTGAACGTGTAAGTTTCTATTTTCAAATTCCGCTTGTATAGGCTCTGTATCAAAATCGTCCGATTCGTTGTCACTACTATCGAAATGCCTTCAATATGCCATTTTAAACAATTAATTGCAAAAAATCACTCAAACACAGTAATAAAACTAATAATTTGTTCAAATATTCATTAGAATTAAGTCATTTATAACGCTGCCAGGCTGTACTGCACTGCCTGCTCTTACAGATCATACGATACGAATAGTTCATACGATTTTCTGTGGGGTTATGGGTTGTAGGCTCGTCAAAACTGCGTGGAAGATCAGTCGATCGCAATGGATGCAAATAGGCAAACGATTGTAGTTGTCGCTGCTACTTTGCTAATTTCCTATAAGTGGCCAGTACCTAATCCATGTTTTTCATTCTTTAATTCTTTTATTGGTATTTCAAACCTCTATTGCAATTTGTTCCATGCGTAGTACACAACATTTCTATCTCTGTGCTCTAAATGACGTGGATTCCATATTACTTCCTGTTCTTCCAACGTATCGATAAACTCAACTGTTTTCTCTGTGGACCACGCCATATATAGTAAATAATACATAATAAAACAATATTTGCGATTCTCTGGAGATGACTCGGGAGAGGCTCGCGAAAAGACGATCCTATACGAGCTTTAACGAATCAAGCACGCGCCAGCTTATCAGCGGCTTTGACTCGCCAAATTTTACCGACACCTAGATGGAAGACGCGAGCCACATCTCCCGAGCCACAAGCTATGCCAAGTTGCCTATGTCGTACGGCGCTTGTTTCGTGGCTCGCCAATTACGCACCGTGTAACTGCGCCTTAAGATTCTCTAGTTACGTGCTGTTCCAACTGACTTCGCATTTTTTTTTAAATGCATGATTATCGATATCTGTCCGCATAGGTATAGTTAGTATATGTACTTCACATACCCCAATTATACTGGCAGGCGAAAATTCCGCTCGGTGCGCGGTAGAGGGAATTTAAAATAAAAAAAAAACTTTTTTTTCGTCTGCCAGTGTATTTGAGGTATGTGAGGTACATAATAACTACCTACGCAGACAGATATCGATAACCATTCGTATATCCTCCCACCATAACACAAACATTTTCAGTGAGAAATCAGTTTCGTAGTTATATGCTCTCTTCGATTACTGAGTGGCAGACGGTAACTTTTCGTCGTCGATTTTGCACGCCATTTTCTAGACCAGGCGCGGATTCAGAGAGGGGACGAAGGTAGTGTCGCCCCCCCTGGAGCAAAGTGTAGATAAGAACACCTGATATAAAAATAAATTTATTTTAATGCATTTGTTTTATTTTTACCCATTAAATAATTGGCGCCCCTCCTTCAACAAAATGCTGGATCTGCACCTGTCCTAGACTAGAAGAGCATATTGCATTCTTCGATCAAAGAACAAGTCTATAGATACATAACAGCTATCTCTGCAATACATACCTTGTTTGCTACCATCATAATTACATTATATAGCCATAAAAAAGGATAGATATCATAATAATCCAGAGGCAACAGTGGCGGCCGGCGGGTATGTGTAGAAGGATAAATATTTTTATAAAAATAAATTATTGTAATTCCTGCATTACCTGCTCTTTATATAACAACGTGATGTATAGGCATGCAAAATTACAGCAATTAAGATAATGCTTGGTATATTTCAAATTTAATTAACCTAAACTTTTAAATATATCTATTGTCACAAATCTATAAAATGTCTCACATTTCATAAAAATTACATAGAAATGTAATTTGTATATGTTCAGAAAGAATAGAGAACTGTTATTTCTGAACGTTTACATATAATATAAGAGGGTAAATTATACATATTCACATGACTAAATTGTTAATGGTGAATGTTAGTCATTCTGATTTATTATATTTCTATATTTAATGGCATATTTAATAACACACCGCACAAATTAGACAAGCCTCAAATCAATGTCAAGATTGTCTGGGAGGGAGTTATACATATTTCAAAATTTCAAATAACACAGACATGCATTCATTACTAGCCAACATTACCTTTGTTGAATCTGAAAATTTAATTCAGTTATTGTTAGGCAATGGGATCAAACACGCTACCCACAACACCCTTTACCTCACCGAATTACCAAGTCGGTCAAATATTTATAACCACCAGATATACAGAAAGTTAGAGAGAAAAACATATTGTAGTAAAGCATCTTTATTCACATATACTTAGACCAAAACAGAAATTATTGATTTTTAAACAGTACAGTTTTTGTTAAAATACTTCTTATTCTGTTTCCTCCTACATCTTTTCATTTTCGTAAACTTTTATTCCCAATAAAGTAATTTTATTGTTACTGTTAATTATTGTGTTCTGTTCAGATATACATTAGCACAGCAAAAACACAAATTATTTGTTTTACTGTTCAGGATTTAAAAACAATAGTAATAGTAATGAAGTTAACATAATGGGTACATCATGTGTTGTATGATAAATACATAATTATTTGTTTTTGTGTAATCTCGATGCATTGAAGTTTACTCAAGAAAATAAATATGTATTTATTAAAATAATGACAATATTATACCTATTTTATGTAATAATTGTTGGTTAAATTTTCATAAATTTCTAGATACTAGATACGCGGATGTAACAAATATAATAGGCAGATAGTACACTTTTTATTCTAAGTGAATTATGTATTGAAAGGATATTAAAATGTAATACTTATTTCATCGCATTACAACTGTAAACAGAACCACACTATGTTACGACTATGAAGGTAAAAGCCGTGAACAGATTGACTAGCCAATCAGGACGTCGGGAATGTTTAAAACTGAAGTACCTCAGACGGTGATTATGTCGGTGACAAACAAATGAATACACATTATGTATCTAGGGGTAAGTTCTTTGATCGCAGATTGCATTTGATTGGCACATTTCTAAAATCGGTAATAGTAGGGGAAAAAGGGTCATATCGCTACTGTATTCATAATCGAATTCTGAACAACTTTCAAAATGTCTGTCCGACTGTCTGTCTATCGGTACGTCACGTTTCTTTGTAAGCACGGTAACTTAAGAATGAAAAGTACGATTGCACTGAAATTTGAACAGTAAGTTAGTGTTTGCTAAAGGAAGAACTCTATTGTCTTTTAACAAAATTGATCAATAAATAAAAAGTTATTAATTACTTAAATTTATTTTTTTTAAATATTTTGTAATTAAACAAACAAATTATAAAACTAATATTATTTACAAGAAAACTACTAGTGTATCCTATAGAATGTACAACAATTATATAATAAGTGCAGTAAATTGGCGAAGAGTATCATGGTTGTTTATTAATTTTTCACCAAAATTCATTTTATGCACTAAATCTTCACGTGATTCTCATTTCGTTTACAAATAATACAAAAATGTACAGAACGATTTGTAGTGTTATGACTGTCATGCTGAATACTCAAAATGCTACCTTAATTATATTCCCAAAAGAAAAAGAAGGTGACTCTGTTGTCAAAGAGGACTATCAATGCAGAGAAATGCGCAGTAGTCCACAGAACTTAGCATTTGACCTGGACAAAATAAGTAAAAATCTCAATTTTGCACAGACGTTTTTTGAGGTGTCCCAAACCCAAATCCATAAAAATCATAAAAATTCCAACATGGCTACCCAAGATATTGAATGTCAAGTTTTTTGCAAATATTTCGCGTCCTATGTATCGGATGCCCATGCGGTCAATGTGAAAGTTGTAGAGATACAAATTATCTACAAGCATATTCATTTGAAATTTGGGACGCGTATGTATTATATATGAAACTAGATTATATTTTGAGACGATTCTGTTGAAGGGTTGGAGGGTGATAGGAGAAAATAAGTAAAGCAGGCTAGTAAGAGTACAGATACTTGAAATTCCGTGTATGTACTATAATCCAAGGTCTCAGATTTTTTTATATTTTTCAGCCCCCAACCACCCCTACTCCGTTATTGAAGGGGTTGGTAAAATAAAATTGAGATATTCTCTTGAAATTTGGTAGACGTATGTATTATAAAGACATCTCTTATATTTTGACACGATTCCGTTGAAATAGTGAAAATAAGTAAAGCAAGCTGTAAGAGTACAGAAACTTGGAATTTAGTGTATATACTAGAAACCAAGATCTCAGATTTCTTTCTAATATTTCTATGACCAATAATTTTCAGATGCTAAAGACCAAATATATAGTAAAGATGTTTCCTTTAAAGTGAATTGGATGAAAAATCTGGATGTAGAGGTAGTGATTCCTTGGACAGCGATCTTTAGTGTTTTTAACGGGATTTAGATTTTTGTAGCATTACACGGGTCATGTAGAATAAATCGAAACCGCCATGGCACACTTAAATGGAAAACTAATAATTATATTATTATAAAAATTGATGTTTGAAATGTCACTTATTTGGCATTACTGGATTCAGAAAATGCAGAATTCAAAAATGCAATAATATATAGGGTGTTCCATTTAAAAATCGAAAGTTAGTGTCACTTCCGGCGAAACCGGAAGTGAAAAAAAATCAATTGTATGTCTAAAAGTGCCGCTTGTTATGTATGTAGTATATCCTAAATTTCAATCAATTATCTTCAAAGCTAAAGGAGAAAAGGGGGGTAACCATGATCCTGTTACACCCGGTATACCAGTATCTCAAGTTTTTTTTATAACATATGCCACCCTCACCACCACCCCAATTTGATTACTGAAAGTGTTAATAAAATAAAAATAAGATATTGACTTAAAATTTGGTACGCGTACGTATTATAACGAGATCTGGAACTGGATTATATTTTGAGCAAGTTCCGTTGAAGGCCTGGGGGAATAAATAGGTGTAAATAAGTTGGGATTTGTTGTATATACTAGAAGTCAAGGTTTCAATTTTCTTCATGACATCTGCCACCCCCACCATCACCTCCAACATCCCCACTCTCCCATTAAAGAAGTTATCAAAATAAAATTGTGTTTTAGTGTGTGTATGAGAACAAAAGTTCTCTAATTTTTCTTAGACATAAGCCTATTACCGCCTCGTATCAGGCGATTTCAAATATCATATTATTCAAATTCTATGAGCCATAATTTCCACTTACACTAGAGTGCAAATATAGTATCAAGATGTTTTCGTTTCCGAGACGGATGGAAAATCTGGATGTGGAAGTGATTCCTTAGGCAGCGGTTTCTTTTACCTTAGTTGAAGTTTTTATGATTCGTTGTATGACATACCTTATGATAGCTTGAAGAAGCGTATTAGTTAAATGAGGTTTTCCAGCTATTTCAGACGTACTCCAAATATCTGACGCAATATAAGGAAAAAACCACCTCTTCACATTCGAGTGGCCCCCATGGAGATGTCCGCAAAGTTCTTTTTTTAAAGAATTTTTTACTTTTTTTAAGTTTTTTTGTTAAGAATATTCCAAAATTCTGTTTCCCCTAGAATCGAATTAGGTATAATTTGACCCCCAAAAGGCATCCAAACCTTTAATTCTATCGAAATTCCATTATTAAATACTCTTATTCTTGTAACTTCTGGATAATAGCAACCATGGTCTCAGAGAAAATAATTATCAGCAAACTCTTTAAGGATTAATTTTAACAGTTATTTTAGGAATTCATTTTTCTATGTGAAACTTATGAATATATCGAAGTTCCATTTACTATTGCTAATTCCGTTTATGGTTCTTCTTTTTTTATAGCAGAATTCCGGATTCCAAGGGTTACAGGATTCCATGGATTACATGTAATTACTGGAACAACTTTTCTTTTTGTTTGTCTATTACGACATATCATCACTTTTCATCAATTCATCAGTTTGAACTGGAAGCCGCAACTTGATGACTGACATTTTGTTGATATAGTTTGATTATTCCTTTATATTTCTATCTATTGATGAGGTAGATAATTTATATAATATAAATATCATAATTGCTGGCATTGAATTCTGCTCCCCCAAGCACAGGTCTATGTAATAATTCTGGTCTTCATAATTGTAAAAACCATCCTGTTGACTTTAGCGGCTTTGTCTAAAGTATTTTTCGTTGCTACTGGACATTTGCCAGTTTTTAGTGTAGATCCTAATAAATGATTTTTGGGGATTTTTGACTAAAGACGTCTTTTGCATCAAGGAAAAATATTCACTCAAATTTTAGTGCAGTTTCGAAAAAATATCTGAAATTTTTTAAATTTCGAGTTTGGGAACATTTAATGGATTCTATAAAAACTCCAATCGCCCCTGGCAAAAATGTGTTAAATTTAAATTGTCTTTCTTGATGACGATAATTAATTTTTTAAAGCATCTCGGGCCAGGACAAGGGGAAAGTTTGAGTCTGGCTGCACAACTATAGCTGCGCAAATCTTGTCGGAAATGAACAATTCTTTTTATAAATTAAAGCTTATCGAAATTCCAATAAATCTTCGAAGTTCAAATTTTGAAGAAATATTTTTCTTTTGTATTATTTTAAGTTAAAGGCAAAAAAAATGTTTTAAATAATTTTTTATTGCCGCTTCTCGCATCTCATTTTCCACTTTGTCCTATCGTTCCAATCACCGTCTTCAAGGCCTCTATCTTCCATTGCTGCTTCTATTCTTTTTCTCCATTCTGTCCTAGGTCTGCCTCTTTTTCTTCTTTGGGACGGGGCCCACTCAAAGGCTTTTTTAGGTATTTTATCTTCTGCCATACGTTTCATATGGCCATACCATAATAGCTGTTTTCTTTCAATTTCCTCCAATATGTTATACTTTACGTGCATTTTTTGTCTTATTACATTGTTTCTAATATGTTGAGTGCGGGATATTCCAGCACTACGTCTCCAAAAATCCATTTCTGTCGAGATAAGTCGGTCTTGTATATTTTTATTGATTACCCACAGTTCAGCTCCATACGTAACACAGCTTTCAAATATTGTGGAATATATCTGCTTTTTTGTTTTTTCCATTATGTTATTATTCCACAAAAAGGGGTGTAGCTGTCTTATTATTGTTTTTCCTTGGACGATTTTTCTCCTTATATCCATATCGTCTCTACCGTCTTGTGTTACTGTGACTCCTAAATATTTATAATCTGTCGTGTGTCTAATAGTGTTGTCTCCTAGAACCAAATCCCTACCCGTTCCACCGATAACCATATACTGCGTTTTTTCTAGATTTATTTCCAAACCCCATTGTCCGTATTCGTCAATAAGTTTTCTCACCATGTAATTGGCGTCGTCCTCGTCTTCCGCTAGTACTATTTGGTCATCGGCGAACAAGAGTGTATGTACGTGTTCGTCATTTAATTTTATACCCATGTATTTGCATTTTTCTATCCACTTTTTTAGGGCTTGGTTAATATACAGTTTAAATAGGGTGGGCGATATAGGACATCCCTGTTTTAGGCCCTTATTTGTCTTAAAGGGTACTGACAAGCGGTTTCCGATTTTAATTTGACTATTTGCCTCCCTGTATATTTCTTGTATTGCTTTTGTTGTTTGGTTGTTTATGCCTGCTTTTCCCATTGCTTCCCATAATTTCATATGGGGTACCGAATCGTAAGCCTTTTTCAGATCAATAAATACCGCATGTAACTCTTTTCCTCTAGCAATACATTTTTCAGAGATCTGCTTAAGACTAAACAGGTTATCGACACAGGATCTTCCCGGCCTAAATCCGCTTTGCTCTTCGATTTCCTCAACTTCTTCCTCCACTCTTTTTTTCAGTATACGTCCGTACAGTCTTCCTATTGACGAGCCCACTGCAATACCCCTATTATTTTCACATTTTCTTTTGTTACCTTTCTTATATATTGAACTTATATAAGATTTATTCCATTCTTCAGGCATTTGATCTCCGTTTAATATTTTGTTAAATATATCTCGAAGTATTTCGAAGACTTTTATTGGGGCATGTTTAACAAGTTCAATAGGAACACCTCCAGGACCTGGGGATTTATTATTTTTCATAAATCTAAGAGCATTCCTAATTTCCTCTGTCGTAATAGTCCTATTTGTACTTGTGTTTGTATGTACCATGTTCTCTTCATCCTCCGCTTGTATATTGAATTCATATCTGTTTTCTGTCAAGAGCTCCTTATAGTAATTTGCCCATGTTGTCATCCCTATTATTTCAGTTTTGTGTTGTTCTTTATTATTTCTCCTTAAACTATTTACGCACTTCCATGCCTCCCGAGATCGTGAACTTCCCAGCAGAGAGTTTATTTCTGCACATTTCCTTTCCCAAGCTGTATTTTTCGCTTTATTTATCTCTTTTTTTACTAAATATCTATATCTGTTATAATTTTGTCTATCATCTGTATCTTTTGTGGCCAGCTATTTTTCATAAATTTGCTTTTTTTGTTTCACTAGCTCTTCTAGTTCGTCATTCCACCAAAAGCTGTTTTTGCGGTGGTTTAGTTTTTGTTTTCTTCGTATAGCTTCTTCTGCTGCTTGTTGTATTTTCGTTTTTAACTCTTCATACATGCTATTTGCATTTCCCTCTATATTGTTTCCTAACTTTTGTGCGAGTCTTAATTTGTATAGGAATGTTGTTCCTTCATCTTTAAGGCTGTCCAAATTATAATAGGTTTGTGTTGTTACTATTCCTTCTTCCTCTACCGTGTGTTTGTTCTTTGCACTGTATGTATAATAAAGTTTCCCTTTTACTAAGAAATGGTCCGAACCACATTCAGCTCCTCTATATGTCCGAACGTCTAGAGCTTTGATAGTTGATGTCTGTTTTTTGATGATATAATCTATTATAGACTTTTGTCCTATACTTGGTCTCGTCCATGTATATTTATGAATATTTTTATGCTGGAAGTGCCCGTTGAGTATTGTAAAGGAGAACTATTCACAGAGATCTATTAGTCTTTGTCCGTTGTCATTTTCTGTATTTTCTCCGTGTCGTCCAACAACAGCACTATTTATTCTTTTTCCTACGCGTCCATTAAAGTTTCCCATGAGAATTAATTCCGTATGTCTTGGAACTTTTTTATTTCGGCTGTGAGATCGTCAAAAAATGTATTTTTCTTTTCTATTTCGGTATCTTCATTTGGCGCATATACGCCAATTACTATTACTGGTCGATTTTTTAATGTTATCTCTAGTATGGCTTTCGCCCTTTGATCTTTTCCTACTCCACTATACAGAAAGATATACTCCCCCTTGTATTCATTTCCATTTCCCTTTATTTTGGTTTCAGATAAGACAGCTATGTCTATAGAAAAAGCCTTTAGCTCGTCACTTATTTGTTGTTCTTTCGTCCTTAGGCCTTGAATATTCCAGCAGCCAAAGTTCATAATCCGTTTCCTTTGCCAAGATCGTTTCCGTTTAGATCCGTCCAATTTCCGAGGCGTCCAAATGAGATTTTTAGCGAGACATTTTTTTTACGAGGGGTAGGTTGCTAACCTATCGCCTCAACCCTCCTCCTTTTTCCGGGCTTGGGACCGGCAACTGTAGTTACTGAGCTACTCGATCCACCCAGCACCTACAGCAGGCGGAGTTACTAAATAACTTCATACTATAAATATATCGAATCCACGAATATCAGAAGTCAAATGTTAATTTGGCAGCTGCTAGTTGATACTTTCTTGTCTAATTGGACAGCGGATTTTGCTTTACTTTATTTTCTAATTAGCTTTAATTATTCAAAAAACTTCGAAGCAACTATTTTTGTATTGCAAGGTATAGGTCATATGTCACTTGACAGCTGTCAAGCAGTCAATAAATGTGTTACGCAAAAAAATTTTTTTAAAATAATTTTTGATATGATGTACTGAATAACTTCATACGATGAAAATATCGAGTCCCTGAAATCTGAGATCATAACTCGAGTACTGGGGACGTCACTAGGTCAAAATTTAATGCCTAATTTGGTATACGATATTTATTGACAGCTTGACTGCTGTCAAATGACATATGACCTATACTTTACAATTTTCAGACAAAAATGGTTGCTTCGAAGTTTTTTGAATAATTAAAGCTAGTTAGAAAATAAAGTAAAGCAAAATCAGCTACCAAATTAGACCAAAAGTATCAATTGATAGCTGCCAAATTGACATTTGACTTATATTCGTGCATTCGATATTTTTATCGTATGAAGTTATTCAGTATATTATATCAAAATTTATTTAAAAAAAACTTTTGGCGTTTAACTTAAAATAATAAAAAAGGATTTTTTTTGCAAAATTCGAGATCCGATGATTTGTTGGAATTTCGGTAAGCTTTAATTTAAAAAATGTTGTACATTTTCGACAAGATTTGCGCTCTCTAGCCATTTTTGAATAAAAAATTCGATTTGGGACCACTGTGCAACGTTTTGGCGTCATATTTTCTTCTTATATATTATTTTTAAAATAATGTTTACTTTGGCCATTGACTCAACTTCTATAATCAACAAGTAGCATCGAAATTAAGATTATGATGGGCAATATTGAAAATTCTGATTTTTAAATAAATTTAATTCTTTCATGTACGTATTAAAATAGCGTTTCTTAAATATAACTGATGAATCAAATTTTTCTGAGAATATGACATATTGAAAAATATTTAATTTTAATTTTGAATTTTTAATATGTGATATATAAAAATAACACTACATAATTGTCAGTACATTTTCAGCTTTCGATAGAAGTATATATAAATGCGTCGTGAAGACAGTGAAATACAAACTTAATCCGGTCTTTCAATATTGTTGTGCGTGGTGGACCTATTAAGTGGCAAAAAAGTGAACTGTTCAATGCCTCACATAGATCTGCCATCTATAACAAAATTTACTTATTTTAAATATGCGCCGATTACATCGGTAGATGTTGAACGATCCTTTTCACAACACAAGTGGAAATTTAGTGACAGGCGCCGGAGTTTAACTTCGAACCATTTAGAACAAATGCAATTAATATATTTTGATCATTCTAATAAGGCATAGTTACTAAATGTTTGTGTTTGTGCATCCAACAATAAGTGTATCAAAGTATGACTTATAATCCTTTCGGAGCCACCTTTAAATATTATGAAGTTCACTACATATATACAAATATAAGGTAACATATTGTATTATTGCGCATGAAAATGTTTATAGTAAATAGTTCATATTGCGCAAAGCCGATTCTGGCGTTTACGTCATAACTATCTCGGAGCCGGGGTCTGGTTATATGACAGCACCCACATATACAGTATGTTGAAAGTTGTTAAACCAACGTTAATAACAAGCTTACCATCATACTCTTCGCCGATTTACTGCACCTTTTATATAATTGTTGCACATTCTATATTTAGTATACTCTCCGCATTTTGTCGTAAATAGAAAATCATGTTTGTTTGTATTAACGCGTGACAGCCTTGTTTAACTGCGAGATAAATAAAAGCCACCAAAGCTTGGTGCATAATCTTATCGCATTTGTGACAGATTTATTGCTGTTAAGACTATTGCCTAATTAGCTGGTTTTGCAATGTAGCAATATTATATAAATATATCAATTTAATAATTTTAAAAGAGTATAATAATGAATAATTTTCTTATGTATTAATCGATATAGTTAAAAAAACAATAGGGTTCTTCCACTAGCTAACACTAACTTACTGTCCAAATTTCAATACAATCGGACTTTTCGTTCTTAAGTTATCGTGCTTACAAGAAACGTGACGACGGACAAACAGACGGTCAGGCGGACATTTTGAAAGTTGTTCTAAAAATCGAAGAAAAAATTGTCTTTACGAACGAAACCGCGGTAATATGAATGTGCATCAACACCCTCCACCAAAATGTTAAACGAAAGATACGGGCGGGATTTTTTTTAAAATTACAAAAAAAATGTTTGTAGTTGCGGACGAAACTTGTACTTGTTCTATTCGACGTCAGTAAGTCTGAACAATAATGTTGTAACGTTTTTCATGGGCGATTTTTGAGACATAAGGGTTGAAAGTCGCAAAATTTTGAAAAAAAAACATTTTGATTTTGAAATGTTGGCGTAATGGGGTTGAAATTGTTGAAAACGTCTGACAAGCTCATTTGGAGTTCTTAAGGAGTTAGAAAATGATGATACATTTCGATGTCAAACGTTTTCATTTATTTTCACCCCATTTTTGCAACCCCTAAGGTGGTCATCTGTTTTTGAGACTATTACACGTTTAAAAATGTTTCGAAACTGATAAAAATGCTTTATTTATGAAAACGTCTGACACCTACAATCGACGATTCCACTACGTGCCATTGCTCTAACTATAGAAAAATTTCCAGCAGGTACCTACATCCCAAATTGTTATTGCTGTATTCTATTGACCACATATAAGCAAATTAACATAGAAACAAGAACAATCCAACTCTCCTTCCATTTATTTCGCGCTTATGATCACCGCCATCTATCTCTAGTTCGAAACGGGTTTTCGATATTAATGATTTGTAGTATATCTTGATCCGCGTTTGCTTACATAAATATTTAAACCAAACGACGATTTACCAGTGCAGAAGAAATTGTTGTTTAGTTAGTTTGTAGTTTTTCAATAATTAATAATTTACAAAATGTATAACTTTGCCAGCTTGGTTGCCGTTGCTGTTTTAGCTTACTTTGCTGCAGGTTAGTGCTTAGAAATATATATTATTAATTCATGTTTACTTATAAAAAGGTTTCCATAAGGTGCTATACGTTTGCTTCAAGATTTGGTAACATCTTATTACGTTTGTGTCATATAGAATAAGAAATTATTCATAGTATTATTCGAATGTTTAAAGTTTGCTATAAATGTAAATCAGAAGATTTTGAAATTAATTACGTAGAGATTATACAAGATGTTCTGTTTGAACTTTCCCAATCGCTTATTGTAGAGTTGCGACCTCGTTTAGAATAGATGGATAAATATTTTTAATTAGTAATTTGATCTACGGAAAACTTACAAAATGAAAAACATTTAGTTTATTTTTAATTATTTACTAATTTATCTCAAAGGCAACTATGCCAATGCGCTCATCTATTACAAAAAAATAAAATAATAAATATAAAATAGTATTCGGTAAAATAAATTAAGAAATTAAGTTTTTAGGCTTTCTTACATAACTATCAAAACAAACAAGACCATTAGTAACTGTGTTTATGTAATTAGTGGAAGCTAATGTGTCATAGCGTGGGAAATAAATAATTAAAATTGAACACAATTATAGTAATTTTAATTTCAATTTTTTTTGTTGAAATGGGCTTAGAACGTCATCAAACGCGGAGATTTTAAATTTGAGTGATAAAAACACTCTGTCTATCGGCCTGGAACTATTTAAGACATTGACTTGAAATTTGGTACTCGTATGTATTATTATAACGAGATCAGAAATTAGAATATATTATGAGCTAATTCCGTTGAAGGGCTTGGGGGGGTAGATCGATAGGGGTAAATAAGTAGACCAAGCTATTATGAGCATAGAAATTTGGGATTTGGTGTATATACCAGGAACTGAGGTTTCACATATTTTATGACATCTTTCGAATATTAACCCATTAATGCCTGAGTAACTTTTTTTTTCATATTGCCGAAATTTTTTGATTAAGTTTATATAAGTATCTAAAGTAACCCCAAACCATTATTTTATTTTTTTTTAGTTCGCTTAGGTACTTTTTTTTGCGTATGACATATCATACGGTAGGCAATAGCGAATACTTTAGCATAACTGGTTCGGTTTTCAAAATCAAGAATACAAATATCTTATAAAAAAGACTCTATTTACTAATATTTATCAAAAGGCAGAAGGACCTCGGTCAATAGCATGTTGAATCAATTTTGGTTCAATAAATTCATTTGTTATTATTATTATTATTATTATTATTTATCAAAAAATAATGGCTGTAATATTTTTTCTGTGCAATTGTTTTTTTTCTGTACATTGTCATTATTACCTTTGTAGTAATAGTTGCTTTTCCTATGTTTGATGCGTTATTTATTTCAAATCTCTTTGCAAGTGGAATGTCGTCGTCACTATCGCTCGAATCAAAATTGCCTGTTGGTTGTAAATCTTCATTTTTAATTTATTGAACAATGTTGATTGAATGAGTAGAGTAGGCGTTGCTGCCGATTCCGGACATCCAATCTGGATGTTTTTATATACCGCCGAACCGTCTGCATACTCTGGATTGGACATGGGATATACTTGTTGCCAGCAGCGAGAGCCACATGATGCATATGGTAGGAATATAGGATGGAGAGTACAGGTGTTTGTGAGATGCTTCTTTTAAGTTTCCATCCTTCTTTTAAGTTTCCATCTGTCATCATCGGATGGGAAGTGTAGGCGTTTGCGAGATGCTTCTTTTTAGTTTCCATCTATCATCATCTCCTTATTTATTAGATAAAAAGAGCTTTTTACAGCGAGTTATGAGAAAGAGACCCGAGAGAACATTTTGCACACCCTGTTGTTAGGAAGAAATTTCTTTGTAAGTGGAATGTCCTCATCATTATCACTCGAATCAAAATTGTGTACATTGTGTGGCTGTCTCTATCATTTAACAGCATTTGCAAGTTTCCGGCTACGTCAACAGCGAAAATCTGTACCTGTTGTTTCAAGACAGCTTTTCCAACATTATGAATATCATATGAACCCTCATCATCACTTGATGCATCGTCCATATCACTATCCTGGCCATCTTGTGGTGGTAATAGAATTAAATACATGCGATCGCATTTATTAATTTGATTAAAATCTTCATCATCCGAACTAATTTATTCTAAATATCTCAACAGTTCTTCAGCATCCCCTGGGTCTGAAGGATTGTAAAGTGTGTTCTGAAGAAATAAATCTGATGTGTATAGACATATATGTGCCTACCGTATGATATTTCATACGCAATGTTTTTATGGCTCTAACAATTTGAGAGTTATTCAATTATTACTTTAGAATATTACAATGCATCTACTAGAGTACAACAAAGCTTATCACAGCAAAAAAGTATTGTTGCGTATTTTCCATCTTTTAGGAAACACCCTGTATGAATCCGTGGGTTCTAAATAATTTCAACAAGAGATAAACACCACCAACATTTTATTTAACAATTTACTGACTGTACAATACTTGTTTACTTAATATTTAACCTCAATTTTTGAGTTTTCAACTTGGTCACTTTTATAAACTGCCCTCTTAATAAAACTTCCCCTTCCGCGCTGGTAATCGCGCCTTATATACTCCGAATTTGGCTCTCTAGATCCATCTAGAAGCAATCAAGAATCTTCTCTTACCACATTCCAGAAAAGTCCATTTCTTTCTGATAGCTTCCAGTCACAATTAGTAGGCATAGGCGTATCATCTCTAGTTCCAAGGGGGTGTAATTCATAACAGTATTATAGACTACCGTACTAAAAAATTGTGTTGGATATAATCTTACCTAACACTCATAATTATTTTTATGCAAATCCCTCGTGGACAAAATGTTAAATAAACAAGTTGTAATTCATATCACAGTCGATTTTTGTATTAAGCACATAAAACATAAGTATCTTTAATCAACTTCTAATTATAAAAAAATATTTCTGAAATACTGAAGTGGCACATGCGGTTTCAAAATGTAACATAACTTATGAATGATAAATCATACTGTAGGCATTAATGGGTTAAGACGAATAATTTGAAAAATAATGTTATTTCTTGTCTCGCTATCTTTCCAAAACAATGTAGCTGATGCTGTGCAAACTATAGAATAGTAAATACATATTAGTAATTTACTTTATTTGTGTAAAAGAAAAGTAATAAGATGACAATTACATTGATGGGAATCATACAATTTGAATTTCGAACTAAAATGCTGCATTATTTTAAAACTTTCTGTTAAGAATAGAAAAACTATTGCCTCTGTAACGTTTACCAAAATTTTCACAATGTAGACCAATGATTATTGTCGCATTGAAATTCTTCGATCTGAAACTTACAACAAAAAGGTGAAATTTTATATTATCAACGGGTGTATAGAGATTAGAAGAACAGTACCGAATCTAATAAATATATATATATAGCTAAATAATGACTGCTGCATAAATCAACACAATGTGAATTGAAGGTATACTATAAATCTTCCTTATTACTACTGTCATCACTGTAGGCGTTTTTTAGCTTGCTTGTTTTTTTTTTGGAGTCACAGAAACTTTCTTGCAGACGTATGCGATCAAATTTAAAGTATCTACGGTTGTGCGATATACTCTGCCATTGTTAGAACTACTTAGACATGTTAATCATGTTATAGATAAGGGGCTCACTACATGTAAAGTGGTCTTTATGAGGAATTGCAGCCCAGCCCTGGTTCCTGTCGAACAGAAACTCCGATTTGTATTATTGGGTCTGTAAACAATGTTCTTGATGTTTTACAAATCATTCATTGTGAGATATAAGTCTGTTTCTGTATGTCTCAGTGACGCAAATACTTGAAGGACGTCTTTCTGAGAGCTTTATGTGCTTATCAAAAGACAGTTTACCGAGAATGAGTCTTTATATGAATATTGGCAAACATAATTTTAAGAAGCATTATAACCTCCGAAAATTGTATCATACTTTCAATCACGTTACTTTGGCTCTGTAAATATCATTTCGAGAAAAGAGTAGACAACATCACAATACCATATGAGCTACATTAAAAAAAATAATGTAGCAGGATTAAAAAAAACAGCTATCAAAAATAATATATATTTTCCAATAGGATATCCCCCGTCTCTCTCTCTCTCTCTCTCTCTCTGTCTATCTACGTCAACCTTAAAATTCTAAACCCATGCAAGTATATTATAAATCAGTGAAATTATCCCCATAAGCCATCTTAATTTGGAATAAATAAGGACGAATTTAATTTGTAAATCAAATCATACAATTTTCGACTTTATGACTTCATATACGAAAAATCTGATAAAGTACTAGAGTTCCTAGCACAGTTCCCGTGATGACTGAACATTATAAGCATACCTTTGAAGTAGTCTCCACAGACACCAAAACAATCGAACATTAACACCAGAGGCGCATTTCGTCAACCACATTGGCAACACCAGGATATAATTGAAACTGTTTTAATCAACTCTCTATGATGCCAAAGTGGTCGACGAAATGCTCGTCGACTGTTGTGACAATATTTTAGTGTCAGTGGAAACTACTTCAGAGATCCAGCACACTTTAGGAGTATAAACGCTCAATTAGAATGAGAAGATACAGAAACAGATCTTTGATCGATTTGCCTTTATATTTCTCTGAAGAAGGTCATTTAAATTTCTGGGAAGAGATTGCCAAGTCATTACATGTCGTTTCATGACATCCTAGAAATCATCTACGGAGTTTAAATCGGGGTTTCTTAGTGGTCGTCGATCTGGCGAGCTACTCGTATAGTCATTATGGCAATTATGACATTCCTTGGGCATTGCTTCACTTTGGTGAGCATTGTTGTACCTACATTAATAAGATATTTTGCAAATTGCATAAAAGGTTCCAAATTATCTATTGTGTGCCTTTTTGGACGTTAATCGTTTTCCTCAAATAACAATTTTATGTAAGTTTCCATACTACTACTATTTCAATAACAGTAAGGTGATAATTTCTACCTAGAGTCAAAATCTGGACTATTCATTGAACAACAGGTTAGGTTACGCTATTTTTTATAATCTACCCAATTAAGTTCTTTTCGCGCAAACAAGAGACGCTGTTATAGATGATTCCTAGTAAGCAAGGAGACTATTGCAGAGTTCATTAGGGGTGGATGTTATATTATATTCAGCCTACCTTCTTCTTATACTATCCTGATCAGAAAATTATAGTGGCGGAAAAACTGTGACTGCAAAGAACTATTTGTAACATACTGAGGGTTTTTTAGTGAAGTGCCTCAAACATTATATAAGGACAATAGTAATAGCTACGAGGGTTCATCAGAAATTGTTAACTGGAGAGAGACTTTTAAGAGTATATTACATACCGAGGTGGAAAGAGTTTCATTGTCGTCGAGACCGAGGCGTGAAGCGGCGAGGTCAACTAATTTTCGAGACGGCAATGAAACTTTTCACCAAGGTTTGTATACTATTTTATTCACAATCATTCTCCTTAATGAAGAAAAAGCCAATAAACCATTTAAAATTCCTATGTCAAAGTGACGTCGCGTCGTTTTTAATATATACGGGTAAGAAACTGGCCACTTTACAACCTGCAATATCACTTTTCAACCCAAAATATCACTTTCCAGCGCGAATTGTCACATTTCAGATTCAATTGTTGAAGTTGAAATGTCATACTTTCCAACTTTTGACATGTAAGACAATTTGATTATTTCTATATGATTGTGAATAAAATTATATGCTCACTTTACTGCGCAGGGTAGGTAAAGTAAATTTTATAGAGTGTGACACCCTTAAGATGAAGACACCCTGTAAATTTATTTTTAGAAGTAGACATTTGAATTTTGGTCCCGAAGTAGGCATTTCTTAGAGTACTCAACTCAAATGTTAGGTGTAAACCGAGCCTACTGCGGCCTCGTGAATAGGACAGATTCTCGATATTTTGTATCGCGTTGGGGATACCGAAAAAGTTACTAGAAAAAGTTATTTAGAATCTTATTTTAACCACGGATACCGAGTTTTGAGACAAAACACGAATTTTAAAATTTCAAACAATTTCTCAATTTTTTTCTCTTACATTGAGACGTAAAAGTGCTAGTTGAAAAATAAAAAAATCGAATTTCTCAGTCAAATTTTTTTATTTCATTTATTATTTGTCTCAGGAAAATGTTGTCTGCGGCCACGATTCATTCTGGACATACCACTGCTCAACTGGAGCAGATTATTTGATAAATAGGTTATCAATTTACAAATGCAACATAACATACAAATAGATACCCACGTGTGTAATGTCATTATATTTATTATTTATATAAATAAAAACAAATCTTCATGTTTTACAATATTTCCTAGCATAAAGGTTAACAGTTCATCAATATATAAGACACATACTTGGAAAATAAGTGATATCATCTTGCATCCTATAAGTGAAATTCACCAAGGTTAAACATATGAAATCATATAAGAGACTACCTTGTGAATGAGTTTTTATTAAGTATTGTATGTAGATATACGCAAATATTTTTTTACATGTTTAATAAAAATTTGTTATTCAAAATGTATGTTCATGTATTGTTTGTAATTAATTCAATATTATATTTCAGTTAATACATTATTTAACTTAATATAACTATGAATAAGCCAATTAAGAAAAATATATGCTGTTAATGTTTTGAATTTCCAAGACGCCGTCAAAAACAAATATCAAGGATTAGTGGATGTAGTTATTAATACAATATTAGAAATTCAAATTATATTTAACAAAAATAAATCATTTTTTCAATGTCGACATCTACCAAAATGAGTTTCTTATGATATTAGAAATTTTGGTTGTTTCTAAAAGATTGAAAATTGATTTCCAAATATTTATATTACTTTTCGTACGATTATGCGTATTCTATTACTTACCGCTCTTGTTGATAACCCTTGTAAGTTGAATTTTCCACATATCAATCCGTTTCCATAAAAACAAAACATTCCAGTGCTGTTATAATACGAAAAACATATAAAAAATAATAAACCCTATTTTTTTTTTCATTCTAATGAATTACATATTCATAAAATCGCATTCAGTTTCTTGGAAATGCTTAGCCTTTCAAACGTTTTTCGTCATTATTGTGGACTCATCAGAAAAGCCTAAAGCCACTCATAACGATGTTCCATGCAAAATGAGAATGGCAAATAAGAATTTTTACTTGTTAGCATAACCAGAAATCAGGTTTTCGAAAGAATGCAAAGATTTAATTAATATTCTTATATATAGTTTTTCCTTTAGTAGCTTTTCTTTCCGCTGTTTGCAAAATCCTATAAAGAATATGTTTCATTACTATAAGCAAACAAATAATAAATAATTCACTTTTAAAATTCAAATGTTTTTGAACACAGAAACAAAAAGTTTATAATTTACTATGATCAAAAATAGTCCAAAATTTGTGAATTGTCAATAAACAATAACTATCGTTGGAACAAAGTAAAAAACAAAATTGGAATACTGGTAATGAATAGTGTAAACATAAACATTAGACTCTTTGTGGGTTTATACATTTCCATATAATTGAAAACTGTACAGAATACCCTCGCAGTGTTTCGAAAATAAGCTAATTTCTTGGTCATAATAGCTACATTTGTAATTTTGCCATGTACTAATGTCTTAGTGGAGTCTTGTCAAAATTTACACACTCCCTATGTGCATTCTATTTATTGAAATGTGTCATAACTTTTATTTACCGATGGATTTTACTTAAATAAATAATATGTTTTCTTCAAATGCCGAAATTTCAATCAAATCAGATGTTTGCTTCTTAAGTTATCATACTTGCAAGAAACGTGACAGACAGACATGCAATTGAGCACAAAAACAGTGATATTTAAAAAGCTGTTCAAAATTCAATAACTAATACAGTGATATGAAATTCTTCTTCTGCGAGCAATGTTTATGGCTTTGAGACATTGTACTTCGTTATTGTGAGGTTCTTGCTACAGGATACATTCAGGTTTTGTTAAAAGTTCTATAAATGAAATGCTGATTTAATGATCCAACATACCCACTCGATATGCATCTGTCCTAAACGACTACCTGTTTGCAGTGTAGTGTAACTGGTTTGACAAAAAATTGCTGTCACAAATTTTCCATACTACCGATAAATAGAATTCCTGTTAAATATCAGAGCAGATTTTTAAATGATTATGATTTCTTGGAAAGATGTGACTAAAATATTTGATTTCCATCATATGTATTTTGTACTGTAAACAGAATTTTCGCTTCATAAATATGCAGTTATCAGTATCTTGGGATTGATGGTTATTGACTGCACCCCAATTATCCATAAAAATATTTGCAAGCATTGTTCATATTATCGAGAAACTAGTTCAAATCTCGTGTTAAATTGATGGCCAAAAAAGTAAATTATATTTCAAAAACTCAGCATTAGTGATAACTTACTTCAAGCATGAGTAATGTGATATCTATGTTTATATAAAACAATACTATAATCCACTGCATTTAGTAAAAAATGAGCCGCATCTTCAGACCAATTCATACAAAAGCAAATGCTGGTTTTCCAGGTAGGTTGGGGTGTCCTGAATAAGTTCTCAAATGTCCCCGTGGACGGTAATGAATTCAATTTCACTAGTTTGCTTTTGCTCACATCTGTAATAAAGCAAGAATACCGATAGTTATCGATGGAAACTTCTTTAACTGGACCGTTATAGATTGCGAGGAAAAATTTTATCCCATTCGAAGTAACTATGTCACGAAAAGTACCAGTCTTGCTTCACTTTCAAAGCTGCAGTCTTGCCTTTATTAAACAGAGCAGATGTAGTATCACACCCAGAGAATGCGTGCAGAAACAATATGTGATCTCGAATATCTTTATAGTGATCAAAGCTTCGTGAAGAATACATTTTTCGTTGGATCTTCTCTCTACCTGGTTTGAGAAGAAAAATTTCTTTATTAAGAGGTGTACAAGCAGTTAAAATTATAAGAAGATTCACATCTTCCCCAACCACAACCGTAGTATTTTTACATGATTCCTCAAGCCAATTTGTCCAATCCACGATCAACCTTGACGGTAGGTATGTCGTCCAGCGGTTGATCACAGATGATACAAGTTTCACTCATTTTCCACACAATCACGTTTGTAAGCACTCACTGCAAAAGTATGCCACACAGAACTATACAATACTATTAGTACTCCGGGCCGCCAACAGGATATAGCCAACCAGAAGTTTTTTTATCTTTGTACCCTCCGTGCAATAAAAACTGCCACAAATAATTTTTTTGATTTTAGGTATGACTTACTAGAATTTTTCATGAAAACTATTTCGAAAAAAAGACCCTCAATCTTTTTTATAAAGAATTTCCATAGCTTTCTTTTTGGCCTGATGTATTTTTGTCGTAGAGGCAATGAAACCCGAGACATCTCGAAAAATTCGCTTCCGAGCACGATTTTAGTCCTTTACAGCGTTGTCAAATTTTATCCTTACCCTCCCACTTCGGGGAATTTTGAGAACTAATTCAGGAGACCTGAACCTACCTGGAAAATCAACATTTGTTTTGTATGAATTGGTCTGAAGAAAAATCCTAAATGCAGTGGATTATAGTAGATATCGTAATTTCATTTATTGAATTTCATAATTACTGTCTGTCCGAAATAAGCAGTTGTAGTGAAGATGAATGAATGGCATATCTTTTGCTGTCTGGTGAAATAGCAAGTTTCTTTGAGAATGGAGGTGTCTACGTGGATGAAATCATTCTACAGAATACTAAGACGTGAGTTCTTTATGGAAGTTCTAATTCAAAATTCATTTCACCCTGGGAGAAATGAAAGGTCCTTGATCAAGTTGATAAGGAGACTCCTGTACAGTCCTGATATCATTCACTGAGGATTACGATATTTTCTTATACCCCGGCAAGAGTGGTTAACGTTAAAGAAACTGAACATTGGAACTTATGTAAGAGGACCTGCTGAGTCCGAATTTTTTGGCCGTGAGTTAATTTGGAATTGCAAAATCAGTGATATGTGTGGTTTTCCACTTTTTGGCATTATTTGTTTAACTTGTCATATTTTTTTTATTAGGAAGTTCATTAATCTTAAATTTAAAACAAATAATGTTGAAATAATTCTAATGACGTTGAAATGACCAAAGTTAAAAATTTGAACATAGTTAATGCTCTATTAATAAAAGAAAAAAGAAATATTGTAGCTTTCTGTAATTTGCAGCGTAAAATGTAGTCGCTGGTTAATTTTGTTATTATTAAAGATAATGAGGTACTATTAACGACAAAGTTGTAGCCAATGAATTAAATAAGTTTTTTTACTAAAACATTTTTTTTCAAATTTTGTTTAGTTTTCGAGAACTCAGTTGTTAAAGAGAGTGTCTTATTTGCGCACTCGTATTTGATCGGCACATTTCTAAAACCGGTAGTATCGCTCGTAGAGAAAAAATTATCATATCACTGTGTTGGTGATCGAATTTTGAACAACTTTCAATATGTCCGTCCGTCTGTCTGTCTGCCGATCTGTCCGTTCGTCACGTTTCTTGACAAATCCTGTCTGGCTTGCGCAGTGTAAAAGATCTTATACAAGAATCTACTACAACAAAATGAGCTGAAGACGGTCAAATGCCAAGAATAAGAAGATCAGAAACAACGGCAATATTATAACAAATAATTGTTTTATCTGCTGCAAAGAATATGATCAGAAATGCAACAGAAAACTTACATGCATTGTTTCCTCTAACAGACAGGATGAAATTTGGAAAAAGTCAAAGTAATTAGGTAATCGTAGTGAACTATTACACAGAAGTCAAGTTTTTGGAGACAGTGGTGTGGACATGATAGCCAACGACTTTAAGTACCACACTTTGTGCATGACAAAATTTTTACATACCTACCTGATAATTGTTGAATAATTATTAACGTTTATTGACATATTTTGTAATATTTCACCGCATCTCGAAGAATCTTTACTTGAAAAAAAAAACCGAATTATTTACTGTAGCTGAAATTACTTCTTACTGAAGAAAATGTACATGGTGTTATGTGGAGTGTTAAATATCCTAGTAGTGACGATATTGCACATAAAGTAAAAACAGTTTCACGATAAAGTACTTATTATTTCGCGAGATACGAAATTATCAAACTACGGGTGTTTCGCAGATTTCGATGTATTTAATTAAACAAGCTAACCATTATAATATTTTATTATTGCACTTTTTATATAATTATTGCACATTTCATAGACTACTCTTCGGAGTTCCTTATAAACAATATTAGTTTTAGACAGTTTTTGTTTAATTGCAAAACATAATATTTTTCTAATTAAATAATTAATAAGTTTTTGTTTATCGATCAATTTTGTTTAAAAAAACCAACAGGGTTTCTCCTCTAACTAACTAACTTATTGTCCAAATTTCAAGACATTCGGACTTTTTGCTCTAGAGTTATCGTGCTTACAAGAAACGTGCAATGCTAAGCGTTTGATACGGCAAGAAGAGCAAAGAGCGCGCAAAAGACGTTTGGGTTTAACCTAGTGTAACTTTTTTTACCCTGAAGTGAGAGACACAAATAATAATCATTCCTCGATTATTCAAAATATCACTACACAAAACCGACAACGTCTTATAAACTTGTAATTAACTTCAACACGGAAAACAGTGGAAAACAATTTATCAGCACCAGTGTCATAGCCAGGTACTAAGAATCATTTAGCAAAAAAAAAATTAGTTCGACGGCTTTTTTTTTTTTAAATAACGAAGATATGACTTGAGAATATTGTCTAAATGTTATTTGTGGCATTATCTTAATTTTTTTTTTCTTTCTTCAATTCTTTGGGACTTCCTGCCACATGTATGTTTTCTTTCTAAGCGGTGCTAGGGGAATCTACAAAATATATCTCAATTAACCAGTATGTTACTGGTAAAAAACCTCTACGCCTGTGACGTTTACGTCAAAGGATCAGTTAAAGGTTGTTTTTTATAAATAAACAACACAAATAAGTATAAAAACTTGAAATTAAATATTTCGCTTTGAAAAAGGAAACAGATTAGATTTCCGAAACGTCGACGAAATATTTAATTTCAAGTTTTTATACTTATTTGTGTTGTTTATTTATAAAAACCAACCTTTAACTGATCCTTTGACGTAAACGTCACAGGCGTAGAGGTTTTTTACCAGTAACATACTGGTTAAATGAGATATATTTTGTAGATTCCCCTAGCACCGCTTAGAAAGAAAACATACATGTGGCAGGAAGTCCCAAAGAATTGAAGAAAGAAAAAAAAATGACTTGAGAAGTATTAAAAAATGTGTATTTTCTATTTTTCGATTTTAGGGTAAAATTAACTTTTAGGGGGTGTCCCAAATTCCGAATAATTACCGCGTACTCAAAATTCGAATGCAGCAGGTTTCAGTTTTCGTAGGTCCTCGAGTGGTATATGCCTCTTTTTATACACATTTTTCAGATGGCTCGGCTTCCTGCTACAACAGATTTGGAATGTACTGCGATGTAACATATTGCAGACATCTCAACGTTTGGATCTGAAAACCGTGCTTTATCATCATAAAGCACGAATTTCATCCTTAAGATGTTGAATTAGAGGAACTAAACGGATGCTTAAAAACAGTAAATTTATTTCATTCCTGGTAGATACGCTGCTAAATAAATGATATCACCAGTTACGATATTCGTGATAAATGATGCCAATATACAACAATGTAAAACACATTTTGTGATGATCGTGACATCCGTTTATTCATAAAATTTTTATTTGTTATAGTCAGGAGATAGTCAGTCTATACGGCAAAGTATCCTTATTATGGTAGCCCCAGGTGTCTGACCAGATATTTCTGTGGGAGAGCTTTATAACATGTCTGCCTTCGAAGATATGTGTTGATTTTGTACTGTTTACTTTAGTATGTCATAGTTTAAAATCAACATACACCTTGATAAGGTGATATCCTCTTAAGTAAACATAGAACCTGATGAGATTTATTTGTAGCAGTATCATCCACGAACACAGGTAGAACATTTTCTGTTGGTAGTTGGTAAGTTAAGTAAATATATAACATACAGTAGTACACCTGGTCACATAGGAAACTGAAGAGAATAGACTTCACATTTCAACAAGAAATATTTGTCTTTCAAGTAGGTTTTCAGAACTTTACGAAGAGGGCATGTCTCGCAACATATACAGCTCGTTGATAGCGTAATCAGGTTATCTTTTATCTTGTTGGCGATACGGAAAACTGTTCAACTGTCAACGCTGCTACTAAAATCAAAATTCTTAAATGTATACTACATTTAAGAATTTTGATGTATTAAACCTTTGTAAATGTGGAGAGGTGGGTAATGGGGGAGATAGGATGTTTTCGAAACATTATTTCAGGCTGCCATATTGCAATAATCTACGTAAACTTCGATAGTCATGAAAAATATTGAGGTTTTATTTTGGCATTGAAGATAAAGATGAATATGAAAGCACGGCGCGGCATATGTCTAGAAAAATAATGATAAATAGAAAAGCACTCTGGTGAAAATCTTTCGCAATAAAGTCATCAAGTGGGCAGTCTATATTGTAAAGAGAAATGCAAATTGAAAGATATTTCCGCCGCTAAAATCCATTCTGCCAGTTTTTAAAACATTTTTACACCTCATTTAAAAAATAATATTTTGTCTTTTGCACCTACATAATGTATATTTTGAAAATAAAACATAACACATAATGAATATCATAATACGTTGCACTGAAATTTAGATATTTGAATGAAAAAATCTACGTCGACGTCGCTTTAGTAAATAGTTATCGGTTCTAACAAAAAAAAAACCGCTGCCTAAGGAATCACTACTTCCAGATCCAGATTCTTCATCCAAGTCACTTTAAAGGAAACATTTTGACTATATTTGCACTCTAGTATGTGGAAATTATTGTTCATAGAATTTTAATATTATTTGGGGCAGATGTCATAGAAAAGTTTGAGGAGTTGGTTTCTACCATATACGTTAAAAATTAAATTTCTAGTTCACCCTACTTATTTTCTACTATACACAACTTACCACCTCCCACCCCTTCAATGGAGTCATCTCAATCAAATGTCACTACAATGCATATGTGTACCAATTTTCAAGTGAATATCTCAATTTGATGTTATCAACCCCATTAATAATGAAGCGGAGGTGGTGGAGTTTGAAAAATATTAGAAAGAAATCTGAGACCTTGGTTTCTAGTATATACACAGAATCCCAAATTTCTGTACTCTTATCAGCTTGATTTACTTATTTTCCCTATTTACCCCTATTTAACCCCCACTCCTTCAACGCAATCATGTCAAAATATAATCTAGTTTCAGATATAGTTATAATACATAAATGTCCCAAATTTGAAGTGAAAATTTAAATTTAATTTTATCAACTCTTAATAAGGGAGTGGGGGTGGTGGGGAGATGGAAAATACTAATAAAAAAACCTGAGACCCTAGCTTCTAGTATATACACCAAATCCCCTGTACTTTTACCAGCTTGCTTTACTTATTTTCCCCTATATACCCCTATTTAACCCCCAACACTTCAACGGAATCATCTCAAAATATAATCTAGTTCCAGATGTCGTTATAATACATGTGCGTACTAAATTTCATGTGAATATGTCAATTTTATTTTATCAACCCCTTGAATAACGGAGTAAGGGTGTGGGGTGCTGAAATATATTATTAAAAAATCTGAGGCTTGGCTTCTAGTACATACACCGAATTTCAAGTTTCTGTACTCATACCAGCTTGTTTTACTTATTTACCCCTATTTACCCCTAAATAACCCCAAACCCTTCAACGGAATCATCTCAAAGTATAATCTAGTTCCAGATGTCGTTATAATTCATACGTGTACCAAATTTCAAATAATTATCTCAATTTAATTTTATCAACCTTTTTAATAATGAAGTAGGAGGGGTGGTGGGGGTTGAAAAATATTATAAATAATCTGCGACCTTGACTTCTAGTACATACACCGAATTTCAAGTTTCTGTAGTCTTACTAGCTTGCTTTACTTATTTTCCCCTATTTACCCCTATTTAACCCCCAACCCTTCACAGGAATCATCTCAAAATATAATCTAGTTCCAGATGTCGTTATAATACATATGCGTACCAAATTTCATGTGAATATCTCAATTTTATTTTATCAACCCATTGAATAATGGAGTAGGGGTGGTGGGGGTTGAAAAATATTATAAATAATCTGAGACCTTGGCTTCCAGTACATACACCGAATTTCAAGTTTTTGTAGTCTTACCAGCTTGCTTTACTTATTTTCCCCTATTTACCCCTATTTAACCCCCAACCCTTCAACGGAATCATCTCAAAATATAGTCGTAGTTCCAGATGTCATTATAATACATACGTGTACCAAATTTCAAATGAATATCTCAATTTTATTTTATCAACCCTTTTCATATTGGAGTAGGGGTGGTGGGGGTTGAAAAATATTATAAAAAAATCTGACGCTTTGGCTTCTAGTACATACACCGAATTTCAAGTTTCTGTACTCTTACCAACTTGTTTTACTTATATTCCCCTATTTACCCCAAATTAACCCCCAACCCTTCAACGGAATCATCTCAAAACATAATCTAATTTCAGACGTCGTTATATATACGTGTACGAAATTTCAAATGAAAATCTCAACTTTATTTTATCAACCCCATTAATGGGGTAGGGGTGGTGGGGGGTTGAAAAATATTATAAAAAAATCTGAGGCCTTAACTTCTAGTACACCCACCGAATTTCAAGTTTCTGTACTCTTACAAGCTTGCTTTACATATTTTCCCCTATTTACCCCTATTTAGCCCCCAACCCTTCACCGGATATGCTCAAAAAACAATCCAGTTCCAGATCTCGTTATAATATATACGTGTACAAAATTTCAAGTCAATATCTTAAACCGTTCCGGAGAAAAAGTGCGGACAAAAAAAGTTACAGACAGACAGACAGACAGACAGACCGACAGACAGAAATTTTTTTTCGCTCAAATTTAAAATCTCGACGTTTCATGACATTCTAAACCTATTTCACGAATAAAAATGTTTGAAAATTTTTTTGCGATTACTATACTTCCAATCCACTACGTGGATGTGGAAGTAATAGTGTAATTCATTATACATCCTGTATTTCCTGATAGATTTCGTCAGAGGCTAGAGTAAATTTCACATATCATCACACTGAGCAGAGGTCCTGCCTGAATTGTGAAAACGTATCTGAAAATTGAAACTTATTCTTACTTACCTTTAATGAACATTTTAAAGGGCCCTGGGAGGGCCAGTCTACCTAAATTTAATAATTTAAGCCACACCTTCATTTTGATATTTTTAATTACCTACCTATTATTATCAAATTGTATTTTGTATCTCATGAAAGATCTGATATAGTATTGAGTTGCATTGAAATTAGTAAGCGGTGGACCTCTTACAACTACACTGTATTAGATTATATTTTCTGATGGGGTGTTAGACTGTGAGATGTTTCTCTCCACCTCAATCTAAAACATCTCCTGTGAACACCCTTGGATAATCGTTTGATTATGTTAATTTGCAATTAAAACCATCCAATTCTACAGTCTCAAGGAAAAGCCAGAAATTTTTTGGAACTGCTTGTTTCGCTTTTAAACGTGTCAAAATTGTCCATTATAAGGATTGTAGCATTTTGCAGATTTGGATTTCCCATTAATAAAGTATATGTTCTTCAATCTTAGTTTTCTGAATATGAAACCGACGTATTTCTTCCTCAGCTTAACACGTTTACCACCAGTCTTATTACTGTGAGATGATATTTAAATCGGTAGTCCTGTGAAAATATCTATAATTATCTTTAGTTGGGGCTTATTGAGATCATGTACATCTTTTGCTCTCTTTCTACCATTTCCCAAAAGGAAAATTTTGGTCCTATTTCCTCACTTCCTTTTTTGTTAGATATTTTGCTATGCAACATAACGGTTACGGTTCGATGTATAACGATTAAGCATCCCTGTAAAATCATTTCTATTATTCCTCCATGCCCTGGCACCCACTTGAAGTTAACCTTGTTGCATCTTGTCAATAATTGTCTTAGTGTTTATAAGCATTCCTAAAGAATTTTGGACGGAATTTTAATTGATTCCTTGTTTTCTGAAAGTATGTGGATTCTTGCAAACTTTTTACGATCGCTGTATATATCGTGAGTGTTCAGTCTGTATCGTGTAGGATACAAATTATTATTGACAATTAAAGAATTCATTAGGTACTGCGATCAACGAGGTCTATAACTCTCTGAATTAAGATAATTGTCACTTAGGTATACAATATCGATTTCAAATAATCATATAGATCCTTATAGATCTTAATGAATTAATTTGGTTCCCTGGCAGGTATCTCGCACAAGCTACTATTTGGTGGGTTATTCCTAAAACTCATTTTAGATGATGCTCCTAACTATATTTTGTTCGTACCACTAGGTACGATATTTGTGATAAATGATGCTAATAATACCTAACAATTTAAAAGACAATTCGTGACAATCGTGCCATTCTTTTATTCATAAATTTGCTGTTATTAGATTAGTATCATAATAATTGCATCCGGGGAAAATCCATGACATTTATTAATAAATTTACCAGTATAACACATACACGTAAAGCTATTTCAAGCATGTGGGCTTATACACATTTGTTATTGAACTTAATTCTTTGTGTCATGGCTATTTAGAATTATAAGAATAAATATCAATACGTACATATATGGTCGCGTCGAGAACATTAACATGTTGTTAGTGGATCTATTGTTGATAAAAAATGTATTTGCATATTTAGTGGTGGCGTCACGTAACTTCAGAATCTGTATCATTTAACGAATTCAAACATGTATTATAGATCCAGATGACAATATACGCAATATAAAAAAGTGTTTAAGTTTGTCAACCGGTTCTTGTACGTCAGGTTTTGACTTTGACTTAAAATGGATTTCAGCTATAATTTACAGCAGGTCAAGCAATCACCTACATGAGTCTATGACCCTCATCGATAAGCAAGCATAATTTCATCGATATTTTAAACATATTTTTTTGCATTGTCTGTCAATTTTATAGGGTTTTATAATTCTTGAATACAGTAAGTCAATTGATTCAATGATTCATTTTAATAATGTTGATGACACAAAGTTTTCAGATTCTGTAAATAAAGCAGTGGAAGCGCCTAGTGCTAATATATATCTTACTCTATTTCCAATGTGTGATCTGGAAATGACAACTATTATAACACAGTTACCAAATAGTAAATTTGAAGATGTATTCAGTTTTAACAGTCAAATTCTAAAATTAGTCAGTGACGTACTTGCAAAGCCTATTGCACATTTAATAAACACATACAATGTGTCCACGGAAAAGAGATATTATAGGTGTAAACAACCATTTTCTTTTTACTATGAACACGATTTTTTGTATTCTCTGTTACCTATTTTCAGTAAGTTAGAATTTCAAAAATGTATAGAGGGCGCTTGTGGCAGCTTAAATGAAATTCGCTTTTTTCTTACTATGAACACAATTTTTGTATATTCTGCTCTTGCTTGACCCAAAACCCTTTTACAGTAAGTTGGAATTTTAAAAAAGCATAGAGGGCGTTAGTGGCAGCTTAAAAATATAATTCGCTTCAGGTAAACTGCTTGTGCTAGATATTGAAAAATTTTATAAGAAAAACTTCTTCAAAATGAAAAAATATGACGTACCAATTTGACAACTATAAAAAGTGATTCGTTTTATTTTAGGTTCCAGACAAGACTGATTAAAAAAATAAATAAATACAAAAATATGCATATAGTTATCAAATTCGGTACAACGTCATATTATTTAATTTTGAGGAAGTTTTTCTCATAAAAATTTTCAATGTCTAGTACAGAAACGGCAGTTTACCTGAAGCGAATTTTATTTTTAAGATGTCACCAGCGCCCTCTATGCATTTTTTCCAACGTACTGAAAATGGAATTTGGGTCAAGCAAGAGCAGAATACATAAAACTGTGTTCGTAGTAAAAAAATTCGAATTTCATTTCTAAGTTGCCACAAGCGTCCTCTATACATATTCGAAATTCTAACGTACTCAAAATAGGTTTTGGGTAAAGCAAGAGCAGAATACAGAATATCGTGTTCATAGTAAGAAGAAAATGGTTATCTACACCTATAATATCGTTTTTCCGTGGACACATTATACAGTGTGACCCATCTTGAATGGAAACACCCATGTAAAAAAATATGTCTATTACCTGATTTTAACGGGGCTTTTTTAAAAGATAAGCCATCGAAAGCTCTACTTTTTGACAAAAATTTCGGGATAAATTTCAATTTTCAAGACCTGTTATGATTTCTTTTCAATGTCAAAAATGGACAAATTTGATTAGCGATTGTTTTTATAAAATCTAACTATATCACTGGATTCAGAAATATCTCAAATGGGTAAATCCAGAATTTGGTGAAAAAATATTAAATATTGACAGGTTTATGACAAAATTAATGTAGGTAATATTTTATAATAACTTTTACATGTTTTTTTCTAACAATCGAAATAGCCCATGAAAAATAAACAATAGAAAGATAAATTAAGTGGATAGTTTTAATAAATATTGTCTATTAAACAAACTTAATCATATTTGATTTAAAGATATGTACGAACAATTGAAAGTAATAATAATCAGATATTTAATAAACAAAATAACAACACATTACAACATTACAGTAAAACTAAAACACGATAATACAATTCATCTTAAATTTTTGTAGCCTCTACATTCTGTAATTGTTGGCGGGTAATTTCTGCATAAGCTTGTCTTATTCTTGCACACAAATCTTCTCTATTACTCGGGCGTGACCTGTAAATTTTAGATTTTATTGAACCCCATAAAGAAAGTCCATCGGTGTTAAATCCTGGGATCGGGGTGGTCATCCAATTAACGGGCTACCTCGACCTATCCATCGATTAGGAAAGTTAGTATTAAGCCATCTGGTAACCACTCTGGCATTGTGGACAGGGCTGCCATCTAATTGAAAGAGTAGATTTACTCTTTCTTGTATTGAAAGTTCATGTAGCATATTCCAAAATTCGTTTCTTAGGAACTGTAAAAACTGCATGCTATTCATATCATACCTTCAACAAAGAAAGGACCAATGATTGTTTCATTGAGTAGACCACACCACTTTTTGGGAATATTGTCTTTTATAATTAATGACTCACTTTGTGTTTTCTGTAGCCCAAAACCTACAATTTTGTGACGATACCCACCCCATTTGTGGTAAAGGTTGCCTCATCGCTGAATAAAGTAGTTTTAAAAAAATCTGTTATTAAGATACTCTCCTTGAGCCCACAAGCAAAATTCCATCCGTGTTTCATCATCACCAGATTTCAACGTTTGTAAAAACTTTGATTTGAAGGGGGTTAGGGGAAAATCCTGACGGATGGAGCAATTCTGACGACTGCAGCAGATTCAGCAGGTCAAAAAACATAAGAATAACAGGGTCTGATCAAATGTACAGACCACTTTTCTTATTTTGTGTGTCTGTGTAATTTGCTTTAATGACTTGTATTCGATTGTGCTACTGAGGTGCTTCCAATAAAGTATGTTCATGATATTACATTTTGGCTAATCAAAAACAGTTTTTTTACCATTATAATAGTAAAGAAGCTGACAATTTGATAAACAACTAGCGAAAGAGTAATTAAATTGTCACAAATAACAGTTAAACCAAAACTAAATTTGGCAACTAAAAATAACGAAATAAATTGCAACCCTATTAAATTCATCGGAGTGTACTTGGATAATTCATTAAATTTTCAGTTTAATATGTAAAGTTTATCAAAACAGTTATAGACCTGTATTTACATAACAACTACTCAATAACAAGATTACAGAAGACTGCTTAAGAGTAGCCTATTTTCCCATTTTTCACAGCTTAATGAGTTAATCATATGGAGTCATCATGTCATTTGTAAAAAATTATAAATTACAAAGAAAAGTTATAAAAATAATGACTCAAGCTAAATATGATTCCCATTGCAAAACTGTTAAAAAATCTCCATATATTAACCATGCTATATTGCTATATACAGGGTGTTCCGTAATAGCGTGCAAAGGATTTAACCAGGTACCAATTCCTTATCGAATATGAAGGTGGGTTCTTCATATAATATTTTTCAAAATGAGCCTTTCCTGCCTAGCTACACCCCTTAAAGGGGTGAGCAAAAAACGGTTTTAATTTTTATCTGAAAATAATTTGTAAGCACCAGATGATCATATTGGTACATAATAATGTCAAATTATATTTTAACTCCTGCCTAATTAGTGTTTTGACTAATACAGTGCTCGTTGCTTTTGATAGATCACTTAGGAAGATGTAATTTAGTTCTCTTTTCTCAAAGACGATCGATTTTGCGACATTTTTTCAAGAGGTAAAAAAACTTCTAAGCGAATCATGAATTTTTTTAATTGAAAGAAAAAATGGCAGACAGAAAGATATTTACAAAATTATAAGAAGGGTAGTTAATATCACCTCTTTTTATAGACGCTAGATGGATGAAATAATTTCATTAGATGCCTTTTCATGAGTAACCGAAATGGGGCAAATTTCGTCTTTTTCTGATTACATTGTTGTCAGATAGAAATTAAAAACCATTTTTTATACACTCCCATAAGGGGATGTAGCTGGACAAGAAAGAATTATTTTGAAAAACTCTGTATGAAGAATGCACATTCATTTTTGATAAGGCATTGATAGTTAGTTTTGAACGTTATTGCGGGACACTCTGTATAAAGAATTGTGTCATACTAATAAATCAAAAGGTGATAATAAAGATACCAAGTAGGAGGGCATACAATACTATGACACTAGGACAAAAATAAATTTGAAATGATCTATACTAAATACATCTCAAAATTCTTACTTATATCTACCACTAAAACTTTTTAATGTGTTATCTAAAAATTTACTAAATCCCGATAAGAGTGTAATTTAAGTTATTAGTATCTACTTTAGCATATTTGGATTAACTGTTTGTTGTGTTTATAAACAATTTTATATTTCCATCTTTTCTCTCTACTTGAGGTATAGTTCTGCGGTAAAGATCAAATGCCCCGGCATTTTTTATTTGCTATAAATATATCAAGAGAACTATATTACTTTTTATGACTACTACTCTTTTATATTGTTGTTTATATGATTCTTTTGAAATTTTTAATTGCTTTAAAAATAAGTAGTTATTTATCGACGCCCCACGTATGCAAACATTATTTACATATGTATATGGTGAGCACTCCAAGGATGCGAATCTGAACCAGACGTCTTCACATTTTTAGTTGATCATTCGGTAAAGAAAATACAAAGAATTTTGCACTGCGACAGGCTTTTTCCTCAATCTGAACTAGAAATTTGTTAGACGAAATATAAACATCTATCTTGACAATGCTAACATTTTTTTCAGAAAGCGGATTGAAACTTATGATATAACATTAACAATAACGGGCTCGCGAGGGCTCATTTCTCAATTACTCAGTTTCATTTTGTGATAGTATTATAAAACGTTTACTCTCCTCAACCAAGCTTGTAATACAATCGCATTTTAATAATAATAGTCTACTGATTGAAATAGATTTCAAATCGCTTAGTACAAAAAATTAATAAGAACCAAATTTATGTAGACCCTGAGTGGAGAGTTTTAGCTAATATTTTATTGTCTACCTCCTATATGTCTTTTAGCAATAAATTGTTACGTTTTACTGACATTTAAGACATCCGAAATTACTGAGAAAATTTAAACTGTTTCACAATTTATTAAAATAAAATAAAATTACTGCCATTAAACGCTTTCTACTTTCATTGATACGGAAATATGACTTCTATCATTTGTTCTTTATTCTACAAAAGTTTAAGTTAGGGTTATACAGAATTTAATTTTGATTCTTACAAATTCTAAAAAGTTTGATAGTTGAGAAAAACGCACATAATTTAAATGATGTTTTAATTAAATCATTAAAACGTTAATGTTAATGTTAGTATATCAGTAGTAAAGGAACCTTGTTAGTCATATTAAATCAAGTTCAACTTCTCTTTCCGACTTAAATACGCATTTGTTAATGTCATGAAATTTTCGAATTATTATTTTTTTCGAAACATTAACAAAAATATTGAAGGGCCGTGTCTCCTCAGGGGCGCAACTTGACAGAGATAAATTAGGTTATATCCTGTATACCCTGATTTACATATATTTGCTTTATGTCTACTTATTTATTAAACACTATATCATGTATTCGGGATTTAGGTTACTGTTCTTATCGATAATTAAAATCTCTACATGAATTGTTGAATTGTTATGACTCTATTCTATTTTTAGACGTCAATTACTAACGATGTTAATAATTATGATTTAATAAACAATAAACGTCTATTTCATTTTAAAATTTAGAGATGTTTAACAAGTTAATTGACCATGTAAACGTTTTACGTAACAGTAACGCTTCGGTTTACTAAATGTAATTGCACAAAAATGAAATTTGTTTGTTTTTTTATATTTCATTAAGCACCAATAATTGCTAAATATATAGAAGGATAATGTTTTTATCGCATATTCCTTCTGTATAATCTATTCTTGACAATCTTCACTTTTAATTCCAGTTTCTTTGTATGCTGGGTAACAAGCTAAAACTACCAATGTACGTTAAAATATTTCGCTGACACGTGACTAAGTTTTCAAGCTAAAATAGCGTTGCATGTAATTAACCAACAGTATCTGCTCTGCAATATGGAGATATTTTTAAATAGTCAGTATTTTATTTTATATCATTTGTCACTAAAGTATGTATTAAAAATTAGTAGGTATGTCTCCGCCACCTGCCCTCCAGTTACAACGTTGCATTCGGTATAAATATTGATTATGTGTCTTTTTGAAATTTGACTCGAAGAGGGTAAAATCAGTGATTAGAATATGAGAATAATGCAAGCGTTCTCAAACTTCTAAAGTCAGAATCTTAAACAAATCTCTAAAACTACCAAATCTAGAATGGTTTCTTGACATATACTCAAAAAGGCATTATTACCAATATCTGAGTGAAGGCACTTTTGTGTAAAGCGGGGAATATTTATTATTGATTTGAATGAAAAAATAATGAAAAGAGAAATCATGTATCACTTTGCTGACAAAAACTTTGATATGTTTTTTAAAGCATTTTATCTATAAGATATGTGGTTTGATTGTTTTTTTTATTTAAAAAAAATTATTAATTAATGAAAAAATTTCAGCTTTAAAAAAATATCTGAAAAAAAAACTATTGCAATGTTTATCATTTTGTAGAAGAGTTCTTTACAACATAGGTGGGATAGAATTACTCTCAAGTGAATTTTGAAATCAGGACTTAAAGATGCGTTCAAGAAAGTCGAAACTGAAAAAAATTTTTAAATCCTTGGAAAAAATGTTCAGGGCGTTTACTTACAGATGAATTTTTTGGAAAATGTTAATGATACTATATTGTAATGTTCTATTTTTGGCATAGAGACGGCCTTATGAAAACTTTCCATCCACGCACTAATTTTAGAGAACACAACACCGAACCAGTTGCCATATTTGTAAAAATGACTTGCCTCTATGATTGTAAATCTTTTATATGCAGGTTCAACGTAATTTGCGTAGTCTTTGAGATCTCAGCAATGAGATTATTACAAAACTAAAGTGTAAAAAAAATAATCAATTTCGATTAACGCGAATAAATTAGTTTCGTTTCCTGGGAGAAGTTTATATATAATCTAGGTACTGACTAACTGACTTGAATTCTCAATTTTACGTATGTTCTTTTTATCATTTCACAACATCTGGACAGATTTTCGTGACCCATGCATTATTTTACTTGGCCTCTGTCTATAGTACGGTACGTCTAACAGCATCATGCTATCTGTCTCGGTTGCATAGTGTGGTTTTTCTTACACAAGTACTCAAGTAAATGTTGCAGTCCTAAATAAACGTTATAGAAACTTTATAATTATTATTAAAATGAAATAAAATACTGATTGACCATAAGATCCTCTCCTTTTGTCTCACTAGCGAAAATACCTCAAAGTGAGCCCAGTTTTATATTTTAAACGCTAACACAGCAATAAGAGTGATTACGTAAAACTAATGTGAAGAGTATAGACGCAGACGCTATAGTTAACGTTATTAAGATATTCTTCAACAGGGCAAAATGATTAATTTTTAAGCACTTTAATTTTGAATATTTACTCGTTTGTACCATTCTCGTAACTGCAGACATAAGGGTTCAGTATTGAATTTATATTTAGCATCAAATTAATTAAAATTAATTAATTGATTAAATTCATATCACAGCTTGGTTAATTGGCAAATATACTTACCTCTCATCCCGAAATCGATTCTCGGCTATGATACAAATTTTTTCGGATGAAAAAGTTAAAAACAGTATACTTGGAAACTAGGTGTACATTCCATGTGTCTAAATCCCATACAAGGCATTATAGAGTATTGAGGAATAAAGGGTGTCATATTAACTGTAGCATGTTTGCTTTTATAATTAATTTTAAAGTACTAATAGTAAGTAGATATTTTTAATTCGATTATAAGATCCACTAAACTTTTAAATAGCCGACGAAACCTAGTTGTCTTGTTTATATGTTCCAAATCTCTACCTGTTGCTTCCACTGCTACCCAGACGTATAAAATAAAAAAATATGTTTGTGATCCGATAAACAAAGTAATAAAAATGCTGATATTGTCACCGATATATTTTAAGTGTTAGGCACCTCCTTATTTTTCAGAGAATTAATCCCTAATTATTTATTCTGCAGATGTAACCTCCCAAAGTGACCTGCCAGTGACCCAACAGTGCCTAGGATGTATTTGTGAAGCTATATCGGCATGCAATACGTCAAGCGCCTGCTCAGGTAAGAAAAGAAAAAAAGAGAAATGACATAAAGACAATTCCAGAAAAGAATAAAATCTTGTGGTTACATTTCATTAATGTTTGAAATATTATTTATTTATTACCAATGGCTATGTTCAGGTGCAGAGTATTCCGGTTCAATTTTATTGCCAATACACATTCATCTGTTTTTCCGATTAAAGATCACAAGGAATTTATAAAAAAAATTGTTATTGTTGTACAGCCGATCTTTTTAAACAATAAGCTACAGACAACACATAAACAAATTAATTCAAATTTTTTAGTATTATGATAATGATAATGCTAAAAATATTAAAAGCTAATTATTAATTGAGATGAATATTGTGTAGCTTCTTTAGAAAATCGCTCATAAATTTAAGATTAGTAGATAAAATTTTGTTAAATTCGTCGGTTGAATAATAATTTTTGACACACTTAGTAATTCTTTTCCTGTAAAAATTCTTAATTTTATTCCATAGTAAGGGTGCCTTGGGTAACAGATGTAGCACAACTAGAAACTAATAATTAATATGATCTACTGCCATTTCGATTTCTGATGAAGGTCTATAGAATTTAAAATTTACTAAAATAATTTTTGACTGTTACAGGCAAAAAGTAATTAAGTAGATTGCTCATAATCCTGTTCAATTTTATATGTCGAGAAACACTTTTCCTTATCACCATTACCTCATTAATAAATTACACTTGAAATTAAATCGCACTTCTCTTCCAGCAGTTCAAAAATTCATCACGTGTGAAATCCATACATTTTTTCTCTACTTGAAATAACCACTAGACATATGTTGCAAGCTACGATTGACAAAGTCATGTCATTTTATTTGTGAAGTATAAATAATAATTCTTCAACTACATACCACATTCAGGGACAAAATTGAAGGGTATGCAAATTTCAGAAATGTAACAATAAAGGATCTTTCTTTCTTCCATTTACAACTCAAATCGGTATAAAATTTTGGCATTCTCGTAACTAAAATCTTGAAAATTTTGGAAATAAAAAAAATTAAAATTTTTAACAATGAAAACGAATACATTATTTACATGCATTTCGCCAACTATTTTGGTATTATCTGGAGATGTTTGATATATTAATCACATCCAAATGATAACCTGGTTGATTAAACTTGCATCAAATTTAATATTTCAGTGTAGTTAGTACTCAGCACTTTGGTGTTTGTGGAACCTACTTATGGTCATCTATTTGTGTATACAATTTTCATTGTTAGGTATTTGCTCAATTATTAATTAATAATGGAGTAGTAGAAGCAGTGGTAGTCCATTATCTCGGTATTCTCGGTGTACCAGTAAAAGCAAGAAATCAATCCGATTATTATTATTATTATTACCATTGTAAAGAAATATGTTATACAAAACTCGACATCTTTAAGCGAATCATTTTATCTACAAAAATTAAATCCTATAATTTTGGGATACGCATTTATTATTGAATAGAGTCATCATCTAAATCAAATTTTTTTCTTAAACATATTGTCTATCGTCTATTTATAAATCATAGCCAAAACTCTCCCAGCGTGTATTTAATGCCAGAGATCAGACAAATAATTGGGAACAGATGATTATAAGTTAATATATGTACGATTTTAATCCCTTTTATGTAGGTCAGACCGCTCGTACATTTAAATTCAGATCTAATAAACACTTGGGTTCCTTTAGATTTAATAAAGTCGATTCACCGTTCCTTAATGTATTTAAACTATAATCATTTATTATTATATTAATGTAATAAACCTAGCGCCCCACCCCCCCTCCCCCCCGGTGACGAATTCTTGCCAATCCTTTATGTTAATATGTGTAGGTCATTTTTGTAATTCGTTTTTTAAATTAGATTACAGTATCCTGTTCTGGAAAATAGCATTAAATATTGTAACGCTCCCTTATGTGTCTATTCACTTGTAAACGTTTTAATATGGCGCGCTGAGTATCGAAACTGCAAACACGTTACGTTGCAATAGACTAATGATTAAAAATCAAAGTAAAACGTGTTTTATTAAGTCGTACTAATTAATGTTTTAAAAACAGGTGATGTTTGTGGACCCTTCAGAATCACGTGGGCATACTGGGCTGATTCTGGTAAACCTACAGTTGGAGGTGAAGCCCCTGATGCTGCTGGAGCCTACGGTAACTGTGCTAGGGATACCTATTGTTCTGCGCTATCCGTGCAAGGATACATGAGCAAATTCCAACAGGTGGGTACGAATACTATGCAGTATAATTGTTAGATTAATGACTGCTTAGTTGAGAGTCACGCATGAGTCCATCCTAGAGTCCAGAGTTCGATACCCGGCCGTGCATGGGTTTATTTTTTCAGAAGAAGAAATGAATCCAGTACACTCCGCTAATGGATGTATATTTCTTGCCTCTAAATGTGTAGCCCCTCTCGCACAAAGTTATTGCGGAACTTTCAGGGATAATAGGGATCGTATTATTTGTGGTGTTATAATCGCTATTATATTTAATTAAAATAAATTCAATAGTCTAACTAAATTTAAATTAAACGCTCAAATTGTTATTCCATGGAATTCTTGTTAATACCCAAAATGAAACACAAATCTAAAACTTTGTGTTGAGTTTCTGATCGAATTATTTCCTAAGTTTACCTTTAATTCCTCAGTATTATTGGGTCTATTCAGGTAGACCTTGGAATTGAGGTAACCCCACAAGAAAAAATAGAGAGCGGTTAGATCAGGAGGTATAGCCGACCACTCTATTAGCCCCCATCTACCAACCAATCCATCAGTTATGGAAAACATTGCTTATGTAGACTCGTTTTTAAATACATTATTTATAATAAAAACAAATCATCTTGTATTACATGCTTTTTACTTTAAGGGCGAAGTTTAGCCACAGCGGCTATTCCTTTACTTCATATTTCTCTTTCTGCTTATGTTCATTGAAACAGTGGACAGCTAGAATTCCCAATTTAATCCATCCCTCTAAATTATTTCTTATAGGATTACCTCAAATCCAAGCTCTATTTGACTAGATTCAATCGTATTGAACAATTACACGACACGGTAACAGATTAGATTAATTCGATCCGAAACCCTACAAAAGGTTTTAGATGAATTTGCATTTCATCATGGATGTTGTGTAGAAGGACATGGAAGACAATTTGAGTATTTAATATAAAATATAACCGATTTTATTTTATTTTAAATGAATTGTCATAATAGTCTTGGCGGTAGAGAGATTTTCCCTATGTTACTGTTACAAGCTTACCTACCTCGCTGATTTTTTGCATACGTTTAAGCCCCCTTTAAGTATCTCAAATGCACAAAATTCTACGTTTTTCATGTCCCCGGGAGAAAGGTAGGCTAACAGGTGCAAACATTATTTTTCAATTATCTCGGGGTCTATTGAAGATACGACAATCATACCAGCGTAGAAGGCGCTTCGCTCATTTTGAATTTCGTCGTAACTGCAACGGTTATCGATTGGAGGTTAGGGCAAAATTTTTCGGAGCGACAATTTTTTTAAATAAAATCGCTTATTTGCAACGTGCTTCTACTATTTCTTACATACATGAACCTTTTTTTATTATTTATCCCGGACTATGAAACTTGTAAATTTGGAAACAACAATTGTTATGGACATTGTAAGTTGGAAAATATCTACATTCTGTTAATAGTAGGTGGGAATAGTAGGTGAAAATACAATATGCATGTGTCCCCAGGAGGTGTATTCCACGATTCTTTTGCTGCTGCTGCTCTGTGATTTTTTATATCTTCGACTTAGTTTTGGTCTTCTTTTCTCCCGCACAGTGCTTGCAAACAACTGAACTGAGTATGAATTAAATGTTTTGAATTCGATAATGCCAAAGTAAAAATACCATGCAACAATGACAATATATAGCAGTCATAATGATGCAAACAATTAATTATTAATGTTATTAACTTTCTACGCATTACTCTTTACTAACATTATAAAGTGATAAAATAATTACAGAATGGTCTAAATAGTGAAAGTACGTTGCAAATAAACAATTTCATTAAAAAAAAATTGTTGCTCCGAAAAAGATTGTCAAACCCCCCCAATCGATAGCCGTTGCACATACGACGAAAGTCATGAGGAGCAAAGTTGTAGTGCTCGAAGTGCCCTCTACGCTGGTATCGCTTTTGTCGTAGATTCAATAGACGCCGAAATAATTGAAAAATAATGTTTGCACCTGTTACGCTACGAGACTTTAAAAATATAGATTATTGTGCATTTGGGATACTGAAGCGAGGTAGGTGTGCTTGTCATAATAATTTAAGTGCCATCTGGACTATAAACATCTAAAGCTTTTTCCTCTTAAAATTGTTGTTATGTAACATACTACAATATCTACGTATAATACGTAGAAAATGTGCTCTTTTAAATGGCACTATCAGAAATGTAGGTTTCTGTTTAAGGAAAATATTGATTGTGTCACAACTTTTTTCAGATATTTAAAAACAAAATTTTAAATGAATGCAATAATAGTTAGAGAACTGTATTGGAAAGTCGACCTACCCGAGAAATTTTCTGTCACTTACATTGTAACAGTTTTATAAGATTTATACCAACCCTCACGCGCGTACTATGATATTGACAATGAATTAATAATTAATAGTAATTTAACTTTTACTACCACTGATAACTATGGGATTACAGGTATCGTGTTGAATGTCTTTAAATCATATTTAACTGATAGGAAACAAATTGCAAAAAATCGTAACTCGTGTAGTGATTCTATTACTGTCGAAATAAGTGTTCCCCAAGGAACAGTCTTAGCACCCCTTCTATTCGTTGCATAGATAAATTCACTAACGAATATTGATACTAACGGCACAATAGTTTCATATGCAGACGACACAGCACTGCTCTTTTCGGGTAAAAGCCGAGATGAAGTAAAGAAATGGGTAAAATCAGGCTTGCTTACAATAAAAAATTGGTTGGATCATCACAAACTAACACTAAATTTAACTAAAACTAACTACATTGCATTTTCAATTACATCTGCTAACCATCCTAGTTTTTCCAGCATCTCTATAAAAGAAATTGATAATAGCATTAAAGAAGTTTCAAATATAAAATATGTTGGTATAACAATTGATATGCACTTAAAATGGTTAAAAAATAATATTAGAAAATTAATTCATAAATTTTACTTGTTACGCGGAATAATGTTTAATAATCTATCAATAATGGTATATAGAACATTGGTGGAATCCTTAATTAGGCATGGTGTGAACAACGTATACAACAACGCATTAAGACAATTAAATGTTATGCAAAGTTTTATTTTAAAAGTAATATACAATAAAGGAAAGCGTTATTCAACAGCTTTAGTATACAATGAAGATATATTTAATGTAAGATTATTATACATTCTAGCATCATGTCTATATGTTCATAAAAAAAAATTAAGAACTATGTAAATCATCAGCACGAAATTAGGAGCAAAACACAAAATAATTTTCAAATTCCTATAAGCCATAAAGATATAAACCAACGATTTTTTACTTACCTTGGACCTAAATTTTACAATTTACTTCCAGTTAGCATTAGACATATAAAAAATTACAAAAATCTTAACAAAAAATGTAGAAGCTATATTACTGAGAAATACAATGACTTTATAAATATTCTATAAATAATCAAGTTTAATTTAATTCTATTTTTAGTTTTAGGTTATTTAGTTAATTAAGGTGTATTGATCACCTAGTTATTTATGTTAATAAATAAACTGTTTATTGTTTTACAAAATGTGAATATAGTTTGTCATTACACTTAGTTTACGTATCTTTTGAGCACATACAGCTGTTTAATCAGCTAGGTGCCATATAAGAAAAAAATCCCTAAAATTAATGACACTATTGTACATTAAGAAATCTGTAACTGTGTAACTGTAATTAAATGAATTTCGAATTGAATCGAACTATATGATTAAGATGTTAATCAAATAAATATGGCAGTCGGTACATGCAATTATTACTAATTTTGAACATTATGTTAACAAAAACATGTGTATAAATCCTAATAATAGATTTATGTTAATTTAAAAACGTTTGGACTTATTTTTCAAAGTGTGTACCTCCTACTAACCTGTTCATAAACAGGGTGTGATTAAATCAACTAAGAATCCTGCTATACTGAAACCGGATTTTGCATTTAGTTTGAATTTGACTGGAAACAACACATTAATTTTATTGGTAAAAAACTCAAACAACTGTTAATTTATTGGAAGAGTCGACATAACTATAATTTTATTCAAATAACTGTAAGTACAAGGTGTGCCAACTAATAATTGGCTGGCATTTTAAAACAGCCTTATGAAAAACACCATAATATTAGTATCCTGTATCTAATCGTCTAATCATCTAGACCTCACCGTTATAGAGACATAGATCCTCATTAATTATTATTTCATTTAATATTTTCGCAAATCCGGGGTATTTCAATATTCATCATATGGAAACGTTTAAAACTGACAATGTCACGACCAATGGAGTTGTGTTTCAGCAGTTAGAGTGGCCACTATTAAATAAACGATTTTGGGAATTTGCAAAACCTTTGATTTAATTTAATACAAGTAGTATTCGAACTCTACATCTTCTACTGAATTTGTATAAAGAAAAGTAGAAAAGTATAGAGAAACACACTGCCATTGCCCTGAGTTCTGCAATAAGCTGCAAAAACTGGCATTAAATAGAATTAAACTGATGTATAATGAACTCTTAAATACCCCTAAATGTAAATCTGTAATTTTTTGTGAAACACAATTTTATAAAATATTACTACTTCATTGAGACCTAATATTATTCGTGGTCTTAGGGTAATTTCCGATCTTAACCTATTTCTTTCTAATGATATAAATAACATAGTAACAAATTGCTTCAGATTTAATGGCATTGTGATATGGAATACTTGCAGATTTAATAATCTAAAAGCCATCAAACTATACTTTGTTTTTGTAAGGCCTCGAGTTGAATATGTCCCTATCATATGGCGTCCCCAGTATCCACTAAAATATTCCTGTGCAATACAGACAGGGAATCCGAAACGTTTCTGAAAATATCTTAGCTACAACGAAGTTAATTGCTGTCCAACAGTTGGATTTCCATATGAAGAACTACTTTCAAAACACTCGTTTGACGTTCTTGAAAATCATCATATTATTGCCCAACTAGTTTTCTTACGCAATAAAGTGACATTGTCAGTAAGGGTATTCTCAGCTAGTTGAATTTCGTAATTCCTCATATATTTTCACTATGGTGTCTCACCTTGAATATTCGAATATTTTGTATTGATGTAATGAAATTTGCACCTCTTCACTAAATGTACAATAATTATAACTTAGGGCAAAATAAGTTTAATCTGGCCAACTGTAATATACAGTATGTCCGCGGACGGGGTTTACAAGAGGTGTAATGGCTAAAATTTTTAACTTTTCGAGAAAATGCTATTCTTTATAAAAGTTTTTGCTTGCCTAGAAAATAGTAATGACGTTGAGAAAAATGATATTTTTTATACGGGGTGATCAAAAATTACAAAAATTTCGTAAGAGTAAACTGGTTCTATTTTTTATTTTGAAACAAAATGTGAAATAAAAAAGTTGTTTCAAATTATATGGTCTATCCAAATTCAAAATTTCATTAATTTGTTTAAAAGTTTTTTGGCTTTTACTGGAAATGACAATATTGCATGCATAAAGAAAGGTTTGCATCTAGACGCCCCATTTAATTGTTAGGTGCGCTGTTACCTAGTTACGTCTCATATCATGACATATCTGCATTAAAAATTAATTTTAACAATGTTAACTATTGAGCAGAGAATTTTTTTAGTACAGTGTTTTGGAGGCGGTAAAAGTTCATACCGTTACGTTATTCAAAAATTCAGTGAGAGATTTCCCACTGTGTATGTTTCGAGAATGGCAGTTCATAAATTGGTGGAAAAATTAAAAAAAACTGGTTCGGTGCTTGACGTAAAGAAAAAGAAAAAAAAAATATGATCAAAATGACGCTGCCACATTATTAGTGTTGGCATCTGTTGCTGAAGAACCCAAACTTTCGTTGAGAAATCGAGCCCGGCATTTGGAGGTGGTTAAAAAAAGTTGCATTCAAAAAATTTTGAAAGAAAATAAAATTTTTCCATACAAACCACATTTTAACCATACCTTAGAAGAAGGAGATGAAGCAAAACGATTAGATTTCTGTTTATGGGTAGGAAATGAAATTTTAAGTGGCAACACAAATTTTTATAAATTTATTATGTTCTTCGACGAGTCAACTTTTTCTACAAATGGGACTGTAGCTTCACAACATGTAAGGTATTGGAGTGAGACCAACCCCGAATTTAGAATTTCTACTGGAAGGCAATATTTAAAAAAAGTAAATGTTTGGTGCGCTATCTCATATCATGGCATAACAGGGCCATACTTTTTTGAAAATACATGCAATAGTAATTTTTACTTACGCATGCTTAATACATTCTTTTCTGATCAATTAGAAGCCTTGCCGTTGGAGTATCGTAACAGAATGTATTTTCAGCAGGACGGATGTCCGGCACATCATGCCTGCATCGTACGTAATTGGCTTAATAGCAAATTTGGGCAAAGGTGGATTGGACGCAGCGGTCCAGTTCGGTGGCCCCCAAGAAGTCCAGATTTGACTATTGCGGATACATTTCTCTGGGGCCGTCTAAAACAAATTACTTACCGAGAACCCATAGACAATGACGTTGAAGTTCTAAAGCAGCGCATTTCTTCAGCTGTGCAATCAATTTCCATCGAGGAAGTTAGAAGTAGTTTTCACAACATTCGAAAACGATTAGAAACATGCGTTCAATTTGGTGGAGCAATTTTTGAATAGTGATATTCAATAAAGTCAGAATCTTCAAATATGTATGGACTTTAATAAATTCAAAATTGTTTATCTAGTATTTATTTTCTTGTTCGAATGCAATTAGCTAAATATAAATTTGATAAAAACCTACAATTATTTTTTACTAAAAATTCACTAATTTCGGAAACATTGGAACATTTAAATGAAATTTTGGATTTGGACAGACCATATAATTTGAAACAACTTTTTTATCTCACATTTTATTTCAAAATAAAAAATAGAACTAGTTTACTCTTACGAAATATTAAGTTTTTGTAATTTTTGATCACCCCTTATAAAAAATATAATTTTTCTCAACGTCATTACTATTTTTTAGGCAAGCAAAAACTTTTATAAAGAATAACATTTTCTCGAAAAGTTAAAAATTTTAGCCATTACACCTCTTGTAAACCCCATCCGCGGACATACTGTATATTATCTCGATCAAGAACCTACAATTATAATACGTACCGACGCTTATTACTTCTGTGTTTCTGTTATAGCGTATTCATTTAAATGCATTTTTGTATTATTGAATATCGCTATAATATCCATAAATCTGTATCATCCCACTCAGTAATTGGTCGCATACTGTGGATGATGTAATAGCCCAGTCGTCAGGGGTTTTAAGGCGTCACTAAATGTTACATGGCTGATTTTTTTCAGAATAAGTAGTTCTGTTGGTGTAGAATACAATAAAATTAAGTTTACAGCTATAAGGTGCCGGAGATCCCTAAAATATCGAAAATATTTGCCGAAATTCGGTTTTTGGCCAATAACTCAAAAAATAAAAGAAATGTATAAAAAAACTAATAGCACTAGGCGATAGAGGGTGAAATTTCACATCAAAAATGTTTACGAACTTTTTTTGTACGACCAAAGATGTAGGCTCCAGATTTTTTTGTTTAACGCACGAGAATGGAACGTTGCGACACATAATTTTTCACTAGCCGAATCTTTTTATACATTACTTCAAGAGTAATATGTGAAAGTTTCAGATTTTTATCTTAAAAATTGTAAAAATGGTAGAGCTTTTAAGCATTTCATTGGAAATGTCTTTATGTTTCGACTTCATATATGTACTATCCCTACATATATTCATTTTTATATTTGAAAATATGATAATCCAATAGCCACATGTTTCTCGTTTCATTTAAGCTTTGTTGAGCTCAATTTCATTAATTAGTTCAAAAGTTACAACAAATTTAGTGTAGCGCGTCCGAGACCACGCACGCTTCGCCAGCCTTTTATATGTCGCCACGTGCCATTCTCGTGCATTAAACAGAAACATCTGGAGCCTACATTTTTGATCGCACAAAATAACTTCATATACGTTTTTAATGTGAAATTTTCCCATCTATCGCCTAGTGCTATTAGTTTTTTGAAATATTTTAAAAATGTTTCGAGTTATTGGTCAAAAGCCGAATTTCGGCCAATATTGTCCATTTTTTAGGGGTCGCGGACGTCGGCACCCTACAGCTGTAAACTTTTTTTTATCGTATTCTACATCAACAAAAATACTTATTCTGAAAAATTCAGCTATATAGCATTTAGTGACCGGTTCTTATCAATTTCTGTCTCTAACAACTGGGTTATAAGTTAAATAAATAAATAAACTGTACTCCAATATTTTGCTTAAATATCCAACGCATTTTCAAGAACCTTTTTCATACAATCAAAGTATTAAAATTTTTACCCATTGCTGGGTTGATTTAGCCATCAACAATACGATAAAATATTTATAACATATATAATTAAAATTTCGGCCTTGTGTTTCTTTTAACTCTTGCTTTTGTCACTGCTCAGGAAAAGTTTGATTCTACCCAGATGTTTGGCTCATGTAACAATTCATTTTTAATTTCAGGACTGTAACGGTGACGGAAAAATTGACTGTGATGACTTTGCCACCATCCACAAAACTGGAGGTTATGGTTGCAAAGGTGTGCCACTTCCAGAGCCATATGGTGAACGTTATAGGCAATGCAAACAAATTGTTGGCCAGCTTAGACCCTAAATTATGTCTCAATCTTTGTTTTTCAAACCTATTTTTATAAATGCAAGAAGGGCAAACTCTCATCTCAGTTTTTAATTTATTAGTATTTATATCAAAGTGTTCTAAATAATAAAACCAATAACGTAAAATAAAAATATGCTTAGCATTATTTTCTCCAGAATGTCTTTTTAAAATATGTATTGAGTAGGTACAATACCCACTGAGTAATTTATTAATAATTTGGAATCTGTCCACAAGTTTGAGAGTTGAATAACTGTAATTTAATGTTTAGTCATATTATGCTGTGAGAATTTTAAAATAAAATTCACTTTTTTGTACAAGCTTTTTAATGTTCTTCAAATAAATATAAACTAATTTCTTAGATAATTTGATCTAATTGTACATTTCAGTACTAGAAGAGCTCATAATTTCTTAAGAATTAATTGTTTGTAGTTTTTATAAAAACTTGAAACAATGTTAGCCAGCTCGGTGACTCAGTTAGGCTTGAGAGCACGTAGCTAGAAATTCGAATCCTCGTTAAGAGGGAACAACACGGTTAGTGGGGAGGGGGATAAAGCACCAAATTAGGAGATATCTCTCTTATAATCCAGTTTTATCCAAAAATAGTCTTCAACAATCCTGTAGTATTTATTTATGTACAACTTTCACATATTTTCAGTTAAATAACATCACCAAATTTGCAAAAAACAGCTTATTGTTAATCATTAAAATTATGATTAACAATAAGCTGTTTTCTGCAAATTGGGTGATGTTATTTAACTGAAAATATGTGCAAGTTGTACATAAATAAATACTACAGGATTGTTGAAGCCTATTTTACTTCCACATCCACGTAGTGGATTGGAAGTATAGTAATCGCAAAAAAATTTTCAAAAATTTTTATTCGTGAAATAGGTTTAGAATGTCATGAAACGTCGAGATTTTAAATTTGAGCGAAAAAAAAATTTTCTGTCTGTCGGTCTGTCTGTCGGTCTGTCGGTCTGTCTGTAACTTTTTTTGTCCGCACGCTTTCTCCGGAACGGTTTAAGATATTGACCTGAAATTTTGTACACGTATATATTATAACGAGATCTGGAACTGGATTGTTTTTTGAGGAAATCCGGTGAAGGGTTGGGGGTTAAATAGGGGTAAATAGGGGGAAATAAGTAAAGCAAGCTTGTAAGAGTACAGAAACTTGAAATTCGGTGTATGTACTAGAAGTTAATGCCTCAGATTTTTTTATAATATTTTTCAACCCCCCCACCACCCCACCCCATTAAAGGGGTTGATAAAATAAAGGTGAGATATTCATTTGAAATTTCGTACACGTATGTATTATAACGATGTCTAGAATTAGATTATATTTTGGAATGATTCCGTTGAAGGGTTGGGGGTTAATTTGGGGTAAATAGAGGAATATAAGTAAAACAAGTTGGTAAGAGTACAGAAACTTGAAATTCGGTGTATGTACTAGAAGCCAAAGCGTCAGATTTTTTAATAATATTTTTCAACCCCCACCACCCCCACTCCAATTTGAAAAGGGTTGATAAAATAAAATTGAGATATTCATTTGAAATTTTCTACACGTATGTATTATAACGACATCTGGAACTAGATTATATTTTGAGATAATTCCGTTGAAGGGTTGGGGGTTAAATAGGGGTAAATAGGGGAAAATAAATAAAGCAAGCTGGTAAGACTACAGAAACTTGAAATTCGGTGTATGTACTAGAAGCCAAGGTCTCAGATTATTTATAATATTTTTCAACCCCCACCACCCCTACTTCATTATTAAAAGGGTTTGATAAAATAAAATCGAGATATTCATTTGAAATTTGGTACACGTATGAATTATAACGACATCTGGAACTAGATTATACTTTGAGATGATTCCGTTGAAGGGTTGGGGGTTATTTAGGGGTCAATGGGGGGAAATAAGTAAAGCAAGCTGGTATGAGTACAGAAACTTGAAATTCGGTGTATGTACAAGAAGTTAAGGCCTCAGATTTTTTTATAATAATTTTCAACCACCCCTACCCCATTAATGGGGTTGACAAAATAAAGTTGAGATATTCATTTGAAATTTCGTACACGTATGTCTTATAACGACGTCTGGAATTAGTTTATATTTTGAGATGATTCCGTTGAAGGGTTAATTTGGGGTAAATAGAGGAATATAAGTAAAACGTTGATAAGACTACAGAAACTTGAAATTCGGTGTATGTACTAGAAGCCACAGCGTCAGATTTTCTTATAATATTTTTCAACCCAACCACCCCTACTCCAATATGAAAAGGGTTGATAAAATAAAATTGAGATATTCATTTGAAATTTGGTACACGTATGTATTATAACGACGTCTGAAACTAGATCATAATTTGAGATGATGCCGTTGAAGGGTTGGGGGTTAAATAAGGGCAAATAGGGGAAAATAAGTAAAGCAAGCTGGTAAGACTGCAGAAATTTGGGATTCGGTGTATATACTAGAAACCAAGGCCTCAGATTTCTTTCTATTATTTTTCAAACTCTACCACCTCCGCTTCATTGTTGATGGGATTGATAACATCAAATTGAGATATTCACTTGAAAGTTAGTACACGTATGTATTGTAGTGACATCTGATTGAGATGACTCCATTGAGATGGTAGGTTGTAAATAGTGGAAAATAAGTACGGTAAACTAGAAACTTCATTTTTAACGTATATGGTAGAAACCAACTCCTCAAACTTTTCTATGACATCTACCCCAAATATTATTAAAATTCTATGACCAATAATTTCCACATACTAGAGTGCAAATATAGTCAAGATGTTTCCTTTAAAGTGACTTGGACGAATAATCTGGATGTGGAAGTAGTGATTCCTTAGGCAGCGGTTTTTATATAAAATTTGATTATAAGGGAGATATCTCCTAATTTGGTGCTTTCTCCCCCTCCCCACTAGCCTTACGTGTTGTTCCCTCTTAAGGTATGTACATAACGTCTATATTAGTTAGGGAAATGGCGTGCAAATACGAAGCTTATTTCTCTCTAAAATTTTTGGTACGGTGGGAGAATATGAAAGGGGGACGACGACTTTTTTTGGACGAATGGCTATCGAATTCTGTCCTCATGGGTCGTTAGTATATGTACTTGACATATCCCAATTACACTGGCAGCAGAAAATTCAAGTCGGTGCGCGGTAGAGACAATTTCAACGAAAGAAATATTTTTTCCCAACCAAGTCCTTTTAAGCGAAAACACCTTGTGTTATATTTGCAATCCAGTATGTGGAAATAATTGCTCAGAATGTTAATAATGTAATATTTAAAATCGTCTGCCCCAAAATACCATAAAAATATTTGAGACCTTTGCTTCCAGTACATACACCAAATCCCAAGTTTCTAAACCCTTACTAGCTTCTTTTATTTATTTATCCCTATTTCACCCCAATCCCTCAACATAATAGGCACAAAATATAATCTAGTTTCAGACGTCGTTATAACACATACGTGCATCAAATATCAAGCCAATATCTTTGTTTTATTTTGTCAACCCCTTTAATAGTGAAGTGAGAGTGAAAATTGTAATAATATAATTTAAGATCCTGGCTTTTAATATATAAGTACACCAAATCGAAAGTTTATGAGCTCTTACTACCTAGCTTTATTTATTTACCCCTATTTACCTCTATTTCACCCTCAGCCCTTCAACGGAATAGGTTCAAAATATAATCTAGTTCCAGATTTCGTTATAATCCATACGTGTAATAAATTTCAATACAATATTTTAAACTGTTCCACAGTAATCGCGCGCAAAAAAAATTACAGACTGTCAGACAGACCGATAAAACATTTATTCTCGTTCAAATTTTAAATCTTGACGTTTCATGATATTCTAAACCTATTTGAACAAAAAAAAAAGTTTTATCATTACGATATTTCCACTCCACTATGTGGACGTGGAAGTAAAATTAGAGGCATTGGTTAATAATATTTTTGCCTGATCGTATTCTTGAACTAACATACAGATATTGTTGAAAGATCGTGCAAGTAGAAATAGTATAATATACCACAGTGATTAGTTTCTATAAAATTAGGAAAATCATAAAACAGTCATACCGTGCAGGAAGCAAAATAGGAATGAACTGAAAAGAGTTTAAAAAATGTCTATATAGAAATGAAATTCATAGTACAATTATTAAATGCAACAATACACTTTTTATTCCTATTCTGTAAATTATTTTAGATCAAGAAGAATTTTGAGTATTGCGAAAATTATTAGATTGGTTAACATCCTCTGTTACGTTTCACATAGTCTACCCGACTAACTAAATGTTCAAAAATATGAATAAAAATAGATTTGATAATAATAACAACTTAATTATTTTCTTAAATACACTTCAATTCTTTTTTCATAGCAACAGCCGTCCATTAAAATATATTACAATAATTACCAAAAACTATAAACCTTTCTTCTTCTTCTCGTAACAATAACATTCTCCAACCTTGAGTCACGTCTTCATGATATCAGCGACTCAAAATATCTAGATGAAAGTTTGACCTTCCGGCCAAATCTTGTCACAATGACAGGCGGGTTTTTATTATTATCAGCTACTACCTCACTATCAGGTACATTTAATAGTTTATTTTTGTCAATATTATCATTAGGTTAAGTATTACTGACCAACACTATTCAGATATTAAATTTCCATTGGATAAATGCGTTGTATTGGTCTCATGACATCCTAATTTCGTTTTTAGACGTACAACACGTACTTCTCCGCCTTGTCCTGGGAGTAGTTCCACTACTCGTGCCAGGGACCGCTGTATGTTATCGCTGCCAATAAGCACGACCTCTCCTACCACAATTCTTCGTAATTAACACTTTTCAGATTGTCGAATTAGTTGACCCAAGTGTTCATTGCGAATCTCATGCGAAGGTTTGATCTTAGCTTTTCTCAATAAATCCAACGCTTCGACAAATCAACTGATTCTACAGTAGCAACATCAGGAACTCAAACTTCTTTAATGTCTTGGAGAAACATAGCAGAAGTTAGTGTTATTAAGTTTGCACTATTCACAGTTGCATCTAGGCTATTGAAAGCATTTTCAGCACAAAATTGGCCCCATTGTCGTTGCACATGACATTGGGTCATCCTCGTCTTGCAGTAAATCATCTGAAGTCCTGCAGAAATGTATCTGTTGACAACGAACTCACCAACTCTAAGTGAATAGCACAATATACAGCACAAGTAAAAAGACATGTCCATGATTTTTCATTTCCTCTAAGAATAGCTAGCCCCGCAAAAACTACTCCTGTGCTATCAAATACTGCAGCATCTTGTACCTGACGTTTAGGTAATGATACAGGAAATATCTTTAAGCTTTTGCATTATATCGTCGACAAGTAGTACACTGAGATACTGTCGAACGTATTAGTCTTCTTCCACTGAGTATCCAAAACATTTTTCTCAAAATACTTAATAATAGTCCAGTATTTCTATGGAAAAATGCAAAAACAATGCTACTAGGAAACAAAAATAGGGTCGTGTAGAGGAAAAAATTATAAGAAAGGTAGCGTTTTTTACATCGCTCTAGCTGATGTAGAACATAACCTAAAAAATTAGACAAAGGTGAAAAGCGGTTTTTTGCACTAAAAAATGAAGCATCCTACAAATAAAAATTAAATAAGGGAGTTGTAGATAATGGAAAAACCTTACAAATGCGGTCAGCAGAATAAAGTTTCGCTATTTCTTTTCTGAGATAATCTAAAAATACCATCAAAAAATGCTTTTTATTGTTTTTGCTGTGTTCATTACAATTTTGATTTAAATTACTCCTTGTTCGGTGTAAATGTTGTCTCTGTTGAGTAAAAAAATAGCATTTTTGAAATATTTCAAAAAAAAAAAATAGAAATACGCGATTTACAGCGCAATTACGAAAAAAAAACATTTTCGTAAATCGGCCATTTTTCACGATTGAGATGAGCTAGAGAATCAAACCTGAGCTTAAATTCTTCATAAGGAACAGTACTATCATATAATTTAAGATATAAATATTTTTAGTCACTTTGTAACTTCAAAAAAGCGAATTAATATTGTACGTTTTTTGTTCCTTTTCTTAAGATCTCCTCCATTATATGCTCCTTAGGTAAGCCACAAAATGGCTCGGGCCCAGAAAATGGGGCTTCAGCATCTTTGTTATCAAGGGCGTCGGATAATTCATTTCCTTCTCTTCCCTCATGCCCTGGCACCTACATCAAGGTAACCTTGTAGTTTTTTGCGAGTTGCTTCAGGGATTGTTTGCATAATAAATTTTAATCGTTTTACTGAGGAAAATACTGCCGAGTTCATTTTTCATCCTTAGCTTATCAACTTAACTTTTACCTCAAAAAGAAATAACAGCACCTCGTTTTTGATTAATTATGTTATCCTATTATAAACATAGACAGAACTTATAAAAGTTAGAGAAAAATATTAATAAATGTATACAAAATACCATTTTTTTTCGAAAGTGGCCCTCGGTGAAATTGTCTAATTTTTTTAATTCATAATGTTATTAATTTTCGCTTCCTGAATAAAATTAGAATAAGAATTATAAGAGAAGAGTACGTGCCGGTTCAAAGCGTACGTCAAACGGATATATAATCATATCGTACATGTCATATACTCAATTTACTGCTTAGTTATGTCATTGTAAGTTAATAATTATGACTTATTTGCCAAATTTCGAATTTAAGTCATGTTTTGGTTCTGATCAGTTATTATTCGATCCACTGTGTGTTGACGTAAATAAAATGAAATTCACAATTTAAATTGCAATAACTCTTAGTTTAGTTTAATTTTTGTAAAACAGTTGAATCAACATCCATGATAAGTTTAACATCGATTTGATTTCGTTTCCGTGCTCAAAAAACAGAACAACTCCAATGTGATGTAATGTCAGTTGAATTTTTTACATGTTAATATGCCACAGGTCACAGTAAGTAGTGAATTTACCTCGTTGAATAATTAGAAATAAAGACAAAAATAGAAGTTTCCCTTGAAAAATCAGGAGAATTCAGTGATTTCTTTTAGAAATTCAGCTTCGGGTCTTAGATATCCTAAGTAGCGACATCTGGCGTATATTTTACATCTATATGAAATACTCTAAGTAACCTGACAGATGTGTTTATACATACATATACAGCGTGTAACAAAAAGATCAGGACTGTAGAATATCGCCAGAAATACACTTCCGATAAAAAACACGTCTTTGATAGTCAAGAGAGGAATCCAATTATGCCAAACTGAAGCCGTCCCAGTTCCCTTTTCTGGATGTGGCGGCGGGGCAACTTTGAAATTTAAATTGACAACCCCCATTTTTTTATTACAGATTTGGATTCTATAGAAAAAAATACGTACATTTTATATGAAAAAAAAAAAAGATTAGATTTTGTCCTATTATTTTAATAAGTGCATCTGATTAAAAGGTAAAAAAACGACGTAGGGTGATTTTGAAATTTTTAACGGGAACCCCCCATTTCTTAATACAGATTCGGATTCTACGGAAAAGAATTTGTAACTTTTACGTAAAACTTATTTGTTCGCTGCGAGAGAGATAGTGGTGTGATCGCAAAAATACCTACAGCGAACATCTGAAGAAATACTCTACCTATTGAGAAATCACGAAACATCTAGAGTCGAAATTTTTATTCTTCGAAAAGTTGAGTAGGCTAAAACCGTACTCTTTGAAATATAGGTGGATGAGGTTGAAAAGGGGCTGATAGGATACTAAAGAGGCTGAGAATATGTTGAAAATGTATATGTGGAAATTTAGTCATTTTTAAATCATTTTAAATGAAATTAAAGCTTAAAAAATAATTTTCCCGACGTCGGTGCATCGTTGTTCGCCAAATTGTTTTTTACTTTGTTTCATATTGGAACACTACCTGTATACTCGTATTGAGTATTCTAACTGGAGCTCTAGTTCATTTTCCGGGTGCAGTTCTGTTGCAATTACAGAACCGTCTTTATAAACGTTGTCTTTGTTATTATAAAATAAATGTTGATTATCTTTCACTATCCATTGTTATAAGGTATAACCTTATAACCTGAAATTGTGAAATATACTCAAACGTAATGGTCAACATTTCCGAACAAGAGAGAATATACATTCTGATGATGTGAGGATGAGGCGATTGCCGAAGATTGTGCACTAGTAAGGGCAGTATTTAACGAAAATTTTTGCACCCCAAACAATCCCGTTTCAAAATTTACAGTCGAGCGCACCATGAGGTGTTTCGACGAAACGGGGCTGCAACAGGTGCAGTCGCACAGGGCAGCACAATTTAGGGAGCAGCATTAATGTGAAAATAGAACATTTATTTGCCTTTTTAATAACAGGTAAACAAACCGTTTATATTCATGTACTGTAATAAATACATATTATAATAATAAAAAACTCTGAATGTTCCATTTCTATAAAAACAATTTCAGAAGTATAATAGCACGATTCTTTAAAAATAAATATGAATATTGTCAACCACATTTTTTGTAATGGTGGAAGAATTTCCCACGACAGAAACAGGCTAAAGAGTTCATTAAAGAATAGTGAGTCTTCTAATCGGTCACTGCCGACTTAATAGACATCTGAGTCTGATGGGTCTGGCAGAGGACGCAACATGCAGATTCTGCCAAGAGGCAGAGGAAACCTCAGTCCATGTATTGTGCCATTGTGAAGGCCTTGCTAGACTGAGATTCTGACTATTTGGTGAGGGGAAAGTTAGTGTTATCTAGAGAAAGAACCCTATTGCTTTTGAACAATATCGATCAGTAAATAAAAAAGTTATTAATTATTTATATATAAAAAAAAGAAAATTGTATGTTTTGTAATTAAAAGAAAAATGTTTAAAACCAATATTATTTACAAAAAAAAAACTACGAAAAGTATCCTATAGAATATGTAGCCCGTACCAAGGCTGTGGAGTTTGATACAAAAGACAAAGCTGGATAAGGAGCTCTAAGGAAAACAAACAGCAGCATAATAGATCCATGGGGGTTGCCGTGGTCAAGGCCAATCAGCCAGCTCCTCCTTCCTAATCTAATCTAACCATATTTGTAAATGTTAAGAAAGCAAAACATTAGGATCAGAATTCTATAGAAGTATGTTTACAATTAATTTCAAAACTCTTGCTCTATAAAATCTACAGTCATTTTTCTACTCTTCTCTTTGGGACTTCCTGCCACATGTATCTTTACTTCTAAGTGACATCGAAGGAATCCACAAAATAATACAATTAACCAGCATGTTACTGGGAAAAGACATTTACGCCTGTAACTTTTACGTCAAAGGGTCAGATACATGTTGCTTTTTTTAACAAATGATAAAAATAAGTATTAAAATATTGAAATAAAATATTTCGCCGACGTTTCGGAAACCTAATCTGTTTCGTTTTTCAAGGCTTCTTTGAACAATCTTTTGTGCTGTGTATGATACATACACAGCTCTAAGAATATGTTTGTTATATTCAATATCCATAGATGCGTACGACTTACATAGAACTATTGATATAGTGAACATTTTTTATACTCTTCGCAAATGCAGAACGAAGAGTATATTGCGTTCAATCGGCACATTTCTAAAACCAGTAATATTGCTTGTAGAAAAAAAAATTCATATCACTGTGTTGGTAATAAAATTCTGAACGACTTTCAAAATGTCCGTCCGTCTGTCCGTCCGTCCGCCTGTCTGTCCGTCCGTCACGTTTCTTGTAAGCACGTTAACTTAAGAACAAGAAGTCCGATTGTATTGAAATTTGGGCAGTAAGTTAGTGTTATCTAGAGGAATAACCCTATTGCATTTGAACAATAAATAAAAAAGTTATTAATTATTTAAATAAAAAAAAAGGAAATTGTATGTATGACTTACCAAAAAAAAACTGCGAAAAGTATCCTATAGAAAGCGTAAGAATTATGTAAAATGTGCAGTAAATCGACGAAGAGTATAATGGTTAGCTTGTTTTATTTTATACATTGTTAAGTTTGTGAAGTTCTTCTTTTTACATTATAAACCAGGTTGTACAAACATTTATGGAACAATTTGTCATCTCTCCGCATTCAATAATATTATCAGTGATTCTATGTTCGTTCTTCCATGAGTGTTCGCAAATCTTCGACCTCTGAATTTAATTTTTCTTGCTACAATTCTTGTGTTCACCCAATCTTATACTGAACGGTCTGGATGACTTACCCCACGTGGGTGTTACACTCACGCGGAATACTGTAAGTGCAGTTTCTTGAAACTTCCTTGTGGTTCTTCGGTTTTGTCTTTGTCAGAATAGATCTTAAATTGTTGCTTGTTAGAAATACCGCCCTAATGTTAACTCCGTGTACATAAGGAATTAATGCTGTGTGATACCTTTTTCAGGTTTTTGTTGTATCTTGTATTGTTACCCTAGTAGCACCAATATTGCACCAATATATGAATATTGGTCCTATATGGATTACATATTGGTCCAATGTGTTGTGCTACTAGGGTAGTTTCAATATTTATGAAAGTTTCATCAACATAGACTTCAGAGTATTGATTGTTTACAAGGAACTCTTTGATAAACTTTGATAGTTTAATATTTCATCTTCATGATTTTGACCTTAGCATATTGATGAAAATTGGTGACAATGGAGAGTAATTGCCATACCGAAATCCTGCTGATGGAAATCATTTTTTAACTGAAAAAAGTTATTTTGATACACACAGTTAAAAGTTCCATTAGAGTACTTACACTCAATTTAGTAATTTTTCCAGTAATACTAGATAATTGTATTTAAAAAAAAATATTTTGAAAAATACATTTCATAATTTATGGGACGGCAAAATTTCTTTTTGCATAGGGTGGCAAAAAAAAACAGGAACGGCCCTGGTGTAAAGCATAATAAAATTAAAGTTTTTTTTGGCGATCACAGCGATCTGTTACAAATAGAGAAAACGTTTCACTCAAAAGTTACGTATTTTTTAGAATCCGAAACTGCAATAAAAATGGGGGTTCCCACTTAAAATTTTAAACATTAAACTTTAAAAAGTCAACCGCTTACTCATAAGGGGGAACGCTGACAGCGCCGGCCCCGTTAAAGCGCTCCAGCTTAATATAATTTGATATTTTTCTTGAAAACATCTTACATACATCTTCTTTGTCTCTTAATCCGATGCATTTCTTGAGATAATGGCAGGAAATCCGATTTGTTGCGATTACAGCGCCATCTGTAAAGGATTGAAAAATATTTCACATAAAAGTTACGTTTTGTTTTCCGTAGATCCGAATCTGAAACAAAATATGGAGGTTCCCATTTAAAATTTTAAAATTTGTCCACATCTTCGCCGACGAGGGGGAGGGGGGCAACTCCAGTTTAGCATAATTGATTCCTCTCTTAAAAATAGTAACATGTATTTTAATTGAGATATTTCACCGTCCCAATTTTTTTGTGACACGCTGTATATCAACGATAGGAAGTGCGCACTTTGTCACTGCTTAACATATTTTGTAAATTCAGTTGATTTCAAAACAATTATGAATTGTATGATAATATCTATAAACATCACACATTTTTATATTTATATTTAATTAAGAGAATATGTGTGTCAAGTAAGTTTTTTGCAACTTCTAATAATTAACACTAACTCAACCGTTAGGTTCAATTTTATTAATAACTTTTCACTTTTTTATTAGGTTATTGCTCTTAATACTGATTTAATAATAGTCTCTTAACACCGTGTTCACGGAATATTTTCCCGTTCCGTAGTATGTCCGAATTATAATAGTAATTGAATCCAAAATAGGAACATTCCTTTTCAGTTTAACTCGCTATAACTTAAGAACTGAGCAATCAATTAGTTTCAAAATATTATCGTGTTATCACAATGGATCTATTAACAAAATATTGTAATATTACGGTCAAATTATAATAGGTGTAGAAAGTTTTTCTTACTTTTTATTGGGTATTTTGCCACTGAAAAATATTTAAAAATTTTAATGAAAAAACCTCTGCGCCAAACGGATCAGACAGAGGTTGGTTCTTGGGTACTTGACTGTTTCAAAAAGTCTCACACCAAAAAAGTTTTGAGAACGGAAGTAGATTCTCTTCCGAAACGTTAACTACCTATAGCTTTGATTTTCAGTTTTTAGTTCATAACATTGTTCTAGTTTATATATTTTTAGGTGTGAGACTTTTTGAAACAGTCAAGTACCCAAGAACCAACCTCTGTCTGATCCGTTTGGCGCAGAGGTTTTTTCATTAAAATTTTTAAACATTTTTCAGTGGCAAAATACCCAATAAAAAGTAAGAAAATCTGAATATGCCACAAATAAACAATTACAGACAATAGGTGTAGAAAGTATTAAGCAATTTTGATACCTAAATTCATATTCTTGCATTTTTACGTCTCGACGCCGACCGAGGCCTAGCACTGTTTTTGTAAAACTTGTGTATTTGATAAATTTTGATACCTAGATTCATGTTCTCGCTTTTTTACGAAACCCATTTTTTTTGTGAAATATTAATGTAAAGCCTATTACAATGACTCCGATTTGTGTAACTTTCTAAACTTTTCCTTATTTCTATCCCCTGTACATTTTGCAGATTTTGTAAATATCATGTTAGGCTTGAAAGTTAGCCAAGTTCATTTTGATGTCGAGCTTGCTAAATTGCAACTTCTGTAAAATTTGCCCCTAATATTATTAAAATTCTTTGACCAATTATTTCCCCGCATACTTAATAAAGAGCAAATATAGTCATGAAGTTTACTTTAAAGAGACTTGGAAGGAAAATCTGGATATGGAAGTAGTGATTCCTTAGGCAGCGGTTTTAATTCTGGTATTTTTAAATGGCCGTAATTATTGTTCATAGTTTATTTCAAACACACAAAACATAACACAAAACTTTTCAAGTGGTCAAAATGTAGAGAGCCACTATCTGTGTTTACATTTTACTTCAGTGGCGTCATCTATGCTCACCTCTGCGTAATATTCCCTATGCCTCAATTTTACAAGAAATCGGTTTTAACCCATTATTTTGAATCCTATGTTTTCAGAAATTACTACATAAAAATCTTTATTAGCAGGGAGCTCTCCGTATGTTGAAAATATAAAAAGGTTTGTTGTCTTATCTATCGTTAAAGTCGCCAAATTAAAATTAATAGTAAATCCGACGAAAGTAGCGTTTAGTTCATATGCATTAAATATGTGAAGTAACTAAAATGAAAAATATGACAAATATCAAACTATGACCACTTTATTCAAGCAGTATTTTGATATCAGAAACAACAGATCTATTAAATAAAGCTGGTTGCAGATTATTCATTCAGCGATTTTTCTTGTGTTATCTGAGACTCTAGATGACTTTTAAAAAATGCCACGAGTTTATGTTACAGAATTAGTAAATTTGAAGAAAATATTTTCGGCCCCGAAATAATGAATTTAAATAGGATGTGATTATAAATATGAAATATGTGTTAAAATATGTGGCATAGGTTCAAGGTAAGATTGCGGACCCGCTGTACATCAGAACAAATACCTGCCAATAATAGAATAAGGTCGAGAAATATTGATCATGATAACATTGCAAAAGGTCAATCAGACTTATTCCAATGTACTGTTAAGAATGTTTCCAAATTTAATTGAATAACGTGATCGTTTCTTGAACAATACCTGAAACTGCATTCAGTCAGTTGTCTGTCATCTGAAATCTATAATAATTTGAAATAACTAAAATACATCAAACAAACAAAAAAATCTTTAACATTCTATGCCAGTGGCTGTTGCTTGTAAACAAATTTTCTGAGGATAGAAGATGATATGAGAATATTTACAGTTTTTACGTAATCAATAAAACAAGTACATATTTATGACAGTTGTTACATTATAAGAATCCACTGTATTTGAATAATTATGCTATAATTGCCTACAACTAAAAAATCCCAATGTTGGATTTACAGAGACAGGATTTTAGTAAATTACTAGGAAAACACGAGTAAAAACTATTTGAGGTTTCGTCTTAGAAGTGAAGCTTTTAAATAATTGCATAGTATTATTATTAGGTATAACTTGTTCTGCAGATAAATAATAAAGAAAATAAAGCTTGCTGCTTGAACTAAATCAAGATGCAATCATATCATCAGTTATATGAATGGTTTTAATATTCGTACACGAAAGTGAGATTTTTATTTACTTACCTATAAAAGGTGTATTTGTAAAGAGAATTCACACACTAAATTTATTTCTCTGATAACGCCGGATAAACGCCTACATATTGCGAATATTTGAAATTATTTGCTACTTAAAAATATTTATTCACAGGGGCTCTCCGTTTGTTGAAAATATAAAAAGGTTTGCTGTGTTATCTATCGTCAAAGTCGCCAAATTCAAATTCATAGCAAATCCGACGAAAGGAGCGTTTAGTTCATATGCATTCAACATGTGAAATAACTGAAATGAAAAATATGACAAATATCAAAGTTTGACCACTTTCTTCCGGCAGTATTTTGATATCAGAAACAACAGATCTATTAAATAAAGCTGGTTGCAGGTTACTCATTCAGTTGAGATTTTTCTTATGTTATCTGAGACTCTAGTTGACTTTTAAAAAATACCATGAGCTTATGTAATTAGTAAATTTGAAGAAAATATTTTCGGCCCCGAAACAATTAATTTAAATAGGATGTGATGATAAATATGAAATGTGTTAAAATATGTGGCATAGGTTCAAGGTAAGATTGCGGACCCACTGTACATCAGAACAAATACCTGCCATTAATAGAATAAGATCGAGAAGTATTGATAATGATAACATTGCATAGGGTCAATCAGACTCGTTCCAATGTACTGTTAAGAATGAATTTAATTGTATAACGTGGTCGTTTCTTGAACAATACCAGAAACTGCATTCAGTCAATTGTCTGTTATCTGAAATCTATAATAATTTGAAATAACTAAAATACCTCAAACAAACAAAAAAATCTTTAACATTCTATGTCAGTGGCTGTTGCTTGTAAACAAATTTTCTGAGGATAGAAGATGATTCGAGAATATTCATAGTTTTTAAGTAATCAATAAAATAACTACATATTTATGCCAGTTATTACATTATAAGTATCCATTGTATTTGAATAATTATACTATAATTGCTTACAACTAAAAAATCCCAATGTTGGATTTACAGAGACAGGATTTTAGTAAATTACCAGGAAAATACGAATAAAAACTGTTTGAGGTTTCGTCTCAGAAGTGAAGCTATTAAATAGTTGCATAGTATTATTATTAGGTATAACTTGTTCTGCAGATAAATGATGTAAATAAAATAAAACGTTCTGCTTGAACTAAACCAAGATGCAATCATATCATCAGTTATATGAATGGTTTTAATATTCGTACACGAAAGTGAGATTTTTATTTACTTACGTACAAAAGGTGTTTGTTTGCGACAAAGTAAATATGAAGAACTATTTATTTATTTATGTTTCGTCCATGTTCGTTGCATGTCATATAATTGCTCAAGGTAAGCCAGTTGCATTAAGAAATAACTCATTATTATGAAGCTATACGTATAGGTAGGCATCATAAATAACATGTACATTGCACAGTGGTAACCCTAGGGCTATTTAACGAATTTGGAGGTTGAATTTATGTGCACAGTTTCCAAAGCCAAAGGGGGAGGATTTTACGTTGACAATTTTAGAATTACTGTTTATTTACACGCCTTAATAGATATTGACTCCAAAAATATAATAATGTAATTACATACTAAGTTTTGGCTAAAATTATTTTGTTTACAATCATTATAAAATGTTGATTGCATTTAATGATACAAATATCACACTAGTGCGAAGAAGTTCAACAAAAGAAAATTAGTATTTTTGACAGTTATTGTAGGCTCCAATCATGGCCTGTTTAACAGTCTCGCGGGCCTCTACTCTTTTACAATCACTGGTACGACTATGGTATTTGTTTTCTATATCCTGCTAATTTTTATTTAAAGGCAATTGCTTATTCAGGGGTACATTCATAATATTTTTGCAGTATATCAAGTGTTTGCACATGATTCAAGTAGAGGTATTTTGTGACGATTGTGGGGGTATAGTACCAACGTAGAACATCCTTCCACTACACGTGACATGTTCCTCTGCCATCGATAATATACGTTTTTTCAGATCTTCCACAACTTATTAATTATAATCAGCATTGCGTAAGGTGCCTCTGCTATGCTGCTACAACCTGCGATCTCACTTTAGGTTGTGATAAAGGTTACTGTGGTCCTTTCAAAATCAGCAGAATTTATTGGATTGATGCTGGAAATGTAACTTTACCTTTAGATGACCCAGAAAGAGCCGGAGGTGTGTATTATTCCTGATATATAATAAATATGACATTATATACATTGTGCTGTACATTGAGGTATTAAATGTATTACTATCTCCATTTTCATAAAAAATGGAAAGTGGTTAATTGAATAATGTTTTAGATAAACTTTTGACCATTTTATATTCATACACAGTCAAATTAGACAAAAAAATGTTGAAGCTTCGTAATAATTCGCATAGAGCTAAAAATTGATACAGACCTTGAATATACTGTTACAAATGAAATGTCAAAAGTCTTCACCCATCCCATGTCGGCTAAAAGCTTTATTCAACGTCAAACGTTACAGATCAGTTTTTCGAGTATTTCTCATAAACAATAAGTGTTATCGTAAAAATAGGCTATACAAAGTTTATACATCATGCAAACAGTTTCCATACTTTCTTCCCTACGAATCATCATTCATGAGATATCGCGATTTCACACATTGAAAAAGCTAATATGTACTTGTACGGGGTGAGTATATGTCATCGGACGTTCAATATAAGTAAAAATATGAAAATATTGGTTTGGGAAAGCTCAAGTACAAACAAAAATGTATTCATCACAAAGTTTAACTTCATATTCAAAATGTCAAACTCATATTTTATTTTTACATACAATAACTGGCTGAGATACTGCAACAGCATTTTTCAAAAGGGGTAAAAAATAGCATTTAAATTGTTTGAAAAACGTCATGATTTAACTGATTGTGCAGAAGTATTTACAAAGATTGACTCTTCTCCATACGTCATCATCTCAAATGGAATTCGCTTTCTTCTTGCTATATATGTACAGTTATCCTTTCTTCCTTCATCATCTGCTGCTGCTTATCAACATGTATTTCGTGTCAGAAGACTGGGGATGAAAATTAACAGACAATCGTTTGGAGCCAAATCAAACTCTTCTCCCGCCTGCTCCAGAAAAACGTCTTAATACTATTTTCTTAATTGCAACAAGGTTTGTAGTAATAACTGTGGCTGTAAAAAAGTTTGATTATTTTGTTCACCAGTATGTATCGTATCAATTGCCAGGCTAGTCTTGCTCCAATGTTGAACCAAATAGATAGATAGATAGATAGCTAGATCTTTTATTGGTCATATAAACACAAATTATGCTTTGACAGGTCAAATAAAAATAAGAATATAGCAAGAAACCAACAAAATAGTAGTTATCTTAGATAAAAAATTTACACAATAAATAAAACAAATAAATAACACATAGAGTAAATAACAATAACAATATAGACAATATAGCACATAGAATAACGAACAAATAATCATGATCATACAAGAGTAAGTTTATAAAATTAAACGGGAAAAATCAGTCAACAGGAATTCGTCAAAATCATAGAATGCATTATCAAGGAGGAATCGTTTAATTACGTATTTGAAGCGAGTACAATCAAGTGATTGTTCAGCATTCGGTAACACATTGAAACATTTTACTGCATAATAGCATGTCCCGTTTCTGGTTTTTGAAAGTCGCAAAAAATCCAAATATATGTTACCCCTATTACGAGTTGAGTACGTATGGACACTTTCACATGTTATGTAATGGTTTAAGTTATTTTTAACATGGACAAGGCACTGTAGAATATAAGCACAGGGCATGGTAAGTATCTTAAGTCTTTTAAAAGCATTCCTACAATCATCCCTATATGATAACCCAGCAACGATTCTGACAGCCTTTCTTTGCAGTGAAAAACTGTTGAGTATGTGCCGAGTGGCCCCATATTAAAATGGCATAGGCGATGGAAGACTGAATTATTGCGTGATATACCATTAGAACCGTTGATTCTGACAAACAATTTTTTAAATTGCGTAACAAGAAAATATTACGTGATACATTCTTGCAGATGTAGGACGTGTGTTCTTCCCATGTCAGCTTACTGTGCAAAATAATGCCCAAGAATTTAACGCAATTGGAGATCATCTATACAGATTGCTGTCGCAATGAAAAAATGATGGTCTCTCTCTTATCATTATTTAATACTAGCTTATTTTTTTAAAAGCAGTTATGAACAGGCTGTTTTGAGCCTCTGATAATAAAATGTTACAATAATTATGGGAATGAGGCAATGTCGTGTCGTCAGCAAAGAGAGTGAAATTTGTTAAGGGACTACTATTTTTCAAATCATTAACATAAATAAATACAACAGATGAAAATACTTATTATGTTAATGAGGATATAACTAATCCATCTTTTTCTTATAACAATTTACAAAAATCCAGCGAGAATAGGAAGAAGAGGGCGAGGAAGTAGACAGTGAAGAAGAAGAAGACATGAATGTTGAAGTGCAATTCGAAGATTATTAATCATACGACGATTTTTGAAAGTCAACAATAGTCCGTCCCACTTTAATAATTACCAACAGTACCATTTTTTTAATCAGTAGGAAACTGTCTGATCAGACTTGCTTAATCAGAATCGACCCCGGATTAGGCTACTGGGGAAACCAAGTTAAAAAGAATGCGCCAAGTACACTACCTCTTAGGTGGTGGAGAAACTTTATATGACCTATTTTTATAATAACTCTTACCGTTTACGAAAAATATTCGATAAATTGATATTTGTTACTTTGACCTTGAATAAAATTTTTAGCTGACATGGCATCGGTGGGGACATTTGACATTTCATTTGTAATAGTGTATTCAAGGTCTGTACCCATTTTCAGCTTTATGCGAATTATTGAGAAGTTGTATGTCTATTTTGACTGGAGTAACAATGGCACATTTGAATTTGATCTAACTTTTTTATTTTTGAATCATTTGAGAAAAACAATCGCACATTTTTGGAAACTCGTCGTATATCCTTAATTTAAATGAGCCTCTTCACTAGGTGCTCAAATCTTAAACTAAGTATATCTATTTGAAAGTTGAGACATTATAACAGAGCTACTCGGTTTTGTATAAAAGTGTTGCTAAGCTTTAGGAAAGAAAATGTTTATTTATAAAACGGTGTATCAAAACCGGTAAATGCATTTTCTGAGTTACAAACCAATAGACATATAAACAAAAGTATGCGTTAAGCGCATATGCCTGTTCTATTGTTGAGAGTTAAAAATTACTTTAATATAACCGGAGGGGTACTGTATTGTAGACGATAAAATTTTTTTGGCTTTTGTTTATTTTCTGAATTAAATTATTATGAAAATTAGTGGGTAGTATAATTTACGTTGTTCATTAAACAGTTTAGACAAATTATTAATAAATATTTTTCTCTTCCAGCATATGAAGATTGTGCACTATCGTATCAATGTGCACAGAGAATCGTATTGAATTATCTAATGAAGTATGGAAAAGTGCGTATATAAACATAAATACACCACATATATTAAATAATCCTCCATATCTTATGCCTAGGCTGACCGGAGGATGATACATTTAAAAAAACGTAGACACCCATCGACATTATCAGTGTTAGATTTGGTGATCGAACCCACTACGCGATAGATAGTATGATTAAGCCTTCTCACTACTAACAAGCTTTAGCCCACCAAAAACTGTATTAGTAACCGCTACTTAAGGAATCACTACTTTCACATCCAGATTCCCCATCGGAATCTCTTTAAAACGTCTTGACTCTATATACTCTCTAATGTAGAAATCATTGGTTATAGAATTTTAATAATATAAATATTTGAGGCAGATGTCAGAAAAAAAATTGAGGCGTTGGCTTCTAGTATATACGCCAAAAATGAAGTTTCTGGACTCTTATTATCTTGCGTTACTTCTTTTTCTCTATTTACCTAATATGAGATATCATTACAACACATACGTGTACCAAATTTCAAGTGAATATTTCAATTTCATATTGGAGTGGAGGTGGTGGGGGTTGTAAAATATTATTAAGAAATCTGTGGCCTTAGCTTCTAGTATATACACCAAATCCCAAGTTTTTGTAGTCTTAGCAGCTTGCTTTACTAATATTTCCCTATTTACCTATACTCGAGTTATTTAACTTTTAGCATTTTGGCCAATTGTTAATTAAAAAATGCCTATTCTTGAGTAATGTTGGAACTGTATTATTTTGAAATATATTTACTTCATGTCAGACGCCAAAAAAAACATTTTTAACTTATGAAAACTAATTTTCAAGCATTTACACTTCATTGTTGTTAACTAGCCTGAATAACTCTTTTTTAAATTTATATATCAAGATTACCTCTTGATTTGTTGCACCGTACTCAATTGTTCCCGACTTACTTAAGTTGGTAGTTAACGTATTTATTTAGGGGAATTTGATATTCTGCTAACTTCTCTTTATAAAATTATAACCTTATTTTTCTTGACTAATGTCAAAATATTAGTTCTGTTCAGAGACAACTCTGTATCTTTTTGTGTATATTTTCTGTTGTTTATCTTTTTACAAGATACTAAAAGTTAAATATCTCAAGTTCAGATGGACGAAAATCACCTTTTCATACTCTTCGCAAATACAAAACGAAGAGTATATTGCATTCGATCGGCACATTTCTAAAACCGGTAATACTACTCGTAGAGAACAAAATTTCATATCACTGTGTTGGTGATTGAATTCTGAACAACTTTAAATATGCCCGTCCGCCCGTCCGTCTGTCTGTCTGTCTGTCTGTCCGTCTGTCTGTTCGTATGTCTGTCTGTCCGTCCGTCACGTTTCTTGTAAGATAACTTAAGAACGAAAAGTCCGATTGCTTTGAAATTTGGACAGTAAGTTAGCGTTAGCTAGAGGAAGAACCCTATTGTTTTTTTTAGCAAAATCGATCTATAAATAAAAAAGTTATACATTTTTGAATCGAAAAGTTTTTGTAACATAATTTTTTTTGTTTTGTAATTAAACTAAAAATATCTAAAACTAATATTATTTACAAAATAACTGCAAAAAGTATTCTATAGAATGTGCAACAATTATATAAAAAGTGCAGTAATTCGACGAAAAGTATAACGATTAGCTTGTTTTTAAATTAAACTTCTCTCAATTTTCTTTTTTTTCTGATAAAAATTTCACGATATTCACCTTTTTACCTAAAAAAACGCTTTTCAAAAACAAAATTGTTCTTAAAAAAAACGCAATAGCCTTTGGAACTTCAAAACTCAGATATACAGGGTGTTTGGTGCATCGTGTGCCAAATGGAAATAGCCGACAGAAAGGGTTATCTGCTATCCTTTCAGGCCTCTTAATAGTTCCCATGCCCTGCGGGATTTTTCATATCGACCTTTTATCTTTTTAATGAAAAAAATCCCAAATTCTACATTTAAATTCAAATTATAAAAAAAGTATTAGACGTAAACTATGAATTTCATTTTTATTTTGATGTGTATTGTTGAAGGGTTCTTTTAAATCTAAAATTACTGGCATTCGTCATCTACTTGTTGTTTTATTCACTCGCAAACTTTCGGAATAGCTAAAATTTGGATTTAAACTTAGAGTTTACATGGCTATAAAAAAAAACTCAGAGCAACCGGGATCTTCCAACTCCCTCAAGAATTCTCTAGTCGATCCTCTTGCTAGTGATGTGCCACATGTCATAAAAATCTTTTAATAACTTCACGAATTCGCTAAATTAATGAATCGGGTCACATAAGGCTAATATTCAAAATTCCGAATAAAAAATTATTTTTGCTTAAATTATGCATGAGAAACAGGTAAAATCTGTTATCTCACTCTTGCGAAGTAAAATCTATCTTCTATCTCTTTCTGTTCATTAGTTTTCTTGAAATAAAGAAACAGTTATATTTTTATCATTTATTAAAAAAATTTAAAAATCTTGTTCAAAGTATTGGTCTCTGTTGCGAATGCAGGCCCGATATCTGCTTCGTATTTCGACAGTTGTTGTATGAAGTCGTATTTCCTCCCTAATTGTACCGAAAGCCGTTTCTATGAGTTGGACAAGAGGACAAGTTCCTCCCTAGTCGCAACCTCCGTCGCGTACACGAGCTCTTTGGCACGACCTCGGACATACAATCCAATGGAGTTAGGTCTGGGGAACGTGCAGGCCATTGAATAGGGCCATCCCGCCCAATCTACGCATACGCCTACAGTTTTTTAAAACGACGGCTGTCCCGCGCACTGGCGATTGATTGTAAGACAATATCTAGACAATGTGTTCCCAAATGCGTGGATTGGGCGGGATGGCCCTATTCAATGGCCTCCACGTTCCCCAGACCTAACTCCGTTGGATTTTTATGTCTGGGGACGTGCCAAAGCGCTCGCGTACACGACGGAGGTTGCGACTAGGGAGGAACTTGTCCACTAGTCCAACGCATAGAAACGGCTTTTGGTACAATTAGGGAGGAAATACGACTTCACACAACAACTGTCGAAATACGAAGCAGATGTCGGGCCTGCATTCGCAACAGAGACCAATACTTTGAGCAAGATTTTTAAATTTATTTAATAAATGATAAAAATGTAACTGTTTCTTTATTTCAAGAAAACTAATGAACAGAAAGAGATAGAAGATAGATTTTACTTCGCAAGAGTGAGATAACAGATTTTACCTGTTTGCCATGCATAATTTAAGCAAATATAATTTTTTATTCGAAATTTTGAATATTAGCCTTATGTGACCCGATTCATTAATTTAGCGAATTCACGAAGTTATTAAAATATTTTTATGACATGTGGCACATCATTAGAAAGAGGATAGACTAGAGAATTTTTGAGGGAGTTGGAAGATCCCGGTTGCTCTAAGTTTTTTTTTGTAGCCGTCTAAAGTCTAAGTTTAAATTTAAATTTTACCTATTCCGAATGTTTGCGAGTGAATAAAAAAACAACTAGATGACTAATGCCAGTAATTTTGGATTTAAAAGAACCCTTCAACAATACACAATAAAAATGAAATTCGCAGTCTACGCCTAATACTTTTTTTATAATTTCAATTTAAATGTAGAATATGGGATCTTTTTCATTAAAAAGATAGAAGGTCGATATGAAAAATCCCGCAGGGCATGGGAAGTGTTAAGGGGCCTGAAAGGATAGCAGAGAACCCTTTCTGTCGGCCATTTAAATTTCGTACACGATGCACCAAACACCCTGTATATGCCTGGTGATATCCCAGAAGGTGAAGTCATAATATTGCTGTTACAAAACTATACACATCAATGTCCGTTTTTTACTCCTCAGATTAAGCGACGAATTTGTTTATTATCACTTATTACATAAATAATGCTTTACTATTTAATACGGATGTGTTATCTATAAATCTTTTAGGACTGTAATGAAGACGGGGTGACCGATTGCGATGACTACTCCATGATCAATTTCAACGGTGGATATCAATGCCAACCACCTCTCAATAGAAGTGAACCCGGAAAAAATTGGTTGCAAAGATATAGGAAATGTAATCCAGATTTAGAGTCGTTGACATAATTGTATTTTACTAGTGTAAAATTATTAGAAAATAAGAAATGTTACTTCAAAGATTCCTATAGTAAAAGTAGAAATATAGTCAAATGTTGATTTATTTGAGATAAACATTGTATAATTCTACTCATAAATTTCAAAACTTAGAAGTTCCTATCCTCCTTTTTTTAATTTAAATGCATATTAAACATCCCAAGGCAATATCGCAAATTCTTTACTGACAGAAGGAATTCACAACTTTTGGAAAACGTTCTCTATTGCTTCATGATAATTTAATGTAAATGACATTTGTTGAGCGCAATTTTATACCTCTCCCTTTAACCCCCTTGGAGGGATAGCTACCCCTTTAAAATTCTTAAATGGAAGGAGGGTGCGTGTGACAGCTCATTTGAAAGAGTTTTTAATTCTCTATACAGCACTGTAAGATTTTTTGAATTTTGTATATTCTTTATCAATAAAATTAAATTTAAAAATTTTAAAATGTAAGTGTTTGAAATGTATCCTAAACTATTTATGTCTATGTATCAAATATCTATCAAATCTGACTTCTGTAATTAATTTTGTGTCATCTCATAACATTAAATTTAATGAATCGTTTTTTCTGATACGCAGGTGGCAAAATACCCAACAAAAAGAAATAAGTAAAAAGGGTTTCCTTTTGCATATCAGAAAGTGACATTTTGCTATTATTAGGATGTGGTGATAAAATGAGAGCATATTTTTTTGATTGCACATTAACTGGCGTGCGTTACATGTGTGTCTTGCACAATTTTTTAGTTCCAGAGTTAAGAATACTTTTCCCAGATGATGACAACCCCAATGAAATTAATAGAAATATTTGGTATCCGCAGAACAGAGCTACACCACATTTTGCATTGGAAGTAAGGGCCTATCTCAATCAAGTTTTTCCCAATAGGTGGATCGGTAGACCCGGCAAAATTGAGTGGCTTGCCCGTTTTCCCGATTTGACTCCGCTTGACTATTTTTTATGGGGTTACTTAAAATCGAAAGTCTACTTCGACAGACCAAATAACGTCGATGATTTAAGAGACAGAGTAATGCAAGAAATTAATCAAATCACCTCGTAAACGATACAAAATGTTCTAGAAGTATATCAGCAACGCCTCTATTATTGTCAAGAAGCAACGGGCGCCCAGTTTGAACATTTGATTTAAACTGTTTATTCTTTGTTGTTCTTCTGTTTACTTAGTAACACTCCAAGTCTCTTTAAAGGTAAACTTCTTGACTATATTTGCACATTAGTATGCGGAAACAATTGGTGATGGAATTTGAATAATATTTGGGGCAGATGTCATAAAGAAATTTACAAGAGTTGCAATTTAGCAAGCTTCGTTAAGACATTGAAAATGAACTTGAGTAACTTTCAAGCCCAGCATGATATTTACGACATCTACAAAATGTACAGGGGAATGAAATAAAGAAAACTTTTAGAAATTTTCAAACTATTATTAAGCTGCGGATAAAAAATTAAAAAAGTTACACAACTCGGAGTAATTGTAATAGGCTATACGTTAATATTCCACAAAATAGAGAACCTGAATCTAAGTATCAAAATTTATCAAATGCACAAGTTTTACCAAAACCATGCTAGGCGTCGATCAGCGTCGAGGCGTAAAACTCAAGAATATTAATTTAGATATCAAAATTGGTCAAAAACACAAGTTTTACAAAACCGACGCTGGGCGTCGGTCGGCGTCGAGACTTAAAAATCCAAGAATGTTAATCTAGGAATTTATCAAATACAGAAGTTTTACAAAAACGACGCTAGGCGTCGGTCAGCGTCGAGACACAAAAATGCAAGAATGTGATTCTAGGTACCAAAATTTATCAAATTCAAAATCAAATTCGGATCTTTCAAAAAGTATGTGATCTAACAGCACCGAACGCTTTCGTTTCCAAAAAATACAGCCGCATTTCCAAGCGTTATACAAGTCGCTACTGGACCCCGTATTACCGTTACATCTTCGATTTGTTAAACATTCTCAATGTTAAAAATTAAGGCATTGGTTTCTAGCACATACGCCAAAAATGAGGTTTCTGGACTCTTGCTAGCTTGCTCTACTGATCTCTCCCATTTACACACTCTCCTCGACCCCTTCAACAAAAAATACAAACGTGTATGTACCAAATTTCAAGTGAATATCTCAAGTTCATTTCATGAATTCCTTTATTAATGGAGTGCGGGGTGCTCGGGGATGAAAAATATCATAAAAAATGGTGGTGGTGGTGGTGGTGGTGGTGGTGATGGTGGTGGGGGGTTGAAAAATATTATAAAGAAATCTGATGGCTTAGCTTCTAGTATACGCACCAAACCTGAAGTTTTTGTACTCAACACAGCTTGCTTTATTTATTTTCCACTATTTACCCCTATTTAACCCCCAACCCTTCAACGGAATAATCTAAGAATATAATCTAATTCCAGATGTTATTATAATATATGCGTGTACCATGTTCGGAGATAGCTTGTTGGTTTATGAATTATTTGCAAATTTGAATGGTAACTCGTACTTGGAGTTTCTTCAAACTACAATTTTCGAGGAGCTCGAGCGATTGCCGGTTAATCCAAAAATAGGTATGTGATTTATGCAGGATGGCGCCCCGGTTCATTTTCGTTTAGGGGTGCGCAACTACCTAAATAATCAATTTCCTCATCGTTGGATTAGTAGAGGAAGCGAATTTCCATGGCCACCTCGAAGTTCGGATTATAATCCCTTAGACTTTTATTTTTGGGGACACATGAAATGTTTAGCATATGCTCAAGAAATTAATACTGTCCAAGATTTATGGCAACAAATAGTCAATTCTGCTAACTCTATTAAAAATCAACTGAACATATTTTTTAATGTTAGAATCGTTTAACAAAAGAATACAAACATGTATTGAAGTAAATGAACTTTGAACATTTGTTATAAACTATGTTTAATTTCTGTGCAATACCGGATATTCCGGCAAAAACGTGAAGAAATCTTTGTGAATTTTACTTCATTTAGTGAACATTCATTGCCAAATTGTCTCACTTTTCACTGGGATACCCAGTATTGCTCTGTAGTTGTGTTTATTTCAAATTGTTACCTAGCTAACATTGGAAGTACCCACTTTTATGTTAAATATGTTAGAAGAATGTAACTGTTAAACTCATTTCACGTAACCAGAGCAATTTCATGAGTAAAGATGCCGAAGTGATCAATACGATTATAGATAGATTAAACATTAAAATTAGAACATTGTGTAGCCTTATCTTCAACTTCAATTATCTCGAAAAATAATTACTTTATCTTTATGAAGTAAGAGTACATTATTTTCGTAAAAAACGTTTTAAAATTAAAAAATTATACTGAAAAGACGATTCCATCAGTGGCGTGGAATTTAGAGGGAGGAAACTAGTCCTCTGTCCCTGCCGTACGCCTCTGGTAATAGTGAGAAACTATCTTTTACCACAATTTTATGTTACCTAAAATACCTAAACTTTCTGCCAAATATGAAAAAGAAATATTAAACAGTAACAAAGTAATTGGCAAAAATAATATTTAAAATTTGAAATTAAACACCCTGTAGCTCAGTAAGGAAGAACATTTTATCTAAGTGTTTTGGGCCAAGGATTTTTCAGTTAACTTATGTACAATTATTAATGAAACACCCTGTATATGCTTGAAGGAAAAATAAAACAAACTATTTTAAATCTGAACTTTTATTTTAATATTTTTTCTAACATAGGTAAGAGGTATCCAAAATAAAATATGCATCGATAAAATTTCCCAATTTTAATTTGGTTGCCTCATTCGAATATCTACGCAACGTTTTACATCACAACTACCTTTATAAAATTAAAATTCTATTTTATACAGCATAAATACACTATATATACTTTCTAAGTTTCATTATTGCCAACATTAAAAATACCCCTCACTTTGTATAAAAACAAATAAGCTTTGTACTGATCCTTTCAGTTATTGTTTTTATATTTTGATTTTAAGATATGTTTGTCTATATTCTAAAATTTATTGTTTATATACAGAGTGACGATAGTACAGCGTATATTATTTGGATCGGGATGATATACAACTTGATTAATACTAGAGAGTTTATACAACGGGCAGGCCAAAATCGACATTTTCATAACAAATAAATCACAGCTGCTTACACTTTACAACTTACAAAAGTATAAAAAAATTAAAAGTAAAAATATATACATACATACATATACATTTCGTAGGAACTTCAAACATCTATTTACAATAATATTAAAAACTCATCATTTTATAGTTATTGTGTTATGAATTTACTATGTTTAAGACATTAGTAACCGATCAATGAAGATTAAATAAAAAAAAAAATGAAAATGGAAAAATTTTGAAAGTTGTCAGATGTTTACTAAAGCGTTATGTTTAACTTAGAAAAGTCCTAAAAAGTTAGAATTAACTGCTACATCTTTAAAAATTGGTTAGTGTATGATGGGATATTGATGTCATAAAAGTGTTACTCTTTATACGTACAATTATTATACATAAAATCATTATACATAAAATCAAAATATTACGGTGAAAAGGACCCCGCAATTTTTTATAGTAAAAATGGGTTTCAGTTGATTGTTCTGAAACTTGGGGAAAATATTCTACTATACTTTTTGACCACTGAATTTGATTTTTTGATTTAGAGGCGTTTGAAACTGTAAACATCTGCGAAGGTCTGCTTAAAATGTTATATAAAAATTTAGAAAATATTCAGGCTCATTTTTTCGAGAAAAATAAGCATCTTTTGTCTCTTGGTGTTTTTTTCAAAGTGCTTCCTTCTCCCGGAAAAAAATAACAAACAGAAAAAAATCTTTTTTTTTGTAATTTTTTTACCGGAAATGGAAGCACTTTGAAGAAAAAGTTGGGGGAACATAAGTTGTCTATTCTTACCTAAACAATATGCCTGAATATTTTAGGATCTTTCTGAAGTAGCAAAAAATAAAAATCTAGGGAAATTCTTGGTCGAAATTCTGAAGACCGGCAGGCGTGTTCTTCGAACAGCAACTGTTGGCTCTTGGCATTTTGTTTCAAAAAGCGCTTATTTCACCCTAAACTAATTTATAAAATTCTATGAATTCTTTCTTTTCGCGGTTTCGATCTCTTTTGTAATGCAGTTCCTTCTGCCAATGGCAACGCACAGCCGTATAAATTTTAAGAAATGGCACGTTTTTCAGGTACTTGTGCTTTAATATAGAAAATATATTTAAGGAAGAAACGAATGTCGTCTTTAACTACACTGTCAATTATTTTTTCTTCAAACGCCTGAAGAACATGACATTTTCTAGAAAAATGAGTCTGAATATTTTCAGAATTTTTATAGAATATTTAAGCAGACCTTCGCAGATTTTCAGTTTCAATCGCCTCTAGATCAAAACATCGAATTCGGTCGGACTGGTGGTCAGAGAGAATTTTTATCAGGGGGCTCAGGAGAACACTTTCCCCAAGTTTCAGATCAATCGTCTGAAACCCATTCTTACTATAAAAAACTGCGAGGTCCTTTGCGACATGACCAGTCAAGTTCTTTTCTCATGAAAAATAAACATATACCGTATGCAGACATCTTATTTATGACATATTATTACACAGGTCAACAATAAAAACCGCTGCCTAAGGAATCACTACTTCCACATCCAGATTCTTCATCCAAGTCGTTTTAAAGGAAACATCTTGACTATATTTGCACTCTAGTATGTGGAAATTATTGGTCATAGAATTTTAATAATATTTGGGGCAGATGTCATAGAAAAGTTTGAGGAGTTGGTTTCTACCATATACGTTAAAAATGAAGTTTTTAGTTCACCCTACTTATTTTCTACTATTCACCTCCCACCCCTTCAATGGAGGCATCAAAATCAGATGTCACTACAATGTACGTGTACTAATCTCAAGTGAATATCTCAATTTAATGTTATCAATCCCATTAATAATGAAGCGGAGGTGGTGGAGTTTGAAAAATATTAGAAAGAAATCTGAGGCCTTGGTTTCTAGTATATACACCGAATCCCAAATTTCTGTACTCTTATAACCTTGATTTACTTATTTTCCCCTAGTCACTCCTATTAACCCTAACCCTTCTACGGAATCATCCCAAAATATAATCTAGTTCCAGATGTCGTTATGATACATACGTCTACCAAATTACAAGTGAATATCTCAATTTTATTTTATCAACCCCTTTAATAATGTGGTAAGGGTAGTGGAAGGGTTGAAACATATTGTTAAAAAATTTGAGGTCTTGGCTTCTAGGACATACACCGAATTTCAAGTTGCAATACTCTTACCAGCTTGCTTTACTTATTTTTCCCTATTTACCTCTACTTACCCCCACTCCTTCAACGCAATCATGTCAAAATATAATCTAGTTTCAGATATAATTATAATATATAATTGTACCAAATTTCAAGTGAAAATTTAAATTTAATTTTATCAACTCTTAATAAGGGAGTGGGGGTGGTGGGGAGAAATAGAAAATACTAATAAAAAAACCTGAGACCTTCGCTTCTAGTACATACACCGAATTTCAAGTTTCTGTAGTCTTACCAGCTTGCTTTACTTATTTTCCCCTATTTACCCCTATTTAACCTCCAACCCTTCAACGGAATCATCTCAAAATATAATCTAGTTCCAGATGTCGTTATGATACATATGCGTACTAAATTTCATGTGAATATCTCAATTTTATTTTATCAACCCCTTGAATAATGGAGTAGGGGTGGTGGGGGCTGAAATAAATTATCACAAAATCTGGGGCCTTTGCCTCTTGTACATACACCGAATTTCAAGTTTCTGTAGTCATACCTGCTTGCTTTACTTATTTCCCCCTATTTACCCCTAAATAACCCCGAACCCTTCAAAGGAATCATCTCAAAGAATAATCTAGTTCCAGATGTCGTTATAATTCATACGTGTATCAAATTTCAAATGAATATCTCAATTTTATTTTATCAACCCTTGTAATAATGAAGTAGGGGTGGTGGGGGTTGAAAAATATTATAAATAATCTGAGACCTTGGCTTCTAGTATATACACCGAATTTAAAGTTTCTGTAGTCTTACCAGCTTGCTTTACTTATTTTCCCCTATTTACCCCTATTTAACCCCCAACCCTTCAACGGAATCATCTCAAATTATAATCTAGTTCCAGATGTCGTTATAATACATACGTGTACCAAACTTCAAATGAATATCTCAATTTTGTTTAATCAACCCTTTTCATATTGGAGTAGGGGTGGTGGGGGTTGAAAAATATTATAAAAAAATCTGACTCCTTGGCTTCTAGTACGCATACCGAATTTCAAGTTTCTGTACTCTTACCAACTTGTTTTACTTATATTCCCCTATTTACCCCAAATTAACCCCCAACCCTTCAACGGAATCATCTCAAAATATAATCTAATTTCAGACGTCGTTATAATACATACGTGTACGAAATTTCAAATGAAAATCTCCAACTTTATTTTATCAACCCCATTAATGGGGTAGGGGTGGTGGGGGGTTGAAAGATGTTATAAAAAAATCTTAGGCCTTAACTTCTAGTACATACACCAAATTTCAAGTGTCTGTTCTCTTACAAGCTTGCTTTACTTATTTTTCCCTATTTTCCCCTATTTAACCCCCAACCCTTCACCGGATTTCCTCAAAAAACAATCCAGTTCCAGATCTCGTCATAATATAAATGCGTGTACAAAATTTCAAGTCAATATCTCAAACCGTTCCGGAGAAAACGTGCGGACAAAAAAAAGTTACAGACAGACAGACAGACAGACCGACAGACAGACCGACAGACAGACCGACAGACAGACCGACAGACAGACCGACAGACAGACCGACAGACAGACCGACAGACAGACCGACAGACAGACCGACAGACAGACCGACAGACAGACAGAAATTTTTTTTTCGCTCAAATTTAAAATCTCGACGTTTCATGACATTCTAAACCTATTTCACGAATAAAAATTTTTGAAAATTTTTTTGCGATTACTATACTTCCAATCCACTACGTGGATGTGGAAGTAAAAATTGCTTCAAGGACTAAACCTATCATGCTTTTAGTATTTTTGTGTGCTGAAACCGAATTTTCACTTTAAACATTTTTCTACCGCTTAGATTTCTAGAAAATCCCGGTTTTTATTGTCAAAAACAAATTGGCTTGTAAGTTCACCTGCAGGATTTTAAATAAAATTCGGTAGGGATGTATCTTATACCAGTTGAATCAATCATTCAATGTGAAACCAATAAATATATTAGTAAAATATAATATAGGTTCCTACGTTTTAGCTGTAAATGATAAGTTAAGATTATACATAATGAATTAACTATTCGATTTAACGACTATTGATTTAAGCACAGCTTCTTCCCCGTTCTGAGAGTTACTGCTTTGCGAAGTACATCTAAAAAACATAGTAATTCCAGTCTACTTGAATATTGGTTGCATATACTGAATAGCCTCTAGGTCAAACTTATTTTTATGAAGTATTCTAGTGGTATTTAAAATTTAATTCTTATATACGTATATACCTACTAATAAAAGCTACAAAACTTATCGGGTTACACATATATAATATAATCTCTAACAAATAATTTTTCAAAAACTACATATGAACATCAGGTAAGTATACGTTGCCTATATTATGTATAGGCAACCAACAAAATAGAGATATTTCCATACTATGCAGTATATTTAAGACTCTTTTGCAACATACCGTGTAATCAGCGGCATGTATACGTATAGGGCCGTCGAGAGTCAGGGCGGCATCCGGGACAAAACGTTTTTCCGGGTCCCAACACTATTAATATAGGTGGCGAGCTGTGGGGGGTGCAGAAGTTCGCAGGAAGCGCCGCAGGCGAAATCTTTTCAGAAATTTCAAGGCCGTTATATTTTTTAATCCTTTAAATCCATGTAAGGCTATATAAAGGCATTAAAATATTAATCATTTATAGTATCTGATATCAATTTGTCGGATATGAACGTAGGAAAGCACACATAACGACAACTAAATAGAATATGTGTTATAAATTCTTAAATGTGAACTATACTTCAGTGGGTCCAGGCACGGGCCCTTACAAGAGGTGTGGACCCGGAAAATTTGCCCCCCCCTCTCGTTGGGCCTGTTTTCTTCATCATATTCATGAAGGTTAAGATAGAAACATTTGCCCCTATTACCAATATCAATAAAGCAGTAAATTGCGAAACAATCTTTATTTATGTTATAGTGTGGATAGAGATCTGTGGTGATATGGCCTCAAATATCTATGCAGCGTAAAATGTAGAGCACTAATTTGAAAATTTTCCTGTTCCCTAAAGAAAAATTTCAAAATTCGGCAAAAAGCTTTGTTTTTGAAACCTTGTGTAAATAGTGATAAGAATGTAACATAGTAAATACAAATTATGAAAAATTACTTAAGAAAAACAACAGAATTTTAGTACTTTACACACGGTTTACAAGTGTTGCATTATGTGTTTAAAATGATACCACGGATGTTCTTTTTATTTTTATATTGCATAATTTGAGTAAGCTTAAGTAATCGTATTAGATAGAGAGAAACAGTATTAACGTTTCATATTATTATTATGGTTTCCTTTCCAATTCTTTGGCTTTGGTTAAGCTTATTATTAGATAAACGTGCTGGCTGATGCATTCCACAAAGAATAATAATTTTTTCGAGGTAGATTCCGTTGTTCTTCATGCTATAAAAATTCACTCTCCACTCAACATAAAGGATCTACAAACAGAATCATTCTTCATTATATGTACTTACGTATACGAGCACTTGCTCGTACATAGCTCTTCTTGTTTTCTGTCAAGTCCAAGCGCAGCCACTTGAGTCCATTAAATGCCCCTTTATATAGAGTCAGTGGCTACATTATTTCAATTTCAGCCTAATAGCAATGCCATAGCTCAGTCTCATGGCTCTGATTGGATCCGACTTCTTGGAAAACAAAAGGCTGATCTGGGAGAAAGAAAGTACTTTTTATTCCCGCCTAATGGTCCTACTTCCTTTATATGCCACTATATCTGGATATCCATGTAAATTTGTCTGACCCAATTCTGTAAAAATCATCATTCAAACATAATAATCTGTTGAAGGAAATTGCGCTACGCAACTTTTCTTTTGTGTCACACCCTTATCGACCACTGTCCCTTTACTTTACTTACAGACACATATTTGTGCATAGAACGTAGATTGGAGTGTTGGGATAGGGGTTTTCATGAGGTTACGTGGCATCAGAGGTTTAAGGGAATTAGCAGCCATGTATGTACAATAATCCACGAGCAAGATATTCAGTACCAGTTTAGATAGCACTTCGCTTGATTCAGGAGCCCTTGAAATAGCTTATCTGTCGCTGCATGTGTAAACGGGGCTGTTAACGAAACATGATATATACTTCTTCGAATGTATTTGAGTATTTACCAAGTGACGTCGTTATGGAGGCCTTTTAGTTTACGTCTGAGTACACCAGCACTAGTTTCCCCCTGAGTCACCAACCCATCTGGTTTGATCTGATTTGACCCCCGGGACTCAAGAGATGCCTTCGTGCGCCCTAATCCCTTGTTTGCAGCATTTCACATTCCATTCTTAAAAGTTTCACTTCATTAACGTTCGTATATATAAAAAAAATAATTCTAGTATATTTCGAATATGGTCTTCATTAATAAACTATTCAATGATGCAGACGTCCTAGTGGACGCCGGCGCCGTGTCAAAAACGATCAAGTAGAGAGACCTCTCTAACGCATTAGACCCATCCATTTTAGTTATTGCTGAAGATACGGCACAAATGTTCTATGGCTACTACTCGAGACAGTAACAATTGAACTTAATTTTTACCTGTCTAATCGACGATGATGTAGAAGAGAAAGACATCTTTTGAAATTTTCTATATGGAGGTAAACGGCTCTTACACCAAATCTCACAGTTGGAAGTGTCCTATTCATTTTTGGTACATTAAGCTCATGCCGATATCACATTATAAACATCATTTACCGCTCTGCCGTGGCCCTTTATGGAACACCCATTAGAGTACTTTCATCTAACATAATGCAAAAAGTCATGCAGTAAACATTAACAGCACTTACAAAATTTACCTTGAGGAGAGTTCTGAACCAGATATTCGCTACTTAATTCTGAGTATGTATAGATAAGTCAAATAATGAATAAGTAAACAAAAAAGTGACGCATTATTTAAAGTTTTAGGTCGTTTTATTATCTCAAAAACTATTAATTTCATAAAGTATTATCGAGAGTATTACACATACAGAAAAATTAACTGTAAGTTAAGCTCAGAGAATAACCGTTTTTCTAAGTTTATGAGCAATCTAAATTGACCATGCTCGATTCGAAAAACATGTAAGTAAACCATATTTTTAATAATTTGAGAATGTCTGGAAAACTATTAAAACTACCAAAATTTTACCTCTTAACAATATTGTAGGTTAGAAAAACTTGCAGACTACTGACTGATTTGAAATTGTTCATAATCAAATTTTACTTCAATAAAATGGCAAAATATCTTTACCCATTTCTGTAAAATTTCCTTGTAAATAACATTGTTTTAGTTGGTTCTATGTGCAAAGTGCAAATCTTCGTGTACACTTTTAAAGTTCATAGAACTTAGATAACAACTTTTTTTTTCTGTACGACCAGTACTTTTCGAGATACAGACCGGATACTTTATAACAGGTATCTTGTATAGCACATTAAACCAAATGGTAGTGTAATAGAACATATGTTTAATACATATATAATAATCTTAACAAACCTCTAAAAATATGCAATTGGTACAGCATTCTTCTCTAATGATACATTATAATTGTTTCTTATTTTGGCACAGATTTAGAAAAATAAAACAACGAATATCTAGCTCCAGTCAGAATTAAATTATTAATTGTATTTACAATTCATGCAGTTGTCAAATGATTACACTCACGAGGTATGTCCTGTTGGGGGACACATTGACTTTTTCTTATTAAGTTACAAAATGTAACTCGAACAATCATTGTCTTCATTAACAGGGTCATGTGTTTCTCAATTTGGGACACAAACGTATGCAATAACATCAACAGAACTTGATGTTTCTGTCGATGAATATTACTATAATGGATACCACCGAGATTTTGTAAAGAAATGCGCCAGATAATAGTAAGCATATAGTAACCGAGTATCGACGACTTTTAATCGTAAATACTATCATAAGGCTCCAGGCATCGAATCTCACTACAGAAAAAAGGTATTAGAAAAAGACGTAGCCTGCATTGAAGATGCGATAAATAAGTTACGCAATCTCTTTTCGCATTCCTATTCAGGGGCTCCTAGACAATAAAAAAATAAAGGGTGAAATAAGGGGTAAATATATGGAACGACCGTGTTTCTTTGTTTAAGAGCTCTATTTCCAGTTCTTATTACTAAATATTGTAACTATCATATATTTTAATACTGACTGAAATTTATAAAAAAAACCGCTGCCTAAGGAATCACTATTTCTTCATCCAGATTTCTCATCTCAATCAGATGTCAATCACAATACATATGTGTACTAATTTTCAAGTGAATATCTTAATTTCATGTTATTAATCCCATTAATAATGGAGAGGAGGTGGTGCGGTTTGAAAAATATTAGAAAGAAATTTGAGGTCTTGGTTTCTAGTATATACACCAAATCTCAAATTTCTGTACTCTCACAATCTTGATTTACTTATTTTCCCCCATTTACTCCTATTTAACGTCTCACCCTTCAAAGGAATCATCTCAAAATATAGTATAGTTTCAGATGTCGTTATAATAGATACGTCTACTATTTCAAGTGAATATCTCAATTTTATTTTATCAACCCGTTTAATAATGGTGCAAGGGTGATGGGAGGTTGAAAAATATTGTTAAAAATTTGAGGCCTTGGCTTCTAGGACATACACCGAATTTCAAGTTTCTGTTCTTTTACCAGCTTGCTTTACTTATATTTCCCCATTTACCCCTAAATAATCCCCAACCTATCAACGGAATAATCTCAAAATATAATCTAGTTCCAGATGTCGTTATGATACATATGTGTAGCAAATTTCAAGTGAATATCTCAGTTTCATTTTATCAATACCTTTAATAATGGAGTAGAAGTGGTGGGGGGTTGAAAAATATTATAAAAAAATTTAATTAGTACATACACCGAATTTCAAGTTACTGTACTCTTACAACTTGCTTTACTTATTTTCCCCTATTTACCCCTATTTAACTCAAAACCTTTCAACGGAACCATGTCACAATATAATCTGTTCCAGATGTCGTTGTAATACATACGTGTACCAAATATCAAGTGAGTATCTCAATTTTATTTTACCAACCCCTTCAATATTGGAGTAGAGGTGGAGGTGGGTTGAAAAATATTATAAAAAAATCTGAGGCCTTGACTTCTAGTACATACACCGAGTTTCAAGTTTTTGTACTCTTACCAGCTTGCTTCACTTATTTTCCCCTATTTACCCCTATTTAACCCCCAACCCTTCATCAGAATAATCCCAAAATATAATCTAGTTCCTGATGTCATTATAATATATGCGTGTACCAAATTTCAAGTGAATATCTCAATTTTATTTTATCAACCCCTTTAATAATGGAGTGGGGTGGTGGGGAGATGGAAAATATAAAAAATTTTGAGGACTTGACTTCTAGTACATATACATCAAATTTCAAGTTTCTGACCTCTTACCAGCTTGATTTACTTATTTCCCCCTATTTACCCCCCAACCATTCACCGGATATGTTCAAGAAACAGTCCAGCTCTATATCTCGATGTAATATACAGGGTGTAATCAGTTTCATGTCATTAAAAAAACTGGTAATGGGGTCCGACTAGACAAACAAAAAACCTTTATGACTGTTCCCTCTAGGGGCACTTTGAAAAAAACTGATCTTGGTCAATAGTTTTAATATTATGGTAGACAGCTATTGAGAACCACTGCTTTTCTTGGTCAATGGACTTGTAGTTCCCAATTATACAACTTTAAAATTGTCATAGAAAAATGCTCGCTGGCACACGCGGTGGTCTGCGCTGTCAAAGGATCATCGACCGCCTTTGATGGACCGCCTCAACTGAACTGAGGCAAGCATAAAGAGGTAAATAATTCGTTCTCTCTTCGTGCACAATTGCAAGCAAATAATGGCCACAGAGGTTTAAACAGAGCATTTCTTTACATGTGCGTTTTTTAATTTGGAACGAAATATTGGATTGTTTATAATTTAGAAAATTTAAATGTGGTTTATTAACATTTGTAACATAAATGAGTGTCCTGGGTTAAAAGCTTACTACCTACCTAAATGATTCAAAATTTCTGCATCTGCAGCAATACACAGTTCGGTACGTCGAATTAAAGACATACGCACTTCGTTCAACACTAAACACTAAACTATCAACTAATGTTGTCAATAAAGAAAAATAAAATAAAGACTTGGTACAAAAGCCAAAAAGGAATACAAAAAGAACGAACAAGTAAGTTGTGTCTGTATGTAATCAAGAATTTGACAACTTGAACGGTAAGTCAATAAAATAAATCTTAACTATAAATACACAATGACGCGAAATTCAAGAATAACAAAAACAACGAACGGCGGGTTGGATGTGTGTACATAACGAAGCACCCACAGTAACTAAAATATTGCACAAGGGGGAGTTATAGTTTTCTTCAGATCAGATCTAGATCTAAACCTACCTCAATATTCCAGCAGTTCTCAAAATATTTTATTGAAAATTTGCAAAATTTTTGTTTATTTTTTTTCTCCAAAACTATGAGCTTTAGACCCCATGTTATATAAAGTTTTTTTGTTTGTCTTGTCGTTCCCTACCACCAGTTTTTTTATGACATGAAACTAATTACACCCTGTATACGTGTACAAAATTTCATGTCAATATCTTAAACCGTTCCGGAAAAAATGTGCGGACAAAAAAAAAGATACAGACCGACAGACAAACAGACAGACCGACCGACCGAAAGACCGACCGACCGACCGACAGACAGACAAACAGGCAGAAAATTTTTTTCAAATTTAAAATATCGACGTTTCATGACATTCTAATCCTATTTCAGGTAAAAAAAAATCCACCACCTGAATGAGGAAGTAATAAAATCCCCTTCTTAAGACAACCCTTGATGTTCAATATTTACATACCTGGGTATGTGTAAGAAGTCGTAAAAGTACTAAACTTCTTTTAGGTCTTAAACATATTAATTGCAATATTTACGTAAAATAAATACATTTCAAATAAATCAGGTATATTTCAACAGTGTATAAAAATACTCTTTCAAAAAAAAAAGAAAAATCGTTCCCTTACCCAAATCAAAAATTAATATTTCAAGTATACAAAATACACGCTTTGCGAGATTGGTATTCTCTAGCTGCAAATATTAATTTTTTCGTTAACATTATGTGTATTTAATAAATATTTTAACCGCACTGATTAAAATAAATCGGAATAGTAAAGAACTTTCCCTTAAAAATATTCCTTAGCCAAATATTTGTAGTGTTGCTAGTGTAAAGAAACATCTGACTGGAACTGTGTACCCATATATTAATTAAATTTTCATTTAACATAGAATTTAAATTACTATTTCATAGTTCTACCTATGTGGCGAAAACCTCTTCGCATGAAAAAAATGTTCCATACGATTTTTTTGCGTACTCACGTTCGGGTCATGCCGCTGAATAAGAATCAAGAGTTTTCCGGACGAAAATCTTGTTTAAACTAATTTTTTTTTAAACAAATTTGACTGTCTCCGACTATTAAACTATTTAATGTTTGAAAAAAACGCCAAAACGGCCATTTACAAGGTTGAAATACAATATTAAAAAATAAATTTTTTAGTTCACCAAAATTCTTATACTCTCTTCGAACATGCATTAACAAAGTCCTGAAGAGTAAGTGTAGATTTTTTCATTCTAAAGCTTAAAATTTTAATTGTTAAATAGACGTTTTTAGCCGGGCGCGCACTCTTTCAATTGTTTATAAGTCAGCAATGGTCAACTTTACGAAAAATGACAAGAGACCTTTCTTGTTTAATATGACCAAAAAAACTTTAAAAAAATCATTCTGGTCAAGACAAGGCGATTTCTGCAATTTGTTTAAAAAATACTAGTTTATGCAAATTACAAAAATCGGTTATTTGCACCTGAATGAATTTTTTCTCTGCACTTTTCACTTCACTGATGTCTAGGACCACCTATATACGAATAATAATAATAAATGTTTTACTTACAGTAATATTTTACATAGGACAATCATATCATACATAATATAAATTTTTGGAAATCTCAAGAGGAAGTTCACATCAAGTGTGCTCTACCACTTATCCCATTGGCTATACAGTAAAACATACACCTAAGTAAGTATATAAAAGATGTGGTAGTATAGAAAACTATGCATTATATACACAAGCAATGAATAAATAATAATAAATAATAGGCACATATAATTATTCTGAGCTGTGCTAGCAAAACAGTTTTCACATACTTTTTGAATTTTGCAGGAGTAAATGATTTGGAATCAAATGAAACCTGATTATATAATTTATAAATGAAGCATTTGAAACCTCTCTCATAAAACGAAGTTCTTAGGCGGACTAAGTAAACCATTGGACCTGACAAGATTATGAACGTCACTGCGAAAAGCTATTTTATTGTAAAGATAATCTTGTGAAACATACAAGTCGAATATAAAGTTCTCCGGTCTTGCATATTTAGCCAATGGAGTTCTTGTCATTTATATGAAACATGTTTACGAACATCATAAATGACTCGAATACACGATTACTGCACACCCTGTATACAATTACTACACTTCCTGTCCATACACAGGGTACAAAATGAGAACTGCGATAATACCAATGTTTCACAATGGACCTTTTTAGTGTTTATACTAAAATAACTTCGGTGTGGGTAGAGAAGTCTAGGGAGGCATACACTTTTTATATAAAATGAACTTGTCTCTAAATCTTAAAGTTGTGTCTAAAATTAACCCCAAAATTCTGGCATGTTGCAACAATTTCAAAGAAGATCCGTTTAATTCTTAAATGTTTTCAAATGTTTTATTAACCGCTTCTCAAGTCACCAGAATGATTTTGTGTTAGGTAAAGAGAAACGAGGCCCTACAATTTATAGTGGAGTCCGAACCACATCTTGAGGATAATTTTATAATTAAAATTATTTCGCGGTGAGCAGGGACTGAACCTGCTTCGCTAGGTATGCCAGTATGCAAGCTAGACGCGCTAAACCACTGAGATACCGTCTCCTTTTACCTCTATTTTGATTAAATTCTGTAAATTGGTCCATTCGGGCTTTTACCAAATAAAAGCATAGCTGATTTTGATCGATTTAAAATGAGCGAATGTTGTGAACATATCTCCGATAAACTTGTTAAGTCACTATTGATTTTTTGTACAGCAGCCTCATAATCCTTAGCATAGAAAGAATAATAAATTTGGGTGTCGTCCGCATACATGTGAACTGAGCCCTGTGGATCACCTTTACTGATTGATCTTGCTCGAGAAAGTTCATCGGATATTCCTACAATTTGTGAACGTCCCTCGAGATATAATTGAAAAATTCACAGATTTTGCATCTTTCCCAAGTATCTTAAGCGTATTGAAAATACCAGATGCAACTATACTGTTCTAGGTCGAAGTCCTATAGGATCGTCCTATTGATATGATAACACCAAATTGTTTTCTGTATTTCATTTTTTATAAATATTATTGTTATTAATCATACTACGAAAAACGGAATAATTATATATTAAATACCTTCGATAATATATCTCAATAATATAGGTACAACCGTTGAGAGAAAGAATTAGAAAGAAAACGATCTCAGAAGGCAACGATTAAACAGTTATCGACTGTATGCGTGCTCGATAGCATAAGGACGAGTATAGCAGGGGATTCGGTAATTATGAACCTTCCTCGCATGTCCGTGGTCGGGTCGGCGAGATTCGACAACGGTCCACAAAAAAAAATCCCACAAATCAAACGATAAATCCTATTATAAATTTGAAAAAACCAACTAAATCTTCGATAACAAGCGTACAACGTTTACTTCAGGGGTATTTTTCGAAAAATGAACACGCTTCGAGTCATGATGAGTTAAAGGATTTGTGAATCGATACGTTGCAGGGCAAGCGTTAATTCATTAAGGCACTCCATAAGAAAGCATAGCGCAGACAATATTGAATAATTAGAAAAAAATATTAAGTATTAAGATAGGTACGTAATATTACGTGAAAACAAATCTAACGTGCTGTAAATTTCAAATATACAACAAACATTTTTTTGACTTTTTCGGAAAATCGCCCCCTGCAACATGGCGATTTTTACACCACCAAGTCAAATCTTCTTCTCTTTTGATGGGGCATCGTTTAAAATAGGTCGTAGCTTTTAGCAACACATTGCAAACGGAATGACACAATAGATGCAGCTTGTTACTCTACTACAAGGCCGGTGCAGTGGCCTAGACAGATCTGTCGCTCTCGATAAGTTTTTGAGATGAGTCCTATATCATGCGCCCAGTAGTATTGCCATCAATCAACACCACATGATTTTAATGTTGTCAAGGGCGGGCATGGTCGATGGTGTCAAAAGCCATACTAAAATCTAGTAGGATCAAAACAGTACATTTATCTTGATCGGTGACCTCAACAATGTCGTCCACTATATGGGTTAAAGCTGTAAAACAACTATAACCATCACGAAAACCTGATTGGATGGTTAGTAATACGTTAAAGGCATCTACGTGTTTCCTAAGTTGAATCTCAATTATCTTTCCGCTAACTTCGACAATCCTGTGAGAATACTAATAGGTCTCAAATCTGCAAATGTCTTTGGATATTTTTTTTTCGGGACTGGAGTCACCAGGGCGATTTTCCAAGCAGCAGGAAACTGACATTCAATAAACATACGGTTGATAATGTGAGCCAAGAAATTTAGTAAGTACGGACAACATAATTTAATAAAATAAAAACTTAACGAATCTGATCCCGGCGCAGAGTTTTTTAAGTTACAAAGCACTTTTTGAATAAGTTGGGTGGGAACTAAACTAAAATTGAAATCAGAGGAAACATTACTCACTCAATTTTTGCATAGTCAATGTCGGCTACGTCCTCTTCTATAAAATCTCATGTATTAAGAAAGCTGTAACATGTATTTGCCCACCAGTTATATTATTTCAATCTTGAGGAATTTCGAACGACTACGAAAAATTCATACTGATTGAAATATACTCTCCGTCAAAATTGGCTTTATAAGCATTTTCAATTTTAGTTTGTAGCATTTTTTTATTAAACATAGAATAAACAGATCTAAAGGGGTACAAATTGATCTATGAAGAACAGCTAATTACATAGAATTTTCTTAGACTTTAAATTTTAAAATTTATAATTATGTTGTTTTGTTATATATTTCCTTTACTTATAAAAATGTCAGCTAAAACTTTAATAAGAATTTCAAAAAGCATTTGGTACAGATAAAAGTATTAAAAGTGAAATTGTTTTTAGGTTCACCTTCGGTTTAAAACGTATGTAACTACTATCATCATAATTTAACACATCATATATGAATTACATCTTAATCCTGAGGTTAAAAATTAACAATAAATATACAGAGTGCCCTTCAGATATATCCTTAACTATTACACAAAAAGCATGATCTATTTTATTAGTCAATAGGTAGTTGTAGATAATTTTTTTGAAAAATGTTTAATCACCTTTAAAAAATTTCCACTAAAAGTTATGATATAAAATTTCAGCGTCCTTAGTTTAATTGAAACTTATTACCTAACATAGAATGTCAATTCAAAATTTCTTCGTTATTTTGAAGAAGATGGAGACAGATATTGTTTTGTTAAAGAAATTGAATTGTAAAGTGGTGATTACCGACACAGAGTTCCGATCTAAATTAATGAATGTTACAACATATACAGTGTGAATCTAATGAAACGCACAAAATTCATATATTTGGTATGTGTCATTTTTCAAAAAATATCCTCCAACAGGTCGATTGTAGTTTTGTAAATGCTACATTTTGTCACTATACCAAAATTTATGACGTCATTGGTTTTTGAGTTATGATAATTTTTTTTAATGGAAACAGGCATTTTTGTGTACTGTTTTTGGTGGTATATTGCTGTAGCTTTCTGGTGATATAAAAAAAATGATATTATCTGAGCCATTCTTTTGGAAAAATGACATTTTATGTAAAAATAGCTTACCTTTCCCAAATTCACGAGTAATGTTTTACTTTCTTATGGACTGATAAATCTTGTTGCCTACATTTTTTTTAACTAGCCTGAAAACATTTGACATAACAACAAAACAAAGAAAATAAAAAGAAAACAATCACCTTAACAAGAGAAAGATACAGGCCTTTTTGTGTAAAGTATCGATAACTATTTTATTCCTGGCACGTGTGGAACCTCAGTTTTGTGACACTTCTGAGACAGTGTAAAACTAGTGAATGCAATGTCACGTTTAAGTGAAAGAGAACGCGTAGAACTTTTGATGATGGGTGGATATGGTGATAGGCTGAGAACTCATCAGGAAGCATATGATGTTTTCAATGCCAGTATTCCGAAAAGCAAATTTCTAGATCCACTGTAAGTAGATTGGTGGCTAGATATGATGAATCTGGCAGTGTAGCTGACCTCCCTCGATCTGGTCGCCCTAGCACAAGCAACGAAACCAAATTAAATATTATTCCAGAAAGTGGGGAAAACCACCATCTTTCGACAAGGCAGCTGGCTTTAAATCATAACGTGAGTCAAACTTCTGTTGTGCGTCTGTTGAAAAAAGAAAAATACCAACTGTAGGTATTGGTCACACGAAAATCCTTATTGGATTCAAGAAGCCCATACACAGCAACGAAGCAAAGTAAACGTGTGGGCAGGTATGATTGGTGATCGTTTATTGGGACCTTTTTTTTTTTTAATAAAATCTTACGGCCGCAAGATATTTCCAGTTTTTGCGAGTTGAGTTAGTGCCAGCCTTAGCAGTTATGTGTCAATGAAGATGAAGATATACCTGCTGAAAACGTATGGTTTCAGCAAGACGTGGCCCCACCTCATTTTGGGATAGCAGTGCGTCAGTTTTTAGATGACACTTTTACTGGAAGGTGGATAGGTCGTCGAGGTCCGATTGAGTGGCTCCACGTTTACCGGATTTAACCCCCTTAGACTTTTTTCTTTGGGGTTGCTTAAAGTCAAGGGTGTATTTTAACAAAGCGGATACCATAGAGGAATTGAAAGACAGAATTGGCTTGGAGATGAGGCGAATTGCCCATGAGATGATTCAGAACAGTGTGCAAAGTGTCTACACCCGTCTTGGTCAATGCCAAATAGTTGAAGGGTCGCAATTTGAGCAATGGAGATGATTTTTTTCTCACAATTACTTATGTAAGGTATCAATCAACAAAAATATTTTTTTCCAAAAGGATGGCTTAGGTAATATCAATTTTTTTCATATCACCAGAAAGCTAAAGGAATATACCACCAAAAACAGTTGACGTCATAAATATTGGTTTTTTGACACATGACTCATATCAAAGATATGAATTTTGTGCGTTTCTTTAGGTTCATGCTGTATACAATATACAGTAGTGTGTCCACGGATTGCGTTAGAAGGAGGGAAAACTTTTTTATTTGTAAACTTATGAGATAAATCATGCTTTATAAAAATTCCTGCTTCTTATGGCGTCCGAATATCCGCAAAAATGTGAAACTATAAAGAGTAAAGTATCTCCATTTGTGATTATTTTGAACAAAAGTATTAACAGAAATTATTATGGATAGGCTACAGTAAATTATGAAATCTGGCTCCTACTAAGAGGTTTTTATTCTTTTTTCTTGTGCAAACCATCTTTAACTCTCTTATTTAAATCTCACTTTTTAAAATAATCGTAAAGTATTGTAAGGCTTAAATTTATAACATCTTATGATATTATTTAACAATAAATATTGTAGATGTGTACAAGGTGATAATATCGTAAGACGCTTACAAATTGTTTACAAAAATCTGATTGATTGAAACAGAAAAGAAAATAATTTCGCACTAGCAGGACAAGATTTCATAATTTATTGTTAATCCATAACACTTCTTTTAAACCTCCTTTTAAAATATTCACGAATGAAGATACTCTTTGTATTTTTTCACGTTTTTGACAAATAGCTACATATTTGGATGATAGTATCATTTTCGAGCTATTCATAAAAAAGTAGGTGTTCTTAGAAAGAATGGCTTTCCGACGTATAATTACGAATAATACAGTTTCCCCTCTTCCGAACACAATCCGTGGACACCATGTAGATATAAGAACAGTTTGATACCATGAGAATGCTGTAAAGATTAACTTCTGAGAAATCAAATTTAACGTCCTGTGTTGTCTATTGATAATAATGAATTTGACAAGTTGAATTATTATACCTATTCACTTATAAAGTACGGTTTCTGCAACATCGAATTTTATTTTATAGATTTAAGACATGCTTAAATAAATCTACAACATTGTCAAATTCGTGTTACGAAATAATTTGTAATTAGATTTTAGATAAAATTGATGGCAAAAAAGAACGAGAAATTGGTCAAAATTGCAATTATGTTTAAAGTAGTTCCGAATATTCTATAATTAATTTCACTTTCAGAAAAAATCCCAGTTCCATTGCCGGAATTCGAACCCGGGACCTTAGGTTGGCAGTCAAATCATTTTGACTTTTGATCACGCTATCACGCAGTGATACAATTATTTCCATAAATTTGACTAACGTTGCATGTAAACAATTTTTATGCTCTGTATAATAGAACATATCTGCTATTATTGGACACTCCGTATATTTCAACTTAGCGTTAAGATATTATTAAACGACCCCGCTCAATTTAAATGAAATTTGGATTTCTCTGCAACGTTCTGAAATGTTGATATATTATAGTGTTCGTGGATTAATGAAAAGACTTAACAAGCAAGATAACCGAAAATGGATAGTTGATACACATTTTAAAAATTGCATCATTTTAGGAATTCAAAACGTGTTTACTCTTAAACTATTATCTTTATAGGAAAAAGGCAGTAATCTAAAACGTTTATTTAAGGTCAGTAGACCTCAGGGAATCTTATCAGAATTTTTTGTCAACTTTTAATGTTCAGTAAAAAACCGCCGCCTAAGGAACCACTACTTCCACATTGAGATTTCTCATCCAAGTCTCTCTAAAGGAAAATATCTTGACTTTTGCACTTTAGTATGAATAATATAATATTTGAGGCATATGTCAAAAAAAAATTGAGGCAGTGGCTTCTAGCATATAAGCCAAAAATGAAATATCTGGACTCTTATTAGCTTGCTTTACTTATTTCACCCTATTTACAGACGTCATTACAATACATACGTGTACCAAATTTCAAGCGAATGTTTCAATTGTATTTTATCAACCCCTTTAATAATGGAGTGGAGGTTGTGAGGGGTTGAAAACTATTATAAAGAAATCTGAGGATTTGGCTTCTAGTATGTAGGTACACCAAATTACAAATTTCTGTACTCTTACCAGCTTGCATTACTTATTTTCCCCTATTTACCCCAATGTAACCCCAACCCTTCACCGGACAAGTTCAAAATACAATCTTGTTCCAGATCTCGTAATATTACGTACGTGTACAAAATTTCAAATCAATATATTAAACGGTTCCAGAGAAAACGTGCGCACTAAAAAGGTTACAGACAAAAATATTTTTTTGGTCAAATTTAAACTGTCGACGTTTCATGACATTCTAAACCTACTTGAACAAAAAAAAAATGAAATTTATTTTACGTTTACTAAAGTAAAATTAATATACGTGACATACTAACATTACTAGAAGTTGATAAAAAGTTCTAAAAAATCCTTGGGGCTTATTATTCTCAAAATAAATATTTCCTTACTCTTGCTTTTCCCCCTAAAATATCTAGTTTAAGTGTAGAAACTTGTTGAATGTTTAATATAATGCAAATTATCTAGTATGGATAAGTTGGATCTGAAATTCTATCCATTTTCAAGGTCTTGTCCATTGAGATTTCACCAGGAACATAAGCACTATAATATATAAAAATTTTATAACGTTCCATCTAAATTCAACTCCATTTAAATTGAATAGGGGTACTTACTGTTATTTGTATTTTACAGATGTAAACACATAAAGTTGAAAGTAATTAGAAAAGTGGGTGATATTCTCAACTTTTAAGTCCATATTTACGGTTGTTACAGTAATCATTGCATAATTTAAGTATTGACTTGAAATACTAATTGACTAGAACAATATTAGTTCCACTTAACTCAAAAATATGTATCTATTTTGATTTCCGGTAAAAAAATTACAACCTTTCTTCGTTAATATTTTGTTTATTTTTCTCTTTTTGTTTGTCCGCTTTCGCTATAAGTTTTTCTTTCAATTCCATTTGCTTCTCTGCTATTTCGTTCTTCTTGTTGTCTATTCTTTCTTCGCTCTTTGTTCTGTCGCGCTTTTTGTCTGACCACCATCTCTTCTCTTTTTCCGGAGTAATGTCTTTTGTCACTGTTTCGTCTTCATCCTCTTGGGATAACTTTTCGTACTTATATCCTTTAGTTTTCAGAAGGGGTAATTCCAGCTGGGTCACAATTTTTTGCGCACACCTAAAAAAGACAGAAATATCAGTAAAATCATTATCAATCCTAGGTGATTAATTCCCGCAAACTACAAAGTTTATTGAACATTGGCTTTGGATTAGTAAAATTTAGTATTCAATTTACGACTTTCTTATTGTTGTATGCTACAACTACCGACGAGTTTTCTCGTCTGTGCACAAACATCAAAGATCTAGATAAATATTGGTTGAAAGGAAAGGCAGCGAGGCGAAATATTTATTTCTAATAATAATGAAAATTAATTAAAGAATCAGTTCAATTCAAAATCACTTCTATTGTATTTTCTCATCATGCCTTATTTTGATAATTTTTAAAGCATTTTTGGAGCAAATTTTAATTGGAGCTAATTCAAAATTCTACAAAGGAATTATTTATAAGAGTTAGAACCCATTAAACTGTGTGCACATTAGAGATTAATATTAAACCAACTTTATTTAATATTAAAAAGTAACGAAAAGGCATAACCGTGTAAGCATGGCAAAACTGTCCTTGAAGCAAAATTGCTACTTTTTTTTGTATAGTGTATATAAAGCATTGGATGTAATTCTGCAAAATTATGACTTTATAAAACTTACAGTTTTCGAGTGAAAAAATCAATTCTCAATTTTTTCATTTATTTTTTTTTGACAAACTGCATTTACCAATTTTTTGGTGCTTTATATATACTATATATCTATTTCAGATGAATTAGTAATAAAAAAAATGGGTTATTATTATTCAAAGAAATATGTTTTTTAATTTTTTAATTTTTCAAAAAACTTTTTTTGACATTTCTGCATTAGGGACACCCACCAATTAAAAAAAAAAAATTTATCGTTTAGTGTTCTATAACACATATTTTTGTCAAATACTTTGAGTTGATACAACATACTAAAAAATAAAAAACAATCAAGTAAGTAGCATTTACATACATTATAATTATTTAATACACATAAAACAATATTCTTTTCTCTTAACCATCATAACTATCTTCGTTTAGATGTCTCCCATTGTAAATAGTGTACTTGACGTTTCGTATGGAGGCGGAATTTTTTACTAGAACCTTCCATAGGATAAATAATAAATAATAGCTGCTACGTGTGAACAACAACCAACAGTTCGCAGTCCGTTGGCACACTCACAAAAGTTCTGTTTAATGCCTTTACATCCTGCACTATTTGGCGTATAATGAACAAAGCATCTGTAAACTTCTTTCTAAATGTGACGTGACTGAACCTGAATCTTCAATATATCCGAATTTTCTTTTACGCAGTGTATATTTAAAGAACCATCATCGTTTAACATCTCAGCTAAATATGAAATCGCCTGGCCGAACTGATAAGTACCAGTAAACCAAATTTTCATGTCGGATTCTGTCAACTCGGGAAAATCCATAATGGCAGTAGATGAAACAACTTCGAAAGGAAGTTTCTTACATAACCAGCCTTTATTCTCTACTTCTATTGCTAGAGTATTTTCTTCATTTTATTTTATTAACATTATTTCCAATATTTCATTAGACATAGATAGTGCTATCTGAATCTCTTTCCGACACAATTTAATAGGTATGAGACCATACGATAGTAGTTTCTAATTTTTGAAAGCATTTTGTTGTCAAAAACATGATCAAGCAGTTTATTCTTTTCATTTAGCATTCCATGAATTGCTTCAACAGCCCTACGTACCCGACAAACTGCAATAGTTTGCCTCTTGCGTACTGAGCTGCTTTCTTTGACCTTTGATAGACGGCATCATTACCCAAAGCCTTTCGATTCTAAGTAATCAGCTACATCTCGAAAACCTCGATCTAGTACAAATATGAAATTTTCTAGTTTTAAAGAGTCTCTTAACGTTAGTTTCGTTTGTGTTTATAAATTATGCAATGTATACTATTGTTTTATGGATGGATCTGCAAGAAATCAGAATTTTATTCGCACGTTAAGTGTCTTACAAATAATTACATACATCCACATCTCGAAAATGGGGCGTAGCCAGGCGCTACGTCACTATACGCATAAACTCGGCGATCTCAGTCGACTCGATATCGTTTAGATGTTATTATCTATATACTTATCGTGTTGATCTGCGCCCCTCTAAAATTGCGGAACAGATTTATCAAAGGCTTTTCATGGGGGCGGTTTCTCGGGAACCGGCCGGTGTCACTCAATTTGGGAATTAATTCTGCATTGTAATTCGGAGACGTTCTTTTTAATGGTTTTTGAATAATTAACTCACCAAAGTCGGCTATCTCTCTCGCCTCTTAAATTTAGGAACGGGCAGTCGAAGGATTGTAGGGTAATGTATGATTTGGTGAAATTGTTACCAAATGTCAAAAAATGACGGTCGAATTTTCGATTTTTAAGAAAATAGCCATTTTTCTTTCCCATAGACCTAGCCGGAATTCCGATTTCCACTGCGACGCTTACGATGTAGATAAAATGCCAATCTTCATTTGTAAATAGAGACCAAAATCGATCCTCCACTACAAGTATTAACTTATATATTATGAGCGTTTAAAGATTTGACGTTTTCGATTTTTTTAGGTTACGTTTACTTCTAAAGAAGGGATCATTTGCTCTCTCGTGTAGAGCCGAATTTCGTATTTTCCTATATAATTTGGTATCAGGAGAAAGGGCCAATCTTATTCTTTCCATGAAGACCTAGTCACGTCTTTACTTAGTTATGAATTTTTGAAGATTTAATGTTTTTCAATTTTTAACAGCACGGGCCAACGAAAGATGGCTTATCTTTCGTTGGCCCGTGCTAAGCCGAGTTTCTGGTTTTGCCCCTTCGCTTTGGTATAAAAGCAAAACGCCAATCATTCTCTTTCCATAAACACCTAAAACGGCCTTCAACTACACGTATTTACTTACTACTGAACGGCTGTTAGTGGTCGCGGCAAATCTCCGAGTTCAAAGTTGCGTATAATGACGTCACAAGCAGGCGCACTATTTTTGCAACTATTACTGATTTCAACGCCTTATATCTCGATAACTGGAAAAGTTAATAATATGAACTTTTAAGTACACAAAAAGAACGTCGAGTACTATATAAAAACGTATAAAAACAATATGGTGGAACAAGCCCATTAGTACGAATAATGTTATTGTGGAAAATAGACTAGCATAGATTTTTTATTTTTCAGTATGTTGTACCAATTCAAAGTATTTCATAAAAATATGTTTTATAGAACACTACATGATAAATTATTTAAAAAAAAATTGGTGCGTGTTCCTAATGCAGAAGTGTCAAAAAACTTTTTTTTAGGAAAATAAAAAAATGTAAAAAACATAGTTCTTTGAAGAATAATCTAATTCTGTTTGTTACTAATCCATCTGAATATATAAAGCACCAAATAATTGGCAAACGCAGTTTGTCAACAAAAAAAATAATAATAAAAAGATTGAGAATCGATTTTTTTACTCGAAAACTATAAGTTTTAGAAAGTCAGAATTTTACAGAATTACATCCAATGCTTACATACACTATACAAAAAAGGAGCAATGTTGCTTCAATGGCAGTTTTGCCATGCTTAAACGGTTATGCCCTTTATCAATTCTGGACGTTCTTAGGAACACTTATTTGTAAATACCATTTATATGCTTGCTGAAGATAAAATCCATGGATTAAATAGATTAGATTATTTGTCGTTATCACTATTTTAATAGTTAATTTATTTTATCGATGATCCTGTAAAATCGACTCAAATCCTTGAGTAATTTGTCTGTCGGTATATCTACTTAAGGATCAACAAGGAGAATTGAGATATTTGTAAGGGAGAGATTAATAATAACGATTATTTTCGCAACAATACGTTTTAATTACCTTATACAAAATGAAGTACTAGGGCTAGGGGAAGTATTAGGGCTTCTCGTAGATCGTAGATTATAGTATAACTAGTAAATTGCAAAGTAAAAACACCTACTTTTAATTAATAAAATAATCTACGACGTGAGTACCATTAATTATATTAATTTGCTAGTACATTCTCTATTCGTGTATATCTGGTTGTATAATCCAAAACTTTTCCTCAACAAGTTATATTTGTTAGCGTTTACAATGAGATATATAGACCTGTAGCCCAGGCGGTGTAGCTAATTTTGTCTATAAATCTCAAACATGTTCGGAGGCAGATGATTAATTTTTTATGAGTCCTTTGAAGTGTAATTAATAAGATCATCTAAAGTTTACATGATTTCCAGACCGGCAACATTAAACAAAAATTCAAAAACTTTTTTTTTGTATATTTTCCAAATTTTCAATGTGAGTCGATGTATGGGAAAATAAAAAATATTTTCATAAAAAGCATGCATTTTTAAGCAAAAAAATGTCTACAAATTTTTTTATTAATGTCACAGAATTTCCGTAAACTATTATATAATTAGAAGTAGTGGAGCAAGCGAGGTGCGAATCTGCGTATAGCACATATTATCTCAGGTACGTGTTACAGGGTGTAATCAGTTTCATGTCATTGAAAAAAACTGGTAATGGGGACCGACTAGACAAACAAAAACCTTTATGACTTTTCCCTCTAGGGGTACTTTGAAAAAAATTGATCTAGGTAAATATTTTTAATATTATGATAGACAACTATTGAGAACCACTGCTTTTCTTGGCAATGGACTTGTAGTTCCCAATTATACAACTTTTAAATTGTCATAAAAAAGTGCTCGCCGGCACACGCGGTGTCAAAGGATCATCGACCGCCTTTGATGGATCGCCTCAACCGAACTGAGACAAGTATAAAGAGGTAAATAATTCGTTCTCTCTTCTTGCACAATTGCAAGCAAATAATGGCCTTAGAGGTTTAAACAGAGCATTTCTTTACATGTGTGTTTTTTAATTTGGAACAAAATATTGGATTGTTTATAATTTAGAAAATTTAAATGTGGTTTATTAACGTTTGTAACATAAATGAGTGTCCTGGGTTAAAAGTTTGCTACCTACCTAAATGATTCAAAATCTCTGCATCTGCATCAATACACAGTTCGGTACGTCGAATTAAGGACATACGCACTTCGTTCAACACTAAACACTAAACTATCAACTAACGTTGTCAATAAAGAAAAATAAAATAAAAACTTGGTACAAAAGCCAAAAAGGAATACAAAAGGAACGAACAAGTAAGTTGTGTCTGTACGTAATCAAGAATTTGACAACTCGAACGTTGTCAATAAAATAAATCTTAACTGTAAATACACAATGACACGAAATTCAAAAATAACAAAAACAACGAACGTGTGTGCATAACGAAATACCCAGAGTAACTAAAATATTGCACAAGGGAGAGTTATAGTTTTCCTCAGATCAGATCTAGATCGAAACCTACCTCAATATTCCAGCAGTTCTCAAAAAATTTTATTGAAAATTTGCGAAATTTTTGTTTATTTTTTTTCTCCAAAACTGTGAGCTTTAGACCCCATGTTATATAAGGTTTTTTTGTTTGTCTTGTCCTTCCCTACCGCCAGTTTTTTTTAATGACATGAAACTAATTGCACCCTGTATATTGTGAAAATGGCATTATTAAACAATATTTGTTAGAGGAACTAATAGAAAATAATTATTATAAATGATACTTAATCTATAAAAAGTCATACACAAGATAGTAGCAGTAGAACAGGAGTCGAGCGAAGCCGACGCTTCCGCGCCGGTACCTGAATAAAGTGCTTTGTATTATTATACAGGTAGGCACATGTGCCTTTTCACTGTGTTCTATATATACGTGATACTCTTGTTTACTTATTATGTAACGATCAAAATATATTTCTTAGCGAACTACATTCACGAGACTGTAAATATCGGTATTTTTGCTAATCAGGTGATGCACTGAAGATTTAGAAAAACTTGAAGAATTATATAATTCTTTTTTTGAATATTTGAAAAGCTAGTATGTTTCACTTTATAACTGAATTTGTTTTATGTATCTAAGTGATTTTTTTTCTGAGATCCGATAACATGTAAGTATATATATTTATTCGACAAATTCAGAAATTACGAAATTATACTAATTTCAGAAGTACTGTTTATTTAAGGTGGCCATTCCCTAGAAAGAGACATCCGATAGGGAAATATTTACTATTTTTGCCCATTACTTTTTTTTCTTAATACGTATATTTAAAAAAACTATAAAAGTACCTAAGTAGAACTATAACAAGACTATTACTATGAATTTTCACTCAATAATTTCAGTGGTTTGCAAAATAGCTCGATTTAAAACTACGAAATGGGAAGATTAACATAATTTTTAAATTTAAATCGAGATATTTTGCAAACCACTAAAATTATTGAGTGAAAATCCATAGTAATAGTCTTGTTATGGTTCTACTTAGGTACTCTTATAGTTTTCTTTAATAAACGTACTAAGAAAAAAAAGTTATGGCTAAAAATAATAAATATTTCCCTATCGGATGTCTCTTTCTAGGGAATGGCCACCTTAAACTGCATTAACTTAAGCATATGTAATGGGGTAATTCAAGTACATACGGTTAGAAAAAAAATCTGCTAGAGTTCACGCCACCCTCCCATTTTGTTACACATGTCTTCGCCATTATGTGTCTAACTTAATAATTTCAAAATTAAATATTTTTTAGTAAGAAACACGAAACAAACAAATCAAACTAAGAAAGCTGCCTCCTTTTTTTTCGTCAGCTTGAACACATTGTGCTCTGATTTCTAAACAAAAACATCTTAATGACGTATAGCAGTTTTGCCACCCAACGCGCATGATGTATGGGCCCTGGGGATCGCCAGTGAATCGTCGTAGGCAGTTCATTCAGGACAAAAATTGTGAGTTCAAGAAGCTTATTATAGTTATCCCGGGCTTGTTATTTTCCAGTCACAGCTTTTTTAGAACTTCCAGATTACCTCGACCGAAGTGTTCAGTTTCCAACCTGGAGTCGAGACCTTCGTAATTTTGACGCGAAAATTTCTGTCAAACTTCCGTAAATCTTTAGATAACGATATCTCTTGAGAGCTTGATGGCCCAAAGCACAAAGTGAATATTTTAGACAGTACTATTTTCAGCATTTGATATCGACAAGCAGGTAATAACAGGTCACGGCCCACGCTCGGTTCAAAGAGAGTACATGCTCCTTCTTGTACCCGGTATGTGCAGAGGTTGTGTCAAAACTCATGGCTCAGACTTGTTTCTTCATATTCCACTGCTCTAACAAGTTAAAAACAGCATTAGTTGTTTGTTCTCCTGTTCCTGCTGTAAGTTTTGGTACGCCTAGCAATTTTTCGCAACCATTTCCAGAGATAAGTACCGGACTTTCTCTTTTCTATTAGGTCGGGCAATATTTTTCTGTCCCAATGTACTACAAGCAGATATTCCAGTGCAAAGGTTTATCTGATGCGAGCATTAAATTCTGCTCTGGCTTTCTTCCGTGCTCATCGGATTGTGCTTCGGGAAATCGGGAGAGAGAATGGGTCACGACCAAGTGCAGCAGTAAACGGAATCATCAATTTCTTTGCCTCTCGATCAGTAATTTTGTTAGGATCTAAGGCACTCGTAACATGTGGTGTAAATATTTTACTAGTCGAAGGCAAACTATCAGTTCTCTTACTCTTATTTGGAGAAGACACAGTATACTCTTTATCCTCATCTTCGTGAGCATCACTAAAAGAACTATTGGAGCTGGAATGAAACAGTTGTTGGCTTGAAAGTAGGTACCGATGTGGATATGGATATTGTGGATTCAACATTTTCAGCAGCTTTCTGTCTGTGTTCCTCAGCTCTTTGTTTGCGCTCTTGTGTGCGTTCTATTTGCCTCTCAAGTTTCTTATCTAACGAAATCATTATCATCTTGCGTTCTCCTCTCTGGTCAACAAGAAATTTGTCTTATTTCTCGAAAATTTTCCGAAGACCAAAAGTAGTTCGAATATTTCCTCCGAATTATCATACAATATACAAAAATGAGGTAATTTTCGAAATACAATATATATTATATATAATAATAATAATAATAATAATACCTTTATTAATCCAATAGATCATACAAGATGATATAGGATAAGTCAATAATTGCATAATTATGAATAAAGAGTTTACATATTTGTGAGCTTACAACACAAAACAATAATTTTTCTACAATATGTTATGTCATTAAGTATTCATCAACAGAATAAAAATCCTTTGAAATAAGATAAGTTTTAACAGTTGTCACAAATCTTTTTACACTTACAATATTTTTTACTTCACTGCCTAATTTATTGAAGAGAACAGAGCCCACGTAATATGGGTTAGCTTTGTAGAGTTCCAGCCTGTGAATTTCATGCTGTAAATTGAAGCCATGACGTGTCGAATAATGATGATGCTTATTCAGTACGTCAAAATTAAGATGGATTCTTTTTTACCAGTTTTAAGACTTCTAGTATATATAAGCAAGGCAGAGTCAAAATGTTTTATTCAATGAATGTTCTTTTACACGATTCTCTAAACGGTAACCAAACATGCAGCGTATGGCTCTTTTTTGCAACACAAAAATCCTATTTGAGGATGTAGAATTACCCCAAAAAATAATGCCGTAACGGAGCCTTGATTCCATGTTGGAGTAAGAGAACACTTTTACTGTTGTAGTACTAGTTATTTGGCGAAGTCTTTTTAATGCAAAGCAATTGCTGGCACATTTATTAAAAATAAAATTTATATGTGATTTCCAGTTTAGAGAAAGGTCAATATGAATTCCAAGAAGTTTAAAAGTGGTTACCTGTTGTATTGATTTACCGTTAAGTTTTAATAGAGGACTGGATAGATAATTTGCTCCTATGGGGTGGAACTGCAATGAATAAGTTTTGTCTAGATTCATTAGTAAATTTTTTTCAATAAAATAATGGTTGAGTGAAAGTAAGTTTGAGCTTAGCTTGGAAATTAACACTTCCAAATTAGCTTCACCTGCAACAATTGTGACGTCATCTGCAAAGGTACTGGAAAAAATTGATAAAATTGAGTCTAAATCATTTATGTATAATAAAAATAGTAGCGGCCCGAGTACACTTCCTTGCGGCACCCCAATATCAACAGGCAATTGCTCAGAGCATTCTCCGAGATAACTAACACATTGTTTCCTATTATTTAAATACGACGAAATGAGATTTTTACAATGACCACGCAGGCCATAATGTTCAACATTATTTAGTGGAACATCGTGATCTACGCAGTCAAAAGCCTTAGAAAGGTCGATAAAAATTGCCATAAGTTTTTTTCCTTCATCTATGTACTTGTAAATGAAATGTAAAATGACCATTAAGGCAGAAATTTTAGACCTGTTTTTTCTAAACCCGTGTTGGTTAGGAGAATATAGTTTATTTGACTCTAAAAAAGCTATTATTCGTCTTGAAAGTAGTTTTTCAAATATTTTCGAAAAAACAGATAATAACGCAATTGGACGGTAATTTTTAAGTTGGCTGTTGTGACCTTTTTTTTGGTATAGGAATAATTTTTGACATTTTCAGGAGATTTGGAAATTGGCCGTTTTTAAAGCATTCATTGATTATGTGAGTTAATGGTTTTGCAAGTTGTCTTGCACACTGTTTTATTACTTTTATAGAATAGTCGTCAGGACCAATAGCCTTGGAATTTTTCAAATTGTTAATTACGTCTATTACTTCAGATATTGCTACAGGTTCTAAATAAATAGATTTGTTAGTTATAGGTATTCTAGTGGTGTTTGTGCGATTTGCTTTATTTTGTGGTACTAAAAGTGATTTGGGTAGATTAACAAAGAAGTTACTAAATTCATCAGATATCATTTTTTTGTCAGAGATTGTATTTCCTCGTATTTCCATGTCCGTGTTATTTTTTGAAGTTTGTCGATTTTCGAAAGTAGTATTAATTACTCTCCGTACAGCACTAGATTTGTTTGCCGAGTGTATCATTAAATTATCAAAATACATCTTTTTAGCTTGACGTATAACCCTATTGTATATTTTCTTGTATATTTTATAGTGTTCTTTTCCAATTATATTATTTTTTTGATAAACAAACAGTTCTTTTAATCGTACGGATGATACCTTGATACCTGCAGTTATCCAGTCCCTATTTTTGATATTCAATTTTTAGTAACAAAGGTAAAACTTATTGATGATTTGCTTAGCGTTATATTAATATACAATGATATGCATAAGAAAGGTGAGACTTTCCGCTTTAAAATGATACCTTAGTTTTTTTAATTTGTGTAAATTGCGTTTGTCTAGAAAAGTGCTCTTCGCGCGCCAAGTACTGCAAAACGCACGGGCAACCTTGCACCGCGCTTCATTCAGTATCTCAATTTCACTAATTCTTTGTGGAAAATCTGTGATATTAGACAAAATTTTTGTGTGAAAATATTATGCTATTTCTAAAAATATATTTTATTTTCCCATAAGTCGACTCATCATGTCAAAAATTTTGGAAAAACTCCGAAAAAAAGTTTTTGATTTTTTTTACGTGATATTATTGCTTACCATCCAAAAGACGCATGAAAAAAATCATCCGCCTCCGATTTGTTTAGAGGTAAATATCTCTAACGGCTGGGCTACTAGTGCTCTTGGGACTTGTTGAACTAGGTGTATTTAGTTCCTTAATAATTAAGTCTGCAGTATGTAAATATTAAATATGAATTTTCTCACATTCTAGAACAGTCCATAAGTTCAGTGAGGTCCATAGGTTACAAATAAATTCATTATCTTCGTAATTTAGAATTTATGAGTAAAGTCCTGAAACACGTAAATATTTAATTCTAAAATGAAATTTTCTGAATATAATTTTGTACCTCTCCCTTTAACCCCCTTGTAGTGCAGCTATCCTTTAAAATTTTTAAATGGAATGAGGGTGCGCATGATAGCTCATTTGAAAAGGTTTCTAATTCTCTATCCAGCAATATGAGGTTTTTGAATTTTGTGCATTCTTCATTAAGAAAATTAAATTTGAAAATTTTAAAATGTATTTAAAATGTATCTTAACACTCCGGGGAAATTAGGAAAACGTTACGGAAAGTTTTGGGACTAGCTAAAAATGGGTCTATCCCCTACAGAATTTCCGCAGGAATCCGAAAAAAATGGTGTTGACCACTCAAAATGGTGGCTTCAATTGTTGCTTAACTTTTTTTTCTTTAAAACTCATTTTTCAACTTAGTTTCTTGCTTATATATCTTCACTTGTAAAGGTCGTAGAAAGACATTTGACCCGTCAGTTTCCTTGTCTTGAACTCTCCTATAAGGTACGCCTACGCATTGAAATTGTCAATAACATTTTATGGCAAACAACTGAAAAAATTTAATTTGTAGATCCTCGAACTTCGAAGTAATGTAGAAACAAATGTAAAAGCCGTATATTAACGATATTATAAGAAATAGTACATCTTTTTACCCTTGGAGAAATGCGCTTTGTTTCGTTGCAGAATATCATTTCCTTTTTTTGCAATTATTTGTTATTCCAACTGAGACAATTATAACAAAAGATCAAATTAATATTTTACAATTCTGCTTGTGTTCATACATCCTGTTTGATGTATATTTTCATAATCAAAAAGAATATTGCAAAAAAAATTAAATTTTCGACTTTAACACGTAAAAAACAAGTTTGCAACTTAAGTAAATGTAAATATTTAGGCGGATTTTGCACAAAATTTATTGCAACCAGCGGCATTTTAATCGTCATAAAAAACACGAATTTAAAAAAGTTTGTTCTACGATGCTCTGAAGCCGAGATGTGAACAAATTCTATGCAAAATCCACCGAGATATTTACATTTGTTTAAGTTGCGTAAAGAAACAGAAAATTGAAATTTTTTTGGAACATTCCTCTTTTTGATTATGAAAACATTTGTCAAATAGAATGAATGTATGAATCCTAGCAGAATTATAAAATATTAATTTGATCTCAATTTAAGAAGAAAATATGTTAATTGCAAAAAACGTAATTTATAATTTGGGACGGATCAAAGTGCATTTTTAATGGTGAAAATATGGATTATTTCTTATAATATCGTAAACATACGGATTTAACATTTGCTTTTACATTATTTAAAGTTCCAGGATCGAAAAATTTAATTATTTCAGTTTCTTGCCTTAATATGTATTAATAATTGAAATCTCGTTAATTACGTAGACGTATCTTATAGGGAAGACGACGACTAAAGCGTCTTTCTACGACCTTTACAAGCTATGATATAAGCAAAAAACTAAGTTGCAAAATGAATTTTTAAAAGAAAAATGTTAAATAACAATTGAAGCCGCCATTCTGAGTGGTCAACACTATTCTTTTCGGAAATTCTGTAGGGGATAGGCCAATTTTCAGCTAGTCCCAAAGCTTTCCTAGAAATCTGAAGCTAACTTCCCCGGACTATAAAAAATTTGTGCCTATGTACCAAATATCTGTCAAATCTGACCTTTTCGATTAATTTTATATCATGTCATAACATTCAATTTAAATATATCGTCTATTCCGATACGCAGGTGGTAAAATACCCAACAAAGAGAAGGAAGTAAAAAGGGTTTCTTTTTATATATCAGAAAAAATGATAATTTCTTTATTTGCTACATCTTTGCCAACTTATGATTCTAGTTATTTATCGCTAATTGTCAAGTTGATCATTCTTTTAACAATGAGTCTTTCGGTTACTGAAATAATTGAAATTTTGTTATTATTAGGATGTGGTAATAAAACAAGAACGCAGATGAAGGTAATAGTGCACTCTGTGACTCGGATTGAACCTCGAAAAACACAATTTTTTTCTAGCCTAACGAAACTATGTCCTCCCCCCTTTATCGAGGATGCTGAACACGATGGTAGTTGTTAAATCTCTCTCCGAGGTCACCCCACCCCCCCAAACGGCCAATAACTACCCCCGAAAGGGGTAAACCGCGTATCCGCCGTCTCCTACTAGCCAAACCTGTGTTACCTCCGTTTTCGAGGATGCTGAGTACGACGGTGATGTTGAGACCCCTCTTCAACCCCCGCCAACCCCCCAAACGGCCAAGAATCACCCCCCAAATAGGTGAAACGCGGATAGGCCGTCTTCTCTCGGCTACACCAGCAAAAACTCCCCGTTTCGAGGATCCTGAGTACGATGGTATTGTCGAGACCCCTTTTCGACCCTCGCCAATCACTAAACGGTCAAAAACCAACCTCGAAAGGGGCAACCGGTGGATAGGCCGTCTCCTACCAGCCACCGGTGTCACCACTATGCTCAGCATCCTCGATAACGAGGGGTAACACAGGTTTAGCAGAGAGAAGACGGCCTATCAGCAGTTCACCCCTTTCGGAGGTGCTTGTTGGCTGTTTGGGGGTTGGCGGGGGTCGAGGAGGGTTCTCGTCATCATCATCTTGCTGAGCTTCCTCAAAAATGGGGGTAACACATGTTTGGCTGGTAGGAGACGGCGGATACGCAGTTTGCCCCTTTCGGGGGTAGTTTTTGGCCGCTTGGGGGTGGGATGACGTCGGGGAGAGATTTAACCACCGCCTTCGTGTTTAGCACCCTCGAAAATGGGGGCGTGACACAGACTCGTTAGGCTAGGAAAAAATTCGTATTCCTGTCCGATTTACAGAATGCACTAGGATGAGAAATCGTCAATACTAAGTATCCTGTCCATCGCATTTCTCAGTCTACAGTTAGTAGAATAGATATCAAATTTCGTGAATTTGAAAATGCCACAGATATTCTTAAATCTGGTAGGAAATGCATTTTTAACGACTAAAAGAAATCGGATAAATTGTTAGATATTTAAGATAATCCACATAAACCTACAAGACAAGTTGACGCCGATAATGATGTTAGTAAAACGTTCATATTGCGTCTTCTAAAAAACGAAAAATTCCGCACATATAAAATTCATTTGGTTCAAGAACTAAACGACGATAACCCTGTTTGCCGAGTGGAATTTTGCAAAATCATGGCAAATAGATGTCAAGCTTATCCGTTATTTATGAAAAACATTATTTTTTTCTGATTTGTCTTAAATGGAACAGTGACACAGACTCGTTAGGCTAGGAAAAATTTGTGTTCCTGTCCGATTTACAGAATGCACTAGGATGAGAAATCGTCAATACTAAGTATCCTGTCCATCGTATTTCTCAGTCTACATTTAGTAGAATAGAAAATTGGATGACAAGATTTGAAGGGTAAAGGCTAAAAAGGACGAGGGCCCAAAATCGATTTTTGAGATAAATATGCTAAAGTATATAGCCCGGCATCTAGAGTTTCCATATACCTAACTGTACAAAGTAAAAGAGATAAGAATCAGGAGTTATAAGAAGTTAAGCAAGTCAGTGACTACTATTTCATAACATAACTATTTGGACATATATCCTTTTCCCCTGTCTTAACATGCATCACCCTATTTTCAATTTCATTCCGTACGTTGAAACAATATAAATGATTAGTGGTTTGTCTAAAAATAAATACACAAAGTCTTTACTGAACATTTGATCAAAGTCGGTAATGTATATGGATTAAGAAATATGGGATTCTAAGTTTTAAAATTCATTTTTATCGAAACTAACATTTTGTGACCCTCGCCCTTTTTAGCCAGTACCCTTCATTTGCTAATTTCTATTACCAAATCTGCTCCATCATAGAAAACTCCAAGGGTTATCTGTTTAAAATTTAGCAGGTCAGCATATCCTACGAATTCGTCGTATTAATTTTTGTGTTGTTTTGTTCTTACTTTTAGCCATACTATTTTAATTATTGAAAGCTGTCAATGCACAATTTTAAAAAAACTTAATTCGGCAATAGGTTCACCAACAACTTACCACCTATCAAAATGGTTATCATCGAAGTTCTAAAATTTATCCAATGCGTGACCTAGTTTCTAAATAATTAATTGTAATGAGTTTATCGGGAAAAAAGATACAATATCAAGAATGTGAAATTTTGATCTCTTTCAATCGCTGTTCTTTGTTTCCATGTGTACCAACCCCACAAACCTTAGAACATCTGTAGGTTTTACTCAAATTAAATAATATTAGTTAAAAAGAAACTAAGGATTATATTGACCTTATTAAACTTCGCATGAGGTAAACTTGTTTCTAATTTGATAATACATTCTTCAAGCAATATAAAGAAACTGCACTAGATAACTCTTTGTCATCTTTCATATGAATGAGCATGTCCGAAACAGAGTTAAAGAAAAATTCGAACATAGTTGAGATGTGTTAATGATAAATTCACAGTATTCGATACAAAGGTTGTACACGTAGACAACTTTGTTTCCAAAGGAAACAATTTACATACGAAATGAAAACCAACAAACAACTACCATTTATATATAGGTCTATTAATAATTAGGACTAGCGAAAATAAATTGGAATTTGATATACACAGACAGAATAAACATCAGCACTCTAAGATATATCCCTAATGCCTCACACCATTGTCCCCAGCACAAAATGGTAGGTCTCTATTTTTTATTCACCGTGTATTAAGTTTTTCTCTGAGTGAACAAAGATTTGAAAAGGGGAAATATTAAGAATATTGCTAAGAATAATGGACACCCTGTAAGTTTAGTCCTGCTTTGGCAGAATTTAACATATAGATATGACAGTTCTTTACATATCGGAGAATGAGTTGCCACAACTTTTAAGCAACCCAAAGGATAAAATTAAATCTAATCAAAGGTTCGAGATTTATGAAATTATCTGTAAGGATTGTAGATTGAACTATGTTGGATAAACAAAATGTCCAATTATAACGAGATTCGATGAACATATGGCCTGTCCCAAACACGGAAACCCCGTCTCCAGAGGCAGCGTCATACCAAATCTTCCAGCGATTCTAGAATTAATTAAGTAAACTAGATCGCGTCGATCAAATAAAGAATAGCAATTGAATAAATTATAAGGAATTAATTCGAAAATTAGATATTCTATCTGTATTATTTGCAATAAGAAAACACCAAAAGTTTTGTGTGGAGAGGGGACTCAGACACAGAGGCTCCTTATTGCAGAATACAAAATCTACTTCCCAAATTTTATGTACTTTTTATACATGGTGTGCGTTCCCTATTATAAATAAGCAAGTAAAGAATTTCATTAGTTAAGTAGTTACAGGACCATTTAATGACGTGATTCATGTAACGTACGTGACGAACGCCAGCTTGCATGTTTATGATATTTCCACTATCAAATGATTGTAGATATGTTATATATTACGAGTATTAATAAAAATAATTTGTATCTATTTTTACTAGATAGTATGATTCCAGGTAAGAAGGTGAGTTGTATCCTCTTGTTTATACCCCCCTTCCCGTGGTCCTTCTTGTGATGTTTATTATAATTTAATGCCCTGACAGACCCCAGGGCGAGAAGCGTGTGTCCATGTAATTCCTCATTTTGTTCATTTATTTCTGCTCATGTTGTGTTAGGTTTTATTTTATTATTCTATATTATAAAATGCTCTTGTGTGACTGGCTGTATGGTCTATGACCCAAAGCCATAAAAAAAAAAAAAAAAAAAAAGGTGAGTTGTATATTTTCATCGACATATGTAATGGGAATGCCACTCATTTGGATTTTTGTATGATTATAGAGAAACAATGTAAATGTGGTATTTTAGAAGCTGACTTAAACATTTTGAATAAAAAATTAAATCGCAATGCTAATGGCTCCTTCCTAAGAATAGACCTGTTGCCGCAGGCATTCCTGCTGAGCGCAGATATGTTTTAATATCTAAGGAATGCGGGAGATGTTAAAAAACCCGCATGTGATACTTAATTTAACACAATGCTTTAGTGTAAATAGGTCGAACTGTAGCAACACCGGTTGCTTTTTATTGTTGGAGATACTCGTGGAATTCGGGGACAGATGGCCCAAGACGTAGACTCAGGACTACGAATACATGGGAGAAGAACCCAACGCAAACTGAAAAAAAACAGTATTTGTTTTTTTTTGTGATTATTTCCTAAGGACTCAAATTGGACGTAAAAATCAGCTAAGACGTAATTTCTACATTTCTGCAGGGTATGAGGGAAACTATCTCACTTTAATATTTTTTATAGATTCAGAACCTGCTTAAACGAGTTTTGAATACAAATCACATGTTAAATTTCTTGGACAGTAAAATCCTTAAATTATTATACTCTTCGCAAATACAAAACGAAGAGTATATTGCATTCAGCCGGTACATTTTTAAAACCGGTAATATTGCTCGTACCGAAAAGAATTTTCGTATCACTGTGTTTGTGATCGAATTCTGAACAATTTTCAAAATGTGCATCCGGCCGTCTGTCTGCCCGTCTGCCTGTCCGTCTGTCTGTCCGTCCGTCATGTCTCTTGTAAGCACGATAACTTAAGAACGAGAAGTCCGATTGAAATTCGGATAGTAAGTTAGTGTTAGCTAGAGGAAGCACCCAATTTTTGAACAAAATTGATCAATAAATAAAAAAGTGATTAACTTTTTAATTAAAAAAAAATATACATATATATTTTAATGTTTTGTAATAAAACTAAAAATGTTTAAGACTAATATCATTTACAAAAATATTGCGAAGAGTATCCTATAGAATGTGCAACAACTAAAAAGAGCAGTAAATCGGCGAAGAGCATAATGGTTAGCTTGTTGGTTGGTTATCTCATTAAATCCTTATTAGTTTATCCTCGCACAGGAGACCTCTTGCTTAGATCTCGGTATGTATGCTAAATAAAGACTGTTGACAAAATGCGTCTGTGATCGAGCTAACAGCAAGTACTACTTTTTGGATTAAATGTGGTGAACCAAGCTTAAAGAGGGCATATCAGAGAAAACCGCTGCCTAAGGAATCACTACTTGCACATCCAGATTTTCCATCCAACTCGCTTTAAAGGAAAGCATCGACTAATTTGCATTCTAGTATGGGGAAATAACTGATCATAGTATGTTAATAATATTTGAGGCGGATGTAATAAAAAAAATTGAGGAGTTTTTAGCATATACTCCAAAAATGAAGTTTCTGGACTTCTGGACTCTTAGTAACTTCCCAATTTACCTTCACATCCCAGGACTTCAACCGAATCGTCTCAATACATACGTGTACCAAGAGTGAATATCTCTATTTTATTTTATCAACTCCTTTAATAATAGAGTACTTACCCCCAACCACTTCAACGGAATCATCTCAAAATATAATCTAGTTCCAGATGTCGTTATATTACATACGTGTACCAAATTTCACGTGAATATCTTAATTTAATTTTATCAACCCCTTTAATAATGGAGCGGGTGTGGTGGAGGGGATGAAAAATGCGATAAAAAATTTGGGCTTCTAGTATATACAGAAAGTTCCAAATTTCTGTAGTCTTACTAGATTGCTTTACCTATTTCCCCTATTTACCCCCCAACCCTCCACCGGATATGTTCAAAGAACAATCCAGTTCCAGATTTCGTTTTATTACATACGTGTACAATTTTAAGTCAATATCTTAAACCGTGCAGGAGAAAACCTACGCACAAAAAAAAAGTTACAGAGAGACAGACCGACAGAGAGACAGACCGACAGAGAAACAGACCGACAGAGAGATAGACAGAACATTTTCTTTCTCTCAAATTTAAAATATCGACGTTTCATGACATTTTAAACCTATTTCAGCAATAAAAATTTTTGAAATTTTTCTTACGATTACTATACTCCCACTCCACTACGGGGATGTGGAAGTAATATAACCAAACCAAAATTAAATAAAATATAATAGAGCTCTGCCAAAGAAAGTAACTTCATTACAACCAAAGACAACCATTGGCGTAATGCAGTCAACTACCCGAAAAGATTTCAGTTAGGATGTTATACTTGGTTCAAGACTATGAATCATCTAATATACGACTATTTGAATAGCAACTTCACATCAAACAATTAAGTAGGTAAATACTGTAGACTTGCTTTCTCTAATAATTCATTTACCAATCAATAGCAATTTAATCGGCATATTAAATTTAACGTTAATAATATTGCAACAACCAGATTTAGTGGGAAGCTCAGTACCTACCACACTTGTTAGTTGTTTATCGTACCAGTCATACAATGGCAATTGACATATTATTAACATAGCTTATTTTTACTCTTTTGGATATTATGAGTTGTTGATAAAAATGTTATATAATCAGAATATTCATAAGTAATGATACACAGTTCAGCAGTGAAGTCCAGAGATTAAAATAAAACAAGTTCATAAGTCTGAATTCCTGAATATTCGAAAATCACAGATGGAGAAAAAGATGCTTTGGTTCACTTGATTACAAATTCATATTTTTGGAATAAATCATTCATCCACATTCACAAAAATATACAAGAAAATCTTTATCATATTGCCTCGGTCCTGTTGAAAATTTGTTACAAAATGGTCTTCCAGTTAGACTGTTGCTTTTCTCACTTCTCTAAAGTGACAGAATATAATATGGTACTTATAACATTTTTCAAAAAACATTCTTTACCTGATCCTGTGATATAAAGGTCACAGATGTAAAGATTATTTTCCAGTAATGTAGGTACTGGACAATTGTAGTTTCCTCAGACATTATTTGTAATCTTGTGATACTTCTATTGCACTATTTTATTCAACTGGTAAATTGTTTATTTTGCCATCTATTATTTAAAGTGTTTAGTAAAAGTCCATTATTTTTACAAAACTAAATGTATTACAAAAATGGCACAAATCATTCATGCAAATTCAGGGTAAATAGACTTTCTGAATTAATTCTCAAATTATATTTGTTTGTAAATTATCTTTTCCGTAATTAAGCAACAGTAGTTATCTCTTTTACTGACTTGTTCGTGAAGTTCATAAACATGTCTACTTTTAATAAACACAATTGTCTATTTTTAGATTACGACAAATAAAATTACATTCTCTAAAAGATTGTTTTACGAAAATATCGAGTATTAAGGATACTTCTAGCATACTTTGGTCATGCTTGGTATATTAAAAACAACATTAAACAACAATTACATTAAATAATCCATTGCTCATAATCGTAGGCAAAAAACCGTAAATGAAATAATATTATAATTGAGTATCATTATAGTTATACATATATTGTGTTTGATAATCTCAATGAACATGCCACACTCCTAAAATATAATTTATTCTGATTATAGCAGTCATATTTTGCAAATTAATTCATGCACATGTAGTATTTCAGATTTTAATGGTACTACTAAAATACATATTAGGCAAAGAGATGACTGACTAGGTATAGGTATGGTTCAAAGACAATGCGAAGACCTACTGGTTTTTAAAATGCTATTGCAGAAACTACTTAATATTGCCAAATTGAAAGACAACATCCTTTTAATGTTTGTGGCGTGAAGAATAGGTTTATATTCGTCATGTGTTTTAAATTAATTTAACCATACCGGAATGGATTATCTATAATAATATTAATGTTAACTTTTGTGCTCTTAAATTAGTCTATCTATAGACATATCTGGGGGCCTCATGCTCTTCTTAAACTGCAGTGCAACTCTGACAGAACCCTGCTACGTGCGACATTGCAGTGAATAAATGGAATAATGTAGTCATCTCCTTGCTAGTACGACTTATAAGCACAGGATAATATTAAAGAATATTTCTGATATTTAAGCTGATGTCGATGTTAATGGGCACGATAGCCAAGTGTGTAAGGCGCTAATACCTTCTTAGTGGAAAGCTCAGTACTATTATTTGTTTCCACGTCAAGTAAAGTACGACAAGGGTGTGCGACAACTACAGATTGCTGGTGTCAATAACGCCAACATAGTTTACTGGTCTGCGTTGTTGACATCAGTTACACTTTTCAGTCCTTACTTCAACATCATCTATGTTGAGGAAAATCTCATCAAGTATGACTTTCAAATTCTTTCAACCATTGAATTCGCTTACTGAGGGTGGTGCTACTACAAAACTGACAAGAAATATTTCTAACTTTCCTCATTAGATTGTGCAGAGCTAGTCTGGTATGAAATTATATTCCATTAAGTTGGGTGGCGGCTAAACATGGTCAGATAGAACCAGGTCCTAAATATCTTACACTTATTAGCTCTACAATTCTGTTGAAAGATTTGGAAAAGTTGCTAGATCGATATATCAAAGAAACCGTCTTCAGTCTTAATTATCTCATTGTCCATCAGTATGCCTACCAGCTGAAAAAGTCTACAAAACCAGCATTCAGTTACCTAATTGGGAACATCATGAAATTATTTCAAGGAAAAGAGATTGGGATGTTGACCTCTCTTGATATTGAAGGAACAACTAGGCATTGACTGAATTAGAGTTATGCTCGAAAATAGAATTATAGCATCTTTATAGAGGAAAATGGTCAATTTTAGTGCCTACAAGACGAGAGGGATTGCACTGGATAAATAGTTTAACTGGAACTCCCACTACGAAGCGATACTCACCAGAACAAGGTCTGGTCGATATGTCCTATATCTCATGGACACAATTGCGGCTTTGATACTCAACAAATACCAATGGTAGTATATGTTTTCGTAGTTTGGTGTTTGAAGCAGCTATAATTAATAAATTAAAAATAAACTCTTCAACAACTACAGAGACTAGTAATGACTAGCGCAGTAAGTACTACACAATCAACTGATCTAGAAAACCTCCTGGATCTACCTTCCTCCACATTGGTGAGATAGACTAGAGCAGCAACGTACAGACTCCGAGAGATTATTAAGCAGTCTAGTATCACGGAATACAACAGTGATAAAATCCTGATAATGGATTCATGTGATGTCTACCAACTACGAGTTACCTCTAACAATCTATTCTCTGAAAAAGATGAATTGGATCGAAATAGGACCTATCAGCAGAGGGCAGATAAAAGTTGTTGTTTTACAGAGAGTCCCAAAATTCCCGAAAAACAGTAACGAGCCAAGCAGATCTTAAATGCTATCGCAGCGCTTCTAAAACGGTTTGAAACTATAAGAAAACTCTAACTCAATTGAGCAGAAGTAACAAATTACCTCTGATCTAGATACCTAGTCACTATGCCATGGAAGGAAAGGAAAAATTGACTCCTTCAGCAGAGAAGGTAGTATCTAGATTTATGGAATCAGAACCAGTACTTTGCGTATCGTCGAGTACTGCCAATACAACCAGCTTAGCTTAAGTTCAAAGAAACACTCTTGTGTCGGCAAGAACTACCAGGGTTAGTTCATTCATGCGAATTTATCAGGTGTTCTTTGAAATCAATAATTAAAAATGTTATCGAGTTAACATGTCTAGATGTAACATTATTGTCTTGTTTACTGGGCACTGCAGATTGAATCTTCATTTACACAGACTTGGACTGACGGAAAACGCCGAGTGTCGTTTGTGTACGTGCTATGTATTTGTCTCGATGCAGAAGGAATTCGGTTCTTATTATTTGGCAAGATACAACTCTTGCCAGAGGATCTGGTCGGTCTCTTATTCAATACGGTTTACAAATTTATTAACAGGCTCAACCTACCAGATCAAACATAACTAAGGTAACAATAAGGCTACAATAGATCGAGTGGTCGCAATGAAGGATACGATGTAAGCTCACACATTTATCAACCCACCTAATCTGTCGTTATATAAGTTATTATAAACAAAAATTAGTATTTTACCCTGATTAAATGAAAATCATCAAACACGTTATGGATAGGTATATGTAAGATATTAAAGAGCATGATATAACTTAACTATTGATAATACTTGCTACTGCGAATGTGAGATTTATTGAATGCAAATAGCATGATCGGCACTTTATCAGTAAAGTAACAGAAACAGACCTGTTAATTTAGTCAATTCGGTACAAGAAAAAAGAACGATAAGTGGCGGTCAACTTTTAAATTCATCTAAAATTAACATACGATCAAATGTTCAAGGAAAAATCAAAGCATTTAAAAATAAATAACATTTCGTTATATCAGCTCGAATATAATCTTATTTTTTCCTTTAATTTTATAAATATTTAATTTCACATAAAGTTGAGTGCTTGAATTAGATTTAAAATTATATTGAAACAAAAAAAATCACGCACCTTATTCTCGTAGACGCTGGAGGAGTATTATGAAGTGGGCTTTGTCCAGGTAATTCTCTAATTGGTGGCAATCGATTAACGTGATTTTTCTCTGGCCGACAATAATCCTGCAATCTTACTTTCATTGCATGTTGCTGAGATCTTCGTATGGCTCCTGTCGCGGGCTGTCGAGGGTATGCGCCTAGGCAGTGCCCGCCGCAACATACTGAGCCTGCAAAACCAATTTTTATTATATGCTAAAATTTTGAAAATATAAATAGTACTTAGAACTAACTATTAACTACTACTTTTTGGAGTCAACCATGGTACAAAAGTGTATAATTTACAATGCGCTTTTTAATTAACTTCGTTGGCCTTAGAAGGAAGGTATATTTTTTTTATAATTTTCTTGTCATTGTTTGTATTATTTTTTTTGTCCTCTCTAATTTATCTGATTTAATAAAGAGATAACACGTGTATGCTATAATTGTTAAGTGACAACAGGTATAGTGACGATCGTACCGGACTGTACTTGATCAGTATATGTGTGCCACGCCTAAGGTTTTTAAACTGCTGTAGTCCAAATTGCAAAAATAGGCTACCATCTCTTGACATTTTTTTTATTCACCTATGTCACAGAATATCTAAATCATAGCTACGTAAAAAGATAGTGTAAGATCAGTAGTCAGTGTTGAGTATAATATAAATACAGAAGGCTTACCTCTGGAGGCCTAGTTACTATATGCACCATGTGCGAGAATAGGTGTATTGCAATAAACAAGCGACTATGTGGACATGTTTTGGTGCTCTTTTTATTTGTGGGATATTCATTCGGTATTGAGTTTTGTCAGTTAATAACAGAATTCAAAATTTTTGGGAAGGAGGCATGAGGTTGCGGAGCTAGGTTTTACCAAGAGGTAAAATATATTAAATAGATATAAACACAATAATTTAGGAGCAAATATTATTTTGAGGTACTATGCCACATAATTGAAGCACTTCCAAGTAGCAACAAACATAGGTACATTCCTACAGTATCTTCCTTCAATGATGGTGGTTGTATTATCCTTAAGTATCAAGTCATGTTCGCACAGAAAAAATAGCCAAATTATTTTACATGCAGCAGATATGGCCGAGAACAGGACCAAATTAGTTATCTGATGTAATTGTATTTGCAGTATCGTTTCCCCCTTTTTTCAAATGGTACAAGGACTCAGTCTGTAAAATTTATGGATAGAATTTATGCAGGCAAAAACCGTACAATATCGCCAAATCATTGAGCCAACACAAACGTTTGAGAATGAGAAGTTTCCATGCTTTTACATGATGTGAGAGAGTGTCTTTATTTACAGCAAGAGGGAAGAAAATGGTTCAGAAAGCATAGATGGCGATTTGAAGGCGATATTCCTTTTAGCTTATTTTTTTATTTACATATTTTATTATTTTATTTTCTCATTCGGGCGTTTGCCAGATGCTAGATTCCAGTCTCTGGAAGAGTCTATTTCCAAAGACGACCATCATAATGCCAATGGAAACACACTAATTCATTCAAGCTTCCCTAGTTTAGCATTCCTTACGTGCGATATTTCAAGCAAGTATGTGGTAGTGTTACTGTCATACTTCGCAATTATCCTCTCGGTTCACCAAGCTTTTGGGAATCAATGGAACAACATGACATTTGGCAATCAATGTGGTCAAAGTTACTTAAAATTTCTAATGCATTGCCGCGAACTAGAAAATACTGTTGCGATTCAAAGTGATGTTCTCCCTTGTGCGCTTTACAGTGCAAACGTAAAGAACAATAAGTATTGGAACAGAAGAACAATATGTTTAAAAAATATATCCTTATCGGACTGTACACCCCTCAAATTAGTCAAAATGTCCCACATAAATTCTATGTTGGCGCAAAAGATATATTAAACACCACAATCGATGTATAATTTATACATTTGAATAATGTGTGCACCATTATCAAAAATAGGTGCCATATTGGGTCGTACGGTTTGGCCATGAGGTGCTGTGGATGGAATCGCTTAAAACTATCTACAATACAACTGTGCCAAATATGCTTCTTTTACAGAATGAGGATTGATTAATCAGGATTATTTCAAGCCATAGCGAGATGAGACACAAATGCGCTTAGCTCTCGTCAGTAGTCAATAATGTATTAAATTCATTAAATTTTGTTATGAGAACTAATTACCATTTTACTCTCGATTTTACTAGTGCAATTTTAACGTTATAACTTATAATAGAGAATGAAGTTAATTTACTATGTCAATTTAAAATCATTATTAAATTTAAAATAGATTACAATATATTAAATAATTATTTTCAATTATGGAACAATTAAAACAAAAATTGTAACACTTTCTCAGAAATTTTGTAAAATAAGTTGGTCTACGTTACAAGATGAAGGTACGCCGTTATTCATATTGGTTTTTCTGTAGATAATGCTGTAAAAAGAGGTTAATACATAAGATGTAATTGTTAATCTAATAAATTGCTATTATTATAGGTGCTTACTTGACGCAAACACATCATTATATTGCACTTATTTCGAATTTGATTATAAATTTGCAGGAATTATAGTCAATTAAGTTTTAAACTGAGTTAAAGACTTTTCTATTTATAGTTCTTATGGTATACTTTTTAAAACAGACAAAAATAATGATTTTAAAATGAAATGATCTGCTGAGTCACTTAGTTGTTTATGTATATTACGCACAATTTTTGTCATATAAATTAAAATTTAGAAAAAGGAAAATTATATACAGGATGGCTATTGTAAGATTATTCGTACTATTCATTAATTTATAATTAAAGCAATTAAATAATGATAAAAGGGTGAACCAGTCAAACGCTCAAGATCGATTTTTCAAGTTAAAATAAGACTTTTTTCATCTATAGAGCTTTTCCAAAAATGCAGCACCTTGAGATAAAGTAAAAAGGAAAACTGAGACAAAAATACATCTCGTTTAACGTCGTTTATTAAAAAACGGCAAAGGTTTGAAAAATTACAAAAACTGCTGACAGCAAAGCTCACACCTTCGGATGGCAGACTGCGTAGTTGCACGTAGTTGCACGCATGGTGTGATCTCCCAGGCTGTTTGAACAATCATTTCCTGGAGGACAGCCTCGTCTTTGACGAGCTCAGCATGAACCTTGCTTTTCATCATATCCCATACAAAAAAGTCTATATGAGTCACGTCCGGAGAGAGCGCAGACCAAGGGCGGGGGCAGTTTCGACCGCGACTGATCCATCTCCCCGGAAAATATTCGTGCAACCATCGGTGGACTGGTAGAATGTAATGGGCTGGACATCCATCTAATTGGAACCATATGTTTATTCTATCATTTAAGGGCGTGTCGACTAAGATTGACTGACAATCAATATGAAGAAACACTGGACGATTTAGGCGTGGATGCAGAAAAATTGGAATGATGAGTGAGTCGTTACACAATCCCATCCGCCGATATTCTTGAGTAAAGATGACGACGGTCTCGGATGATTTGAGGTCTGGACCGGCCTCGTAAGGGGGCCTGCTTTTTGTCCCCCCCCCCCCCCGAAAATGCTGACGGTGTAGGTGATTTTAGCCTCCTCTGGCCCTGACTGTTGGACCTTGCGAGCTGGGTCGTTTCTTCTGGCGCTCTTCTGTCTTGGTCTTATTTCTTCGCTGGCATGTCGGCTCCCGGGAGCGTATTTCGTCTGTAGAGAGGGGGAGGGAATGGCTGTTGCTGAGCCCGTTTGGAGGGGTTTGGGGGGTGTTGATTAGTTGGAAGCCCAAAGTGCCAATTGGCATCATGTGCTCCGATTTCGTCGGAAGGAAGTGTGAACTGTGTAGCCCAAGGATTGTGTTCGGCCAAAGACGCTTATTTTAGTTTCAGAGGCCGACACGGGCTAGGGTAAGGTACCGAGTTGGTTGTTTGCTTGGTATCCTCGGGATCGGGTGGTGTGGGTGTTTTTTATCATTTTCTCCTTGAGCCGTGGCTTGAGATGATATGAATGACGACTGTCTGCTTTCAAAGTCCCGTTCACAGTAGTCTGCGTATATTCTAATTGCAAAGAACATTTCCGCATGTTGCTAGAAGGAGTTTCATCGAAGTGTTCCAAGATCTGTTCTAATCTTCTTTCACTATGAAGAGGTGGGGAAATTTTATCTGCTCGCAACCACAATGAAATGTACCCTATCTCTTAAACGTTGGAATGTATTGGAAAACACTAATCTATCAGCAACTTTCTTAGTGGGAATTTACGAGCGCAGGCGTACACAACTACTAACGTGCGCGCATTGCCATCACAGTACCCGTAAATAAACACAATATATTCGTACTCAGCTGCAGCATAAATGTTTGGCATGATTCTGATTAAAAATATACATAAACTCACTTAAAATGTAGTAGAATTTCCACTAACCAATTTACTCAGAAAACTATGAAAGTTCGTCAAAGTTTGACACCCACAAGAGACTCCATCGTCGTCTGAGCTCCGTTACTTCGAGTAGTTCTTGTGAGTTATTAAAACATCACCGTTTTGTAACAAATGCAATGAAACAAGAAAAGTCTTATGACAAATAGATCCTGAACATTTCATGGTTTGACTCTAGGCCTCCCTGTATATTTATGTACTGCTTGACATCTGTTTTCTGTTTCACTTTATCTACATAATAGGCTTGTTCGGAATTTTTCTTTTATTTCATAAATCGAAGTATAAAATAATGGATTTGCAAAAAAAAAACAGAATTTCATTTGCACGTTTAGGGTCTTAAAAACAATTATAAACTTCCACCTAGCGAAAATGGGGCGTGGCCAGACACTACGTCACTATACGCATAGACTCGGCGATTTCTGTCGACGCGTTGCTTTCTAGTTGCTATTATCCGTATACTAATCGTGTTGATCTGCGCCCCTCTAAAATTGTGGATCGGATCTATCAAAGACTTTTCGTAGGGCGGTTTTTCGGGACGCGGCCGGTGTCATTCGAATTGGTAATCAATTCTATATCGTTTATGATAAATTCGGAAAGGTTTTTTTTAATGGATTTTGACTAATTAACGCGCAAAAGTCGGCTATCTCTCTCGTCACTTAAATATAGGAACGGACAATCGAGAGATTATAGGTGAACATGAGTTGGAGAAATGTTACCAAATGTCAAAAAATGACGATTTGTCTTCGCTCCTCTCGGGCCGAATTTTAGATTTTGACCTTGCACTTTATGATAATCGCCAATTCATCGCCGACCTTCTTATTGCCATAGAGATATCGATCGAGCTTCCAATTGCTGCATTTATTTAGTTACGAAGATTTGAAAATTCCATGTTTCTCGACGTTTTAGGTTAAATTTGTAAGATCCCGGAAAGCTATTTTTGTCTTGGCCGCGACGAATCAAATTTTCGATTTTTCTGATACAACTTGGTATCACGAGAAAGTGCCACTCTTGCTTTTTCCATGGAGACGTCGAGTGCCATTTCACTCTGAATATTTATTTAGTTATAAATTTTTGAATTAGTTAGGGTGTTAAACTTTTATTAAAGCAGCCATTTTTATTTCGCTGAGACCTAGCGGAAATTCCGATTTTCACTATGACACTTACGATATGGATAAAACGCCAATCTTCCTCTTTAAATAGAGACCAAAATCGATCCTACACTATGAGAATTAACTTAGATATGAGCGTTTAAAGATATTATGTTTTCGAATTTTTGTCTCGCTCTTGTAGAGCCAAATTTCCGAATTTTCTTGTGTAATTTGGTATCAGGAGAAAGGCTAAATCTTGTTTTTTCTACTGAGACCTAGAACGGACGTCCATTCCACTCATTTACTTATGAATTTTTGAAAATTCCATTTTTAACAGAAAAGCCATCTTTCGTTCGCCCGTGCCAAGCCGGATTTCCGGTCTTGCCTATTCACTTTGGTATCAGAACAAATCGTCACTCTTCCTCTTTCGTTGGACACCTCACGGCCCTCAACTCCACGTATTTACTTACTACTGAACGGCTGTTAGTAGTTGCTTTACCTCGAAAGATCTCCGAGTTCAAAGTTGCGTATAGTGACGTCACAAACAGGCGCATTTTTTTTGCAACTATTACTAATTTCAACCTCTTATATATCGAGTACTATATAAAGACGTATAAAAATCATATAAAAAATATGTCATGGAACAACTCTATTATGTTTTATTACTTATGGTTCCTGAGGCCCAAATAATATAAAATATAGAAAGATTCAGGTTTCGTTTTTATTTTATGAAATTCTCTGGATGTCATATATATTTGAATACAGTTTGGTGTGAAAGTATTCCCGTAGAAGTGTAATAAAGTTGATATCAACAACACCCCTGAGACAAATTTACTCATAAATCCTTTGGGGATCATATATTCGTTTCTTTTAAAAGATGTGTATCTACGGAACATGTAAGTCATTTTCTTTTCACATTCAATAGACTTTGTCTAACAGTTACAAAGACTAATATAATTTAACGATCGTTGTTGTAATCTCTATGTACTTCAGAGTAAATATTGATTGGATCACTATCACTTTCGTTGCTGCAAGAATGTAAATGTTTATTTGAATTGTGTCTATTTTATTTTTGAATCGATCTGACTGTGGCTCAGATCATCAGTTGCTTCTGTTTATCTTCACGTTGAAACTTAAAACACATATGAAATCAATCCACTAAATGAAGATGCAATAGCGGTAATACTTATTAATAATTATACATACGTGGATAATACTCTATATTTAATTTAGTATAATATCCCAGTTGCCAGAGACATAAATTGATAAAAACCGGTCACTAAATGTTATATGGCTGAATTTTTCAAAATAAGTGCTTTTGTTGTGGTGTGGAATACAATAAAAGAATGCTTACAGCTGTAAGGCGCCGGCGACCCCTAAAAACAAATCGAAAATATTAGCCGAAATTCGGTTTTTGGTCAATAACTCGAAAAAAAAAAATGTATATATATATATCAAAGAACTAATACTGAAACTAATACTAAATAGAGGGGGAAAATTTCACATAAGAAACGTATAAGCTTTTTGTACGATGAAAAATGTAGGCTCCAGATTTTTTTGTTTAACACACGAGAATGGAACGTGGCGACACATAAAAACGGCTCGCCAAGCGTGCGCGGTCTCGGACGCGCTACACTAACTTTGTTGTAATTTTTGAAATAATTAATGAAATTGAGCTCAACAAAACTTAAATGAAACGATGTGGTGTGGCTGAAACATGTGGCTATGGTATTATCATATTTTCAAATATAAAAATGAATGTATGTAGGAATAGTTCATATTATATGAAGTCAGAACATAAAGAGATTTCCGATAAAATCGGTAAAAGCTTTACCATTTCTACAATTTTTAAGATAAAAATCTGAAACTTTCACATATTACTCTTGAAGTAAAGTATAAAAAGATCCGATGGTATGTCAAATAATTTTTGTAATAAATGACATTAACGTTTATTCTACCCCTAGTTTCACGAATTTTGGAGTAAAGAAAAATTTTTCATTTATTTTCGTAAAATAAAGAAGGTTAATTCAAGTTTTAAGGTAAATCGCCTTAAATCATCTTAAAGTACACATTTCAAGCTTTAAAAATCGCACCTACATAAATCTAATAACGCGATTTACACCAGAGTAATAGGTGGTTAAAGTTAGTTATACCTATCAAACTTTCTCAAGATTTTGAAATTTTGGAAGTATCTATCTTCAAAAATAAACTTTTGAGATTTTTTTTAGTCATCGAGTATATTTATACATTACTTCAAGAGTAATACGTGAAAGTTTCAGATTTTTATCTTATAAATTGTAGAAGTGGTAGAGCTTTTACCAATTTCATCGGAAATCTCTTTATGTTCCGACTTCATATATGTACTATGCCTACATACATTTATTTTCTCATATTTCTTATATCGTCATATCACTTTCGTTCTCTGCCATACTTTAAGGAACAGGATTAATAATGTCTCTAGCTTTTACAAATGTGTCAGGTAATTGCAAGTTGACTCCTCTACCATATATATCTCAATAGAGCCGAGTAAACTTTTCTTGTGTGTTAAGATGGCCATTCCCTAGAAAGAGAGAGGAAAATATTTATTATTTTTGGCCATTACTGTTTTTCTCAGTATGCATGTTTTAAAAAACTATAAGACAACCTAAGTAGAACCATAATAAGACTATTACTATGAATTTTCACTCAATAATTTCAGTGGTTTGCATATCATAAATTCTCTTAGAGGCAAAAATTTAAGTAAATAAAATTAATTATTTAAGAAATTAGCTTGACATTTACTAATCATGGCTGAAAGTACACATCGTGTAGGTTTAAAATATGTGCCGCTTTACCTCCAGTAACTTTGATGTATGTCTGTCTCTGTAACTCCACTAAGCGGGATATATGTCGATCACATTTTTGTAATAAGTAAGTGGTAATTAATCGATAACAAAGAAATCAGCTTGACACTTCTTTGTCATGCCCAGTGACATAGCTTGCAGGTTTAGAATGTCTGTCGCTGAACTAATCAGGAGTATTTTTGTATTCACTCAGTGTCAAGTAATAATCAATTAAAATAATATTTACTTGATACCAATACTCGTAACAGTTGTAAACAAAAATTATTATTTAGTGAAGTTTCCACCACTAAGAATATTTCTCATATCGTCATATCACTTTCGTTCTCTGCCATACTTTAAGGAACAGGATTAATAATGTCTCTAACTTTTACAAATATGTCAGGTAATTGCAAGTTGACTCCTCTACCATATATATCTCAATAGAGCCGAGTAAACTTTTCTTGTGTTAAGGTGGCCATTCCCTAGAAAGAGACAGGAAAATATTTATTATTTTTGGCCATAACTGTTTTTCTCAGTATGCATGTTTTAAAAAACTATAAGACAACCTAAGTAGAACCATAATAAGACTATTACTATGAATTTTCACTCAATAATTTCAGTGGTTTGTAAAATACCTTAATCTAAAATTTCGAATTAGGAAGATTAGCATAGTTTTTAAATTTAAATCTAGCTATTTTGCAAACCACTGAAATCATTGACTGAAAATTCGTGGTAATAGTCTTGTTAAGGTTCTGCCTAGGGAGTCTTATAGTTTTATAAATATACGTACCAAGAAATTAAAGTTATGGCCAAAAATAGTAAATATTTCCCTATCGGATGTCTCTTTCTAGGGAATGGCCACCTTAAAGATCACTACTGTCGGTCTCCGTTAAACCACAGAAGATATAAACTATAGTTCCTGTCTTCTGTGGTTAAACCACCTGCCAAATTATTGAAAGTTGTTTCCATCATAACTGAATCAGTCTGACCGACGCGCGACGGTTAATGTTTTGCAATAAACTCATTTTACCCTGTTTACACTAATTTGGGTTTCTTTTTTTAATTAGTGCTAGTAATGGCTAGTAATGGCTAGGGAATGCCCCTTAATATTTTTTTTCTATTAATATGTCTTTTTATTTTCTGTTTTTTTTTAGTTTTTTTTTGCTGTTCTTTTCTTTGTTTTTTTTTTCAGGAAATAAACGAGGACACTGTTTTGACTAGGGGTCTGTCTAGTCTTTCTCACAAACAAGAAGGACCTCGGAATGATTCGGGTTACATTAGGGAAAACAAGAGGATAACTTAAAACTTTATTAGAAATAATTTACTATCTAGTCTGTGCTATATTACAATTTTATTCCTAGATTTCTTATATGTTCACATAACAATTTATATATTTTTAGGTTCCTAGAGCTTAGTAGTTGAGACAAATTAAACGGCAGGTATATTTTTGTTTTGCATATTTTTTCGACAAATCTATTAACTTTTTCCAACTTTAATTCGCAGTTCAGAAATTTGGGGGTTATTATGTTTGTTGATTATATGCATGAAAATTAATTTACCCCTTTCCGACGAGACTTATTTACACTATGTGCGACTATCAAGGAATACTCATCAATCCACCAGCGGGTCTTTCTCTAAAGTTATACTCACAGCCTTACTGCATATGGGACCACATAGATATCTATATGCATGAATATCATATATACGTGGACCTTTCACAAAGAGATGTGTGTACACTTCAAAGGATATAGTTCAAAACTTACCCCAATTTTCTTTGTCACGCCTGCTATTTCACCAGGGTGATCTAACTCCGATGACTCTAGTTTCCACTAAATTAGTAAATAAATAAAACACGAAACCATAACTACACTTAATCTATTTGTACACAAAATTAACACGAAAATAATCGGTTTGAAAAATATAACAATAATTAACATTTAAATTAAAACAAAAGAAAATGCACCTTAAGTTAAACAAATAAGAAAATATGCAAATTTTACCGTAGTCTCGTACTTAAATGAAAAGTTACTTCGTTAATGGGAAAACCGTTTATCATAAAATACAAACTGATTGCCAGAATGGCCAAAAAATCCAATAGCTATTAATAAAACATGAAGTTAATAATTCTCAGTAGCAGTACGTAAGAAACTAGTGAAGAAAACTACAACTACCAGTAACAATTCGAAAGAGGCGAAGTTTAATTTGAACTCTAATGACACTAAGTTAATTTTTAGTACAAAATCTCAAAATATATAAATAAACCCCGTGACACAAAAAAGATTACCACTACGTAAAAAGTATCACACGTTTAACACAATCGAGAGGCGAATAAAAAGTGTGTTTTTAAATTGACGGATTATCCTCGTCAGTTTTTTGGCTGAAATGGGCCGGGGTACTTTGGAGGTGTTCTTAACCACTTGAATGTGAACCCGCCCCTACTGATATTGAGGCTTTATCCGACCGCTGGCGCCGTCTACGGTACCAATGGGACACCATACTTCTCCTAAGTATCAAACGCGACCTGGCAAATGGCGTCCTCTATAATAACTATGGCCAAAATGATTTTACCCTAAATATAAAACATTCCTTTAATCACAACTTAAATTATCCTATCTCTAAGCTAGCTAATTTTTCAACGAGATGAAAAAACCCTTTCTATGTTTAGATTCCTTCTTATCATATTCATAAAATAAAGGGAAAAATCTCGTCGTTCCTATCTAGTGTACAGTTTATGGTTTGGCTCGCGCCCAGATTAATTTAAATATTCTCCTCGTTTAATTACCCGCGCGTTTATTACATTTCTAATAAAAAGCAATTTGACGACGACGTCAATCGTAATGAATTTTCTCAGGTTATGGAGTCTATGAATTTATTGAAGGCCTTTAAAACGGTAATAAAATATTTCAAAATTAGAAAATGTACCACAATATACTTTATAGTATGGTCGAAATGTTCATTTGTATCTGACATGAAACGGTATTTTTTTTTTTACAATCTTGTTCTTGCATTGCGTTTTTAATTACATTAAGCCGCGCGTTCATAACATTTTATAGTCTAAGAAACACCGTCTCAAATTTCTTGTGCTATTTTATGGCAAGTAATTTTAATTATTTTGACCCCTGTCTTACATTTGTTACAGCTAACAGAGACCGAAAGTAACGACTTTATGTATATTATTTAAATGTTAGTTGTGGCATATTGTTAATTTTTCTTTCTGGAATGTATTAGGCAATACAAACCAAGATGGCCGCTGTTGCCAATTCGAACATTTAGTTCTACCAACTGTCACCTTCCGTCAAGTGAAATACGTCGGCGCATTCATAACAGATAGTATTCGTGATGGGATCGGTGGACTTGCGTTGAGGACATCATCACGGTATATAGTGATTTACTGGTGTGTTACAAATTTAATTACTATTTTAAGATGAAGAGTGAATAGCTTCATAAATTAGTATTAGAAACCTGAGGCGGTGGTGAAAGGTATAAGTATCTTGAAACTACCTTTTTGTCTTGTGTTTACAGAGCTTATGCTTTATGCTTGTAATAACACAAAAAAGTCTCACAAAACTATAAAAACAACTCCGACCACGTAAAAAAATAACAAAACGAAATACTTAATGACAGCGGTAACATCACCATTGTGTGCCAACGTCGGCCATATTGAATTGCGTTTGACAGGTCATTGGATTGTCTAATTCCATCACACAAGACTTTCACAAATATAGAAAATGTCAATTAGATACGACGAAAACTTGAACAACTTTACACAATATTGATTCATTTTTCTAATGACAAAAAGTCATTAGATATTGATATTTTTGTATATATCAATTTTTAGCAAGCTGTACCTCAAAAATTGTGCATTTGTCGTGCCTATTGAGAATGTCAATGAACATGAGAGAAACTACAACATATTTCAATTTCAGCTAATTTCACTAAAACCACATTCTGGTTTGTTATAAATAATATAATAGTGGTAAAATATTAAACCTTTGCCACCGTCGGAAGAACATGATGTGGAAGATATTGAAGATCCTCCGCTGCTGACACTGTATAGGCTATCGGACTGCGGTACGGAGGAGGATCTAGATGTCATCGAGTAGCCACTGGCTGATGTTGGAAGGATAGGTCCGGTCTAAAAAAATAAACAATATAAAAATGTATCAACATGTGTTTCAATTTCAAAAGAATCAATAGTACCTTAAGTCGAAGTATTTTTGCTCTGCAAATAACACATCTTAAAGGCAGTAGTCTCTGAGAAACCGCTATTTGTATAGTTTTCACAAAACATTTCCTGCAGACCACTTGGTGTCCACATGGTGCAGTCTGCATGGTGGCTTTGGCATTTATACAAATTACACACTGGAAGAAAAGAAAAAAATATACAAATAACTTTATTAATATGATCAATAGACATATAGATATAGAGAAGTAGTTCACTGCAATTATAATGAAAGGGTTATTATTTCAGAATAACTTCGATTTTAATGACGAATTTTACAGCATAGACTAAAACTAGCTAATTTAAAAGATTACCCAGAATTCTTTTTTCAAAAACCTCAAAACAGTTGATATTTTGTGGAAAATTATTTGTAAATGGTTAGTTGCGCGATTAAATCAAACAGACCCTGATAAATATTTTGAACTGTTGAAGAGCAATAAGACCAATAAATCTAACCAGCTTAATTAAGCTTTGCTAAAGTAAAAATTGTTTTACCATACATGTCTCAATTATACCCTGGTTATTTTTCTGGACCAATTCATCATATTGTAAAATAATCATCTCCAAATACAAAAATATGTAATTAATTTATTTAAATGTAATATTTCATGTGGTTAGTTTCTATAGTTTTGCTACTATTTACACAAATGTTAGTAATTTATAAATTACTAACTAAGGGCAAAAGTTAAGTAGGCATTGAAAACGAAACACCGTGCATCAACTTTGATAATAGTTTGTCGATTAGTTTACTGTATTAGGTAAGAAGTTTTGTACCACCAACTTCTGCCCCCAGCAGGTTAGGCAGTTGTGGTTGCCCGGTTCTCGTTTAGATAGTGGAGACTGGGTCGTGGTTCGGAAATTATTCACGAAAAACTTTTATTTTTTTTTGTTAGGCGCCAGTAGTCATATTAAAAAAAGCATCTATAACGTACTTGTCCAATTGTACGACTGTGACTACTCAGAGATAATTAATAGATACTCATGAAATTATCAACACTAAGTTAAAAATATCTGGTTTATTGACTCTATTATAAAACTTGAAATGGTTAATTTTGACTAATTGAAATGTTACACCTTATGGTTGGATGTAGCTACTTCCTTACAGAAAGTTATATATTTAATTAATAAGTTTGACTAGGTTGAAGACCAAAAAATTTACAAAATATGACAAATTATTGCTAAACGGTGATTAAGTAATTAAATGGAAGAAAATTAATAATTAGCTGAAGGCAATATATAACATAAAGCAATTTAGAAATGTATAAAAGTTTGTCGAATGCTGAATAATGTCGTTGAAAGTTGAACGTTGAGAAGAAATGTTGAAAAGCAAATTCAGTTGATACAATTACCACCGGCTGGGTTCTGCAGTAACCAACCCTGGTCCTCGTCTTACTGAATCCTCTTGTGTTGCCACCACTCGCTTATTGACTCCGTAGAGATCCCAAGAATTTAGACGTCGGAACTGTTACCAAACCAAACAACTTGGTGCTCTCATCCAGCGAGGACTATTCCCTACCAAGCCACTCCAATCTTGGATTACAAAACTCCTTGGCGAATAGTCTGGTTCTCCTGGATTATAGCAGCCACCCAATTTTCCTGGCACACAGTTAAGCCAAATGTTTGGTAAAATTCCCAATTTAAGGATTAACTTCAAAACTGAAGGGTCAACTTAACATCAAAACTGAAGGGTCAGCTCAAACACCTCATTCCTACAAGAGTTATCATCTGTTACTACACTTGAAATTACTTGATTATTAGTGGGCACTCTTAGTGCGTTTGATAAAATCCCCACGTTAATGCATTACTGGTATCTCTCTAAATAAATTACATTAACATGCCCTTCTCGCCCCTACTAATATCGAGTTAAATTCCTTTTGAATTTTAATTATTCGACAAGGTTACGAAAACGTAATTTAATAAATTCGAACTGTCTTTAAACCCTCATTAAACCTCAATTACCCATTAATAAAATTTACTTCTAAATATATCTTAATACTGAGTTAAACACATGTCTCGAAATACCCCTTTCATACATTAACATCACCGCGTCTCTTTCAAGCCACGCGCCGCGAATGAAGGTAATTTGTGATTAACAAACATCGCGTTTAATTATGATAAATTCAACAATTAAATTGCAAATACATGTACAACAAATGCTACAGAAGGTAATTATATTTATATTATCAACTATCTATTAACATACCACACTGGATGAGGTGTTAATCGGACAGCACGTCTGTATCGCTACGAAATCGACCGGAAAATGACCATCACGACCTGTTCGGTTACCGTGTTTGATCTCTAAACAACTAGTTGCACTTCTATACGCGAGATGTCGCTTGTAGTGGGAACATAAATCATTCTTTAAATATAATACAAATCTACACAATTACTGTACTGTATCATTCTTATGCACTCATGAGTTCCAATTTAATCAGAATTATCGAATTATAATTTTGTTTATTGATTTTTGGGATTTATTCACTTATACAGATTTCTTCTTTTAAATATTTGTTGTACCAGATGACTTGTAGGTGTTTATCAAGAGAAGTAACAGATGGCGCTTGTATGCTAATTTATAATTTAAAGTTGGATTGACGAACACAATTTCTTCCAGATTCAGTAAGACTAGGGCTTTGGGATTGGACTGAAAAATTAAATAATAAGTTTACTGAATTGTGGTTTAAGACTACAAAAATTCATTGCTATTAGAATAAAAATTAACAAGTGGCATTCAGGTAATTTTGAATGTCACAGTTTATTATTATCGATACAAAAAGTTCTATTTTAGCGATAATAACTAATAGTATATCTGAATGATAATAAAAACTTCAAAGCTTCATTGACTGAGTCTAGGAGACGGTTTTAATCATCTCATCTCAAGTCGGAAAACTTTTTAAACTATGTTGGTCAAGATAAATAATAAAAAGACATTGAAAAACAGAAAATAAATTGGAAATATTGATGAAAATTATTACCTAGTTGAATATTTTGTCATATTTTAGTAAAGATGGAATTACATTGCCGAGGAGTGTTTCAAGAGTTTTAGATATATTCTATTTAATAGCACAAACAACATTTACTGAATGTAAATATAAAGCTCGAAAATCAAGTGTATTATAGAAATTATATCCCTATGGGGAGAAAATATTGTCGAAATATGTTGGAAAAGCATAGATAAGATCTACAAATTTTCAATCACATTTCTTGCCCGACGAGGCCTCACTCATCGCATCAGGAATAAATACAGAGAATAGTCGACAAGTCTCCATATAGGAAAAAATCTAGATCCAAGCCCAAAGACCTTTCAACAATATATAAGATGGCATATTCAAAAACTGGGTTATATATTTTATTGAAGGCAATATGACTGGTGTTAAATATTTAGATATATTATGGGAAATAATCGAAAATTACGTAGATCATTTTTACTAGCAAGAAAATACTCGTAATTATTTCAAACTCTTACTAAAGACATCATAGATAAGTACGGAAACATATATCTTTCTAAACAAAATACTTTGCTGGCTATATGCCACGAACAACATTACATTATAAAAAAGAAATATGCACATTACGTACAGAGTAATTGTCACAATAATGTTACTTTTAATTTTAAATTAAATGAAAAAAACAACTAAAGATAAAAAACACTTACCAAAAAACTTTAGAAACTTTCACATACATTTGTTTCGGTATCCTACACCAAGGGTACACTCTTCAGTGCTACTTTTTTCAAAGTTTAAAATGAACTGACTAGTCATTTATCAGGTAAAAATTATTTATGCAATAATTATTTATGGTTCCAACGATCAGGATAATCCAAAATAGTTTTCTCTGAATCAAATGATTAGAATCATCTGGCAGCATGATGGGGCCATTCACAAAAATAATTAAAATATAACATTGTCGTTGAACATAAATTTCAACAAATAGATGGGCAGAAACGGGCCCATACGACTACTCTCTAGAAATTCCGATTTCATGTCAACTGAATTTTTTCTAGCGCTATAGGAAAAAATCGCTGCCTAAGGAATCACTACTTCCACATCCAGATTTTTCATCCAAGTCACATTAAAGGAAACATCTTGACTAGATTTGCACTTCAGTATGTGGAAATTATTGGTCATAGAATTTTAATAATATTTGGAGCAGATGTCATAGAAAAGTTTGCGGCGTTGGTTTCTACCATATACGTTAAAAATGAAGTTTCTAGTTTACCCTACTTATTTTCCCCTATTCACAACCTACTACGTCCCAGCCCTTCAATGGGATCATCTCAATCAGATATCATTACAATACATACGTGTACTAGCCTTCAAGTAAATATCTCAATTTTATGTTATCAAAACCATTAATAATGGAGCGGAGATCGTGGTGAAAAATATTAGAAAGAAATCTGAGGCCTTGGTTTCTAGTATATACACCAAATTCTACATTTCTGTAGTCTTATCAGCTTGATTTACTTATTTTCCTCTATTTACTTCTATTTAACCCTCAACTTTTCAACGGAATCATCTCAAAATATGATCTAGTTCCAGATGTCGTTATAATACATACGTGTCCCAAAATTCAAGTGAATATCTCAATTTAATTTTATCAAGCCCTTTAACAATGGATTAAGGGTAGTGGGGGGTTGAAAAATATTACTAAAAAATCGGAGGCCTTGGTTTCTCAGACATATACAGAATTTACAGTTTCTGTACTCTTATCAGCTTGCTTTACTTATTTCTCCCTATTTACCACCAATTACCCCTACTCCTTCAACGCAATCATGTCAAAATATAATCTAGTTTAAGATATCGTTATACGTGTAACAAATTTCAAGTGAAAATCTAAATTTAATTTTATCAACCTTTTTAATAAAGGAGTGGGTGTGGTGAGGGGATTTAAAATATTATAAAAAACCTGAGGCCATCGCTTCCAGTATATACACCAAATCCTAAATTTCTATATTCTCACCGGCTTGCTTTATTTATCCCCCTATCTACCACCATTTAATCCCCCACCCTTCAACGTAATCATCTTAAAATATAATCTAGTTCCAGATGTCGTTATAATACATACGCGTACCAAATCTCACGTGAATATTTCAATTTTATTTTATCAACTCCTTTAATAATGGAGTAGGGGTGGTGGGGGGTTGAAAAGTACTATAAAATATCTGAGACCTTAGCTTCTAGTACATGCACCGAATTTCAAGTTCCGGTACTCATACCAGCTTGAGTTATTTCCCCTATTTAACCTTATTTAACCCCCAACCCTTCAACGGAAGCTTCTCAAAATATAATCTGGTTCCAGATGTCGTTATAATACATACCTGTACCAAATTTCAAATGAATATCTCAATTTTATTTTAACAACCCCTTTAGTAATAGAGTAGGGGTGGTGGTGGGTTGAAAAATATTATTAAAAAAAATGAGTCTTTAGCTTCTAGTACATACACCAAATTTCAAGTTTCTGTACTCTTACCAACTTGCTTTACTTATATTCCTCTATTTACCCCTATTTAACACCCAACCCTTCAACGGAATCATTTCAAAATATAACCGAGTTCCAGATGTCGCTATAGTACATACGTGTACCAAATTTCTGATGAATATATCAATTTTATTTTATCAACCCGTTTAATAATAGAGTAGGAGTGATGGAGGGGTTGAAAAATATTATAAAAAAATCTGAGGCTTTGGCCTCTAGTAAATACACAAAATTTCAAGTCTCTGTCTTCGTACAAGCTTGCTTTACTTATTTTCCCCTATTTACCCCTATTTACCCCTATTTAAAATTAATATAATCCAGTTCCAGATGCAGTTATAATACACACGTGTACCAAATTTCAAATGAGTGTCTCATTTTTTTTATTAACCTCTTTAATAATGGGCTAGGGTTGGTGGGGAGGTTGAAAAATATTATAAAAAGTCTGAAGCCTTAGTTTATAGTACATACATCAAATTTCAAGTTTCGGTGCTCTTACCAGCTTGCTTTACATATTTCCCCATATTTACCCCTATTTACCCCGCCAACCCTTCACCGGATATCTTCAAAATACAATCCAGTTCCAGACCTTGTTACCACATTTTGAAGAAAAATGTAGTATACGTTTAGCATTTTTCCGGTGGACCGTCGAAACCCGAAAAAAACGTCGGATCGATGTGAAAGTCGTATCTATCGATTCGAGAGCGAATTTAGAAAATTCCGTCCGTCGCGCGTCGGTCAGTCGGTCGGTCGGTCTGTCTGTCTGTCTGTCTATCTGTCTGTCGGTCTGTCACGCCCAGCCCCACTAATCCGTTTTTGGATTGCGATGGAACTTGGGTGGTTAATAGGAGGTCTTTAGAAAACCTTAACGCCGGAAGCTCGGCTCCGTTCGGAAACCAGAAGTACCCGATATAGACGTATCGAGTTTCTCGGGAAAAATTGAATAACTCGATAACGGGTAGTCTGATCGAGATATTTCAAAAAAGAAATAGTGCCGCTGGCAAGGCTCTACAAATAAGTATACCAGAGACTATGTCGAAAAACAAACGAAAATTGTTTTTTTTGCAAAAAACTGGTTTTCTCGAAATCAGGCTAGGAAGCACGATAACTATCCAGAATATTGATCGATTTCGATGAGACTTGGTGGGATTAAAGGTACTCGGCCACAAATCAAGCCTATTGCTGGCGGCTCGAATCCGTTGACGGCAAGTATGTTTTCCAGGGCCGAGTATGATTTTTCAAAGAAATTAATAACTCCCGAACCGAAGGTCTGATTTTGATTTTCAAAAATGGCAATTGTAGGGCTCGATTAGGTCTATTAGTTGACGTTTGTGAGAATTTTGAGAAAACAAAAGCGAATCTACAAATCCTGGAAAACTTGATTATTTTGATAAATTCTACAAATTCCGAACAGTTTCCTAATAAAAATCGAAAATTAACTATTCCGTCGATCGATCTCTATAACCAGTATAAGGCATGGACCTTTTTGGACAAAAAATCTGAAATAGAGTTTTTTCGAAAAACTTAAAATAAACGAGTTATTTACGAAAATGCATTCCATGGAATTATTTAAAAAAATATTACAAATTGATGAGTGATAATGATTATATTTAAAATATCATCATTCATTTAGTTATTTTCATTTACTAAATAAAAATAGAACCGATGCCCTTTCCGTGTTTCAAAATGTAGTTAGCTTTTACTTTAGTCAATGCAAAAAGAAAAAAAAAAGAAAAATATAAATGTCAAAGCACTAAGTCATCTTGCGACCCTCTGCTGAAAATGTAATGAATCATCCCAACAAATTGGACAAAAAGCATATCAAAATGTAGTTTTTTTCACTTGTTACTACATTTTGAAAAAAAATGTAGTATACGTTTGGCATTTTTCCGGTGGACCGTCGAAACCCGAAAAAAACGTCGGATCGATTTGAAAGTCATATCTATCGATTCGAGAGCGAATTTAGAAAATTCCGTCCGTCGGTCAGTCGGTCGGTCTGTCTGTCTGTCTGTCTGTCTGTCGGTCTGTCACGCCCAGCCCCCCTAATCCATTTTCGGATTGCGATGAAACTAGGGTGGTTGATAGGAGGTCTTTAGAAAACCTTAACGCCGGAAGCTCGGCTCCGTTCGGAAACCGGAAGTACCCGATATAGACGTTTCGAGTTTTTCGGGAGAAATTTAATAACTCGATAACGGGTGGTCGGATCGAGACATTTCAAAAAAGAAATGGTGCCGTGCCGCTGGCAAAGTTCTACAGATAAGTATACCAGAGGCTACACTGAAACACCAACGGAAAGTATTCAACTGCTCATGGAGGCACACTTTCCGGGTTCACTGGTTTTGAGGGGCTCAGAGGACGGTCGGCATCCAGACCAAAGGCCGGCGCGGCCCAGATCTGTAGATTGGAGACTGTCCAACGAGGTAGTAAAACCTGACAAAATCAGATGGGCAATTGGTAAGTTCCAACCATACAAATCTCCTGGAATGGATGGAATTTACCCAATCCTGCTCCAGAAAGGACAGGATATATTACTACCACATTTATGTAAAATATTCAGAGCCTGTTTGGCCTGGAGATACATACCACGTATATGGCGGAAGGTGAAGGTTACCTACCTCCCAAAAATAGGTAGGATTTCGGACCAAACACCCAAGTCATATAGACCCATAAGCCTGTCCTCTTTCCTGCTTAAAACACGAAAGACTACTGGACAGGTATATTAGAGACGAAATTCTAAGAGAAACCCCTCTTAGTGAACGTCAGTATGCATACCAGCCAGGAAAGTCAACAGACCTCGCGTTGGATGATTTAAATAGGCTACTGGCAAAGTCATTAGATGACAAAGAAATTGCAGTAGCCACTTTTCTAGATATAGAAGGAGCGTTTAACAACGCAACAACGCACTCGTTAACGAATGCGCTGCTAACCAGAGGAGTCCCAACAGTGCTATGCCAGTGGATCAAGGCCAGCCTAGAGAAACGGATAATAGTATCCACTTTAGGCGAGGCTACCATTGAGGCAAAGGTGAGTACAGGTTGCCCCCAAGGAGGGGTACTATCTCCACTACTGTGGGCAACCCTTGTTGACGACCTCCTCCGGAAAATTTCTGCGGAAGGCTTTTATTGCCTAGGATATGCTGACGACATAGTAATAGTTGTCAGGGGGCGATTTGCGAACACGATATCAGAGCGTTCACAAAGAGCCCTAAATATTGTCGACAGGTGGTGTAATGAGGAAGGACTCTCCATTAACCCCCACAAAACCACAGTCGTCACTTTCACAAGAAAAAGAGTCTTGGAAGGCCTTAAGCCCCTAGTGCTCAACGGTGTGGAGATTCCATTTCTCAGTGAGGTAAAATACCTAGGAGTCATTTTTGACCAAAAACTGACATGGAACTCCCACATTGAAAAAGTCACACAGAAAGCAACAATAGCCCTCGGAAGGTGCAGGCAGATGTGTGAAAAAAATTGGGGATTAAATCCCAAAATGACTCTATGGTTATACACTAGGGTAGTAAGACCCATGATAACCTACGGATCGGTAGCATGGTGGACTAAGACAGTGCAATTGGGAGCTGTAAGGCTGTTAAGTGGCGTACAAAGGCTTGCTTGCCTGTGCGTTGCGGGAGCCATAAAAACTGCTCCAACGGCTGCACTGGAAGTCCTTCTGGACCTGCCACCACTACACATATTTATTCAAGGAGAAGCTCGCTCAGTGCTGCATAGGCTAATACAAGGCCCTACGCCAATAAGGCAGCAACATGGAACAGAGCACCAAAAGCTATACTTAGAGTTGAAGGCGGATCCCATTCTAGGAATGCCCACGGACACAACAATCCCAAAGTATAACTTTTGTAGCAATTGTAGGGCTCTATTAGGTCTATTAGTTGACGTTTGTGAAAAATTTGAGAAAACAAAAGCGAATCTACAAATCCTGGAAAACTTGATTTTTTTGATAAATTCTACAAATTCCTAACAGTTTCCTAATAAAAATCGAAAATTAACTATTCCGTCGATCGATCTCTATAACCAGTATAAGGCATGAACCTTTTTGGACAAAAAATCAGAAATAGAGTTTTTTCGAAAAACTTAAAATAAACGAGTTATTTACGAAAATGCATTCCAGAGAATTATTTAAAAAAATATTACAAATTGATAAGTGATAATGTTATATTTAAAATATCATCATTTCCTTATTTTCATTAACTAAATAAAAATAGAACCGATGCCTTTTTCGTGTTTCAAAATGTAGTTAGCTTTTACTTTAGTCAATGCAAAAAGAAAAAAAAAAAGAAAAATAAAACATGTCAAAGCACTGAGTCATCTTGCGACCCTCTGCTGAAAATGTGAATCATCCCAACAAATTGAATAAAAAGCTTATCAAAATGTAGTATTTTTAGCTTGTTATAATATATATGTATACAAAATTTCAAGTCAATGTCTTAAACCGTTCCGGAGAAAATGTGCGGACAAAAAAGAGTTACAGACAGACCAACAGATAGACCGACAGGCAGACCGACAGACCGACTGACAGATTTTTTTATTTTTTACGATTACTATACTTGCAACCCACTACGTGGATGTGGAAGTAATTAAGTTTAGACAAACTACTTCTGCAATAAGTGTGTAAAGTAATACTTTTTCACAAATGGGAATTTGGTGAGTACGACAATTTCATGAGTGAAAAAAGGGACGTTATACGATGTGGCTTTTTTAAGACGGCCATTAGAATATTTACTTACATATGAGACAGACACTTCGAACTTGGTACCTTACCAAAGTCGACAATTGTGAGTCCGAAAATAACAATTTTAAAATGGCGGCACTTTCGGAAATACCGGAAGTCGATACCAACTTGTTTATTTTAAACGGAACGCTCTATATTTTTTGACTTTTCGAAATGGCCATAGAATTCTGAGTCGAATCGTGTAGTACACCCTATACCTAAACCCAGTAGTTTCGTAGATATTTGACATTTTATAAAAAAAAATTGACAGGTGCAACGGTTTGCAAGAACCGTTATAACTTTCTTCGTGTAGGAGATCCTCATTTGCTCTTTGGCACGTAGAAAGAACGCAAGATGCGCTGTTCTCTACAATAAATTCCACGATAGTATACCAAGTGCTTTATTCTTCACGTTACATTTTGTCAAATTGTACTAAGAGTAACGGCTACGAAATTCAATTTCGCGGACTGTTTTGGGAATGTGAAATACTCACTTCGCGTGCGGCTGCACAAAGCTTACTTTTTTTTTAAATAGACCACAAAGTACACTCTCTCTCTCTCTGGGGAAATTTTCGAACACAAAGTGACGTTTCCCGACCTAGACCGGAAAGTGGGCATCAGGGATCCGCGAAAGTTTTCTGATCCCTGTTATTCTCTTTTCCTACCGATGGTAAAAAATGCTGCCAATTTTTGGTATAGGTGACTTTGTTTTCTTGTTGATATGGAAACGAACATGTGTTAATTGTTGGGGTAAGTGTCAAATAGTTAAATACACAACTTATATTGTTTGTCGTTGTATTTGTTACAAAATTTATTTAAATAATAATATTAATATTTTTTTAATTTTAACGTCTTATTTATTATTAACGCATTATTTAATATATTAATATTGTATCACAGTGTCGGTCTAAAAAGAAAATTGTACGTTACATAACCGAAAAACGGTGTTTTGCAGCTTCCAGGACTCACCTGCGGGTCGGCCTAGAATTTGCTTGTGTTGACCTGCAAAACACCCCTTTGCGGTCTCGTAACGTAAATTACTATTTCGCTCGTCGTCAAAATATAGACCAGCGACAAAGTGACATTAATTTGTTAGCGGTAGCACAATGGGCCACAAGGCCTGAGTGCACCGACCTCCAGGCGCCCCGCTAAAAGAAGAAGAAGAAGAAGACATTACTCTTAGGTCTTCGGCAAACGTCAACTTTAAGATGTCAAATGTGAACAAAAAAGCCTACTTTATATATCGATTGTAGATAAACGATATTTTTGTTTATTTCTTTCATTACATTTTTTATTTTCTATTTATGATAATGTTATTTTTAATACAGTACATTGTTATTCTCAGTGTCTACTTAATCTTAAAGCATTCAGTCTGTGATTTATAAATTTTCAATATTCTTGTAAATGCTAGCAAAACTATGAAAGATAACCATATGAAATATTACATTGCTGAAATAAGAGAAAATGATAATGCGATTCCCAAATCAGATACACAGTGTTCCATTTCAAAGAATCAAGTATAATCCTGTAACTTATTACATTTGAAGGTCCTTGTTTTTACTTGTGTACGAAATCCCACAGGAAAATTATTTAAATTTTAAAAAAATTTTCCATCAAGTCCAGAAATAACCAAGTTAAAGGGAAATCGCTTATTGCAAATCACCCTGTACATGACTTTTTCGTACAAATCAATTAGGTATTCGACTAGGCTACGTAACAACTGGCTCATTATTAAAAGCAAAATCATAAATAATTTAAAAGCGTCATGTCAAAGGGCAGTAATACAAGTTTTAACCTATCTGAATTAAAGTAGAGGTTGTTGTTAAGCATGTACATTTTCTCTTCGTCCTCGCATAACTTAGAAATGATTGATTGTTAAATCCTTTGGTTTAATGTTCTGCGCCTTTATAAGTAGGTCATAGGTAATTGCAATTGTAAAAAAATGTTCTTTCAATTGTTATACACATTAGTTTAAACAATATAGTTATTGTACATTGATATTCCCTTGTTTTCTTATTTACTTTATCCATTCAGAAATTGGCTTCTTCGATTAATGTGTCTATTACGTTATGATTCATTAATAAATTCTGACACTCATCACATTTAATGAGAAATCATGATTATTTTTAAAATTAAATAATTAAGAGACCTTTAGGTGTACGAAAAAAATTTCAAAATAGTATCTTCATAAAACAAATTTTTGTTTTGTAGAAAATGCTTCTTGGTATTCAACGCTTGATTGAAAGTGGTAAGGTCTCTTTGCGCCTTGATGTTGGAAAGTGTCAGTCTTTACAAAACCGAGTTAATTTTACTTCAACATCCATGGAGCAGAAGTATAGTACTCGCAAGAAATTATTAATTTTTATTTTGTAGAAATAGGTTTAGAATGCCATGAAACGTCGAGATTTTAAATTTGAGTAAAAAGAAAATTATGTCTGTTGGTTTGTCGGTCGGTCTGTCAGTCATGAAGATACTAGGATTTAAAAGTAGACATTGTTCTAGCATTGTTTCAGAAATTTTTTTAAGTTCGCGACTAACAATTTCATAACTGCCGTGAAGACTACTGGGATCAAAGGAATAAAACTTGTCGTCCACGTACATCTGTATGCTGCATTTTTCCATCAGTGCTGGTGGAGAAGATGAATATACTTTGAATAAAATTGGTCACAGCATAGACCCCCGTGGTACCCCGCACGACAGTTTTACATTATCTGAAACCTCCCAATTTAAGACAACTCCTTGCTTTCTTTCTTGTAAGTAGTTCACAATAAAAATTTTGCAGTTGTATCAAAGCCCAGCTATAAGATTAATAACAGAATGTCGAGGTTTATAGCATCGAAAACTTTTGAATAATCAAGCAACACTAGCATAGTACACACTACAAATTCCAGAATCGATGGATCTAAAAATAAGGTTTGTAACATTTAAAAGAGCCGTTGCACAGCTATATCCAGATTGTGTCTCTGGTAAAACTTAAAATTTTCAATGTGTTATGTGATTTTACTTTTAACCCCATATTCTAAGATTTTTTGATAAAACTGGCAGTAAATATATCGGCCTCAAATCTTTGAAATCCAATGGATTTTCAGTTTTAGGTAGAGGAATAACATGTGCTACTTTTCACGTTTTAGGAAAAACTAAATTATTGAAGCAAGAATTAACAATATGACAAATATATTCTAGAATGAAAGGATAACATGGTAAGATAGAATTTACATGCACACCATCGGCGCCTATTTATAGCTTTAGATTTAATTGATAGTATATTTCTACCACTGAGAGTTTTAAATGTAATATTTATGGTTATAGTTTCTTTAGTATTATTGTAATAATTAGCTACTTTATTAACATCCGTTGAAACTTGTGGTATACAGTTTAAAAAATATTGATTTATAGAATTGACATAACTTTTTTACTTTGCCCATTGCGGATGTGCAATTTTTTATGACATGCCATGCTTCCTTGCTATTTCCTTTTTGCACTTGTTAGTTTAGATAAGCTTTTTTCTCTTGTCGAATTGCATAAATAGTACAATTTTACTTCTTCATTCACGTAGTGGGGTGGAAATATAGCAATCGTAAAAAAAATCATAAATATCTTTTGTTGAAATAGGTTTAGAATAAAACATATTCTTTATAGGATTTTACAAACAGTTGAAAAAAAAAACTATCTATGAGAACTTGTGACGTTACGTTCACTCGACGGTTGAGTGAAGGGGCGTCACTTTGGCACTCGAGCTCGGTGCGGTTACGGTAAGCTCGGGCGCCACCTTTACAATTTTTCTCGTGGTGTAAAGGACCCACGCTAGCCTTTTAACACAGCCTGTTTCGGTAGGGCTGGGATAGCGTCAGAGGAGACACGGTATGTCCAGGGGTCTAGGGATATCAGACTTCACACACACACAGTAAAAGGCACTTTTTAAATAATATACCTATTTATTATAATAAAAATCCTAATATCTACAATTATACCTAACCTATAACTACTACGGTTAACGGTGGCGAAGCAAGAGGGCGGTTACAAGCAGGATACGATCTTAGAGAAACGGAACGGTAAGTCGGAGTAACTACTATCGGTATATAAAAGCGGACAGAGCAGATACCAGGCGGAGGAAAGCAAAAGCACAATAAACAATAGTAAACAAATACTCGGGCAACTTGGCTAAGGCGCAGAGCCTAAGGTTAGTACACACTTCCGGTCACGGTTCCTTGTTGGTGTAATCACCCCAAAGGAGAGATTAAACCAACGAGGTTCACGGGCGCTACTTTGCGCTGGTGGATGTCCTTGTAGCTTTCCGGTCGACGCACCTAGACCAGAAAGCCCCAAGCTTCCCAAGTGCTCGCTTGTCCTCCAGACGACGCAACTAGGCCAGAGGGCAAACACGAGACCTGTTACCAGCGGAAAGTTTCCCAGCCACACACTCTCCCAACTTGCACACTGGCTTGCTCCGGTAGGCGGTATTTGGTCGGGGATGATACCTCGGTGTGCTAGAAGGCTTTGTGACTTTCCAGTCGACGCACCTAGACCAGAAAGCCCCAAGCTTCCCAAGTGCTCGCTTGTCCTCCAGACGACGCAACTAGGCCAGAGGGCAAACACGAGACTTGTTGCCAACCAATGTATCTTCCCAGACACACGGCGGAGCAAACCGGGATTAGTACACGGATGGCACTTAGTCCCAGCCAAGCTGCTGATTTACGGTCGGTTTTACTTACCCTCTCTCTCCTATGCGACGGCGGTTTCCAATCAGCCTGGTAACGGTCCAAGTGAATGGACCCAGGCTAATAATTAATTATTTGGCTGGCTGGGCCAAGCATTCGTTAACGGTGAAGCCAATGGTGTCAGTGATGGAGACAGTGCTCCATCTAGCGGCGTGTATGTCTACTTGCTAAATGAAAGTATAGTACTTATTTATGCTCTGTGTGGACAGTATAAAATATTAATATTTAAAATACGAAAATAGACGGTGGCTTTGGGTGTAATTTCCACACTAGAAATTACGCCCAATACCTGTATTAGAAAATATTTATATTCTAAATCGAAAAATAGACGGCGGTGTCGGGTGCAATTTCCACACTATAAAAATGCTTCATTACAAACTAAGAGAAAAACTATATGTAAAAAATATTAATGAAATCTTTGCATTCTTTCGATAACCTGACTTCTGGTTATGCTAGCAAATTAAAGTCCTAAAACAAATTTGTCCAATTTCTTATTTGACATTCTCATTACACCACTAGCATCCAACATAGTCCCCTAGGGCTAAGCAGATTAATCTAGTATTTACATGACCCCCTACGGTATGAAGATTTAGTTAAAATTGAGAACAAAGGCCTAAATTGAAATTTATTTACCTACCTTGTCTTATTTTTTTTTTCGTTCTAATGGATTGTATTTCATAAAATCTCTCATTCAATATTTTGGAAATGCTTAGCCTTTGAAATGTTTTTCGCCCTTATTCTGAGCTCAACAGAAAGGCACAAAGCCACTCATAACGATGTTTCATGCAAAACCAAGGTAATATCCATGAATAAGTACGAAATATTTATTTATTTGACATTGACTGATAAAAAACAACAAATCTTCACCTATCTATTAGCTAAGCATTTCCAAGAAACTGAATGAGAGGTTTTATGAAAATGTAATCCGTTAGAATGAAAAAAAAAAATTAAGACAAGGTAGGTAAATAAAATTCATTTTAGGCCTTTGTTCTCAATTTTAACTGAATCTTCATACCGTAAGGGGTCATGTAGATATTAGTTTAATCTGCTTAGCCATAGGGGACTATGTTGGATGCTAGTGTTATAATGAGAATGTCAAATAAAAAAATGGACAAATTTATTTTAGGATTTTGATTTGCTAGCATAACCAGAAGTCAGGTTACCGAAAAAATGCAAAGATTTCATTAATACTTTTTACATATAGTTTTTCTTTTAGTTCTCATATTATGTTTTTTTCCGCTGTTTGCAAAATCCTATAAAGAAAATGTTTCATTACTATAAGCAAACAAATAATAAATAATTCACTTTTAAAACAGAATATCATGAAACGACATTTTAAATTTGGCGGAAAAAGGTCTGCCTGTCTGTCGGTTTGTCTGTCTGTCTATCTGTAATTTTTTTTGTGCGTACGCTTTCTCTGGAACGGTTTAAGATATTGACTGGAAATTTGGTATATTACGTATATATTATTATGATAATATCTGGAACTCGATTACATTTTGAGCTTACTACGGTAAAGGGGATAAATAGGGGAAAATAAGTAATACAAGCTGATAAGAGTCCAGAAACTTGGTATTTGGTTTATATACTTTTGACACCAACGCAACATCTCAATTTTTTTATAATATTTGCCACCCCCGGCGCATATTTAGTGGCTCCTACAGAATCTCGAAATAAAGTTGGTTAAAACGGTATCTTACGAAATTGTATTGAATTAAATCGTGAATAATTCTGCATTAATTGATATAAATTAGCACGAGTTTAGCTATTTCATTTAGCTGATACTTGATTAAATTATATTAGGTAAACATAGCATCACAAAAGCGTATATAAACAACCCAAGAAAAGCAGTGCCTGGTCGTAAAATGTATACCTGGATCCCTTTTTCAAGTGGATGATATAATAAGCAACATGTGTTCATAAGGTAGTATAGACAGCCACCTGTGAATGAAACAGATACATATAGTTTAACTGGTAGTTTAGTTTATTAATGCAGTTTATTTCTTTATTTAAATTTAAAAAAATTAGAATTAAAAATTAAGTTTGAAAAGGTATTAAACATAGGTAATGGAATAGAAAAATGTCCGGAATTGGAAAACGGAAACTAAAACTAAAACTGATTACTTCAAAAGCAAACCAGTATACAGGGTGTACAAAGTATTTTCTCCGGCCTCTTTCTCATAACCCGCTGAAAAAAGCTCTTCTTACGGCGAGCCAGAGCCCTTCCCTGCACTTCCACCGTAAGTGGATATTTACCTGTGGAACGGTTAATATAAATAAAAGATCATTATTTCTGGGAAACATGAGACCATATACCTATGGACGTAAGTGGGTAAGAGGTGGTGCAGACTGCTAGATCCAGAAAAAGAAGAAACAGAAAACTTAGAAGAAGAGTAAATGAATAGATGATGATAGATCGAAACTAAGAAGAAGCATGGAAACTTAAAAGAAGCATCTCACAAACACCTACACTTCCCATCCTATATTCCTACCCCATGTGTCATGTGGTACTCGCTGCTGACAACAAGTATGTCCCATGTCCAATCCGGCGTATGCAGCCAGTCCGGCGGTTTATAAAACATCAAAGGTTTGTTCCGGCAGGCGGTTTGGTCGTCCGTTGGGTGGTCGGATGGGGTCTCCCGGTCGTGGTAATAAGTAAAGGACGTAATTGTGGGCGACTGGGCGGCTGCATCTGACCGGGCTGCGTATTGGAAAGAACCTCCAGACTGGATGTCTGGAATTGGCAGCAATGCTCACCTTGCGCTGGCAAATCAATCATTCAATCAATCAATATTTGCCATTTCCACTCCATTATTAAAGAAGTGAACAAAATAAAATTGAGATATTCCCTTAAAATTAGGTTCACTCCGTATTATAACGACATATGGAACTAAATTATATTTTGAGTTGATTCCGTTGAAGGGTTTGAGGTATATAGTGGAAAATACGTAAATCAAGCTAGTAAGCGTCCCAATACATGGGACTTGGTGTATATACTAGAAGCTAAAAATTTGGTTTGATATGTAATTCATAAGTACATTTAATTATTATAATTTCTGGTGTACTGCTTCTATTGTTTGTTTGCAATTATAGTGTATGTGTAAGAACAGCTCCAGTGCCAATGGGCTGACCTCTGGTATATTTCGAAAACGCATGAAAATAGGTAACAATTATATAATATTTATTTATTCAGTTTGTTGGAGAACATTAAGGGGAAAATGACGCATGACGATAACACGGGATGCGCAATTGAAAGGGATATGACAATGTGTTCGAAAGTTGAATATTTAGAACTTGATCATCGACGCGTGAAGGTTCTTGTGTCTATTAATGCACTGGAGATTCCATTCAATTAGTTGGACATTATTATACACTTGAGATTTTGCAGACTCAAGTTCAGATAATACTAAATAATTAATTGATAACATTTTATTTTTACAGGAGTAAGATTGTTAACTTAAAACCAGTGTTACTAATTACAGACAAAATATAACATTAAGTTTCAAAATTAAATGGAACAGAATTAGCTACCGACACCCTCACAATACTTTTAATGCTAAAATATTTTTAATGCTTACCTCTTCTTCTTGACATGTCGCTAGTTCAAGCTCACTTTCTTCTAATTTACTTAATAATTTGTCCTGAAACAAAGCATCTAGTTTAGTACAATGTTAATCAACTACACAATACCAATCGCAGTTTTCTTAATTATTATATTTCAACGAAAAGAACTGCAGTTGTAAAAATATCTTTTCTATTATACTATTATGAGAAATGGAATTAAAAAAGTTTGTCTCGATACCTGGCGTGTATCGATTATTGTAGAAATGCGTATTTAAGTGAAAGGAGATTAAATAAGGTGGCAATATCAATTAGTTCCTCCTAAATTCCTAAACAGATTTAAACTATTTTTACGGACTATAAGAAACAAATATATTCTAGAACATTGTAAAAAATTGGTTGAATCGGTTGAGTGATATAGGATAAATAAATAACATACGAGGTTATTTTTTAAGGTTAATTTGACCATAGCTTTCGTCCACCATAAATCAAAAGACCAGAAAGTGATAAGAAGTATTAAACAAAACTATAAAGAATCTAACTTGTTTATTTCTTCAGACAATAGACACTGTCGAGAGAGGGTAAGAGATTTTAAATTAAAAAATGTACCTATAATTGAAATAGTAAAAGGCAGATGAATTTATGTAACCGTCCCTCAACAAGTGTTGCGGTAGCAAATAGATCCATTCTAGCTTTTGTGTGGGTTGTTTCTTATTGTATGCACTAATGTGATTCAATTCCAGACTAAAAAAAAAATTTGATCCTTTAAAGAAAATTAAGTATTTAAAACTTTATTCTGCAGCAATGGGATTAAAAAGCGAGATTGGTAGAAGAGTAGACAAACTTAGAAAATTGCTGAAATTCTAAACGAAGTAGAAGAGAGGATGAACCTGAAGGTTTAAGATGTCAATATTGCTTCAAAGAAATAGGAGTATAACAGACTGGCGCGGAAAACTAAGACTCCTTGTCGAAGAGATAAGCATTCTTATTTATAAAATATATATAACGAATTGAAGTCACATGATAATAATAATAATAATAATAGCAAGAACCATTTTCGAATAGTAAGGGCGATTACATTTATATTTAAGTCCAAAACTCGGTCAAACATGAATTTCATCGGTACTCTAAGAACTAACAAGGAGCAGATTATTGGGATTTGGTACCAATACTGAAAAAAGCTTTTCGACAGTAACCATCCCAAGGCAGAAAGACTACGAACGCGATACGAGACGCGACACGATCCATACTGAAATCAGAAATGGAAGCAGCCATACAAAATAAAACTGGCAAAGCTGCTGAGGTTGACGATATTACGGTTAAGTTTCGTAAATCAGTTGGTGAAGATGGACTGAGAATTCTTCACAAAATATGTCCAAAAACATGGGATACAGATATCTTGCCAGATGACTGGAAAACCAGAATCTTCACATGTAGTGGATATAAGAAAGGAGTTACAGATGTCAATAATAACTACATATTGTTTGTATTATGCAGAGCCGTCATCAGATAGCAAACATTTAATATTGAATTAAAGGTACCAAATATGGAAGGCTTAAGTAAATATCTTTAGAAATTTCCATCATAATCGAATAATTTCTTAGGATGACCGCCCTGTATATTATTCACCAAAACTATAATAAGTGTCTTCCTTGTCAATTGTGTTAAATATATACATTGTTCCATTTGTCATATTTTTAGCTAGACATCAACGTAGTGGAGTGGTTAAAGAATGTTCACATTTAGAATGTCAAGAAAGGAGGAAATTTAAAATTAGAGCAAAAAAAAATTGTTTTCATCTGTTCTACAGTAGTGTTAAAGAAATTTCATTTTTTTTAAATAGGTTTAGAATATCATAATGAAACGTGAAAATTTTAAACTTGAACGACACAACATGTTTTTACTATCTATTCCCTTTAAACGGTCCACCCTGAAAGTGTAACCATTTCTTCGCTGGCAGTAGCGTCAACTACCTACCACGTTAGACCGTTCTACGTCAAGTAGTTTTTTAGTTAATGCACCAACAGACAGACAACAGACCGACAGACCGACGGACAGACAGAAAGACTGACGGAATTGAAAATTCTACCTAACCTACATGATCAGAAACGTGGAAATTCGAAGAAATTTCGGAGGGTCATTTGTTCATGAATACAATACAAGTCAAAATCGAATATTACATAAGTTAGTACGAGCCAAAGTCTAATGAAGTAATCTGTTTGTCGCCTTGTAAGTTAAATTCTAGTGATTCAAATGATTGTGAGATGTTCCGGGTATCTGTAATTGTCCCGCTTTTTACAGGCTTTTATTCAACTTCACATGTTTGTCAGTCATGTGTCAGTCGGCTTTGTTTAAATTTTACTAGTCAATTTTGAGCCACTTCCGATCGATCTATTTCTTAGAAACGCTGCACACATATGTGGTGTCGATGACAATACAGCATTCTAGGATAAAATACACAGAGAATGGAAAGATAAGTCAAAATATGAAAAAAAAGAGATCGTGTTTGTATCATCGGCGACTCCGGCAAAAATTGAAAATTCAAGTTATAGCGGAATGAGGTAAAATTCATGAAATGAAAAGGCTATTTACATCTTAATTTGCTACTTCTTTCTCTTCTTTGTTACAGCCTTTTATCCGACTTCACATGTTTGTCAGTCAATTTAAGTCAAATCTTGTAAGTCAGTTTGAAACTATTTCCACTTGAAATTTTGCATTCTTATGTAGTACCGATGACAGTACCATTATCTGATGACTACGACCTGATACTGCAGCCAGGATAGTCAGTTCGCTATGCAAGTTCTCAACAGTTAAAGATAGACATACCGTAAATTCATTCACAGAATTATTCTGTAGATTATCTAGTAATAGTATAGAATCCAAATATTTCCTATGTTATTGCTTAATGGTATGGTATTCAGCAACATATTATAAATTCTTAGATTTATGTATTTTTTATTCTCAAACAAGGTATCCTTAACACATTGACAGATCTTGTATTATAATTATGATAATCTCAATAAGTGTTGAAATCTGCGTATTTCAATTATAGAATAAAATATACAGGGTAATTGTTTTAGGGCGGTCATTGAAATATTTCCCACTTGCAGATGAGATAGACATTTGAGTTTTGGTACCCTACCACAGTCGACCATTGCGAGTCCGAGAATAATTCAATAATTTAAATGGCAGTCGATACCAAACTGCTTATTTTAAATGGAACACCCTATATATTTTTGACTTTTCGACATGACCATAAAATTCGAAAATTTAGCACACCTTATACCTAAAGTCATCATTTAGAAGTGAATTATTTATTATTTGTTTGCTTATAGTAATGAAACATATGAAGAATATGTTTCATTATTAAAGTCATCAGTTTCGGAGATATTTTACATTTTATAAAAAAATTGACAGGTGCAACAACCGTTATAACTTTCTTCGTGTAGGAGATCCTTATTTGCCGTTTGGCACGTAGGAAGAACACGAGATGAGCTACTGTCAAAATCAAAAATAAATTCCACAATAGTATACCAAGTGTTTTATTTTTCACGTTACCCTTTGTCAAATTGAAACTCAAAAACTTTTTAACTTCAAATTATGTAAAATTAAGTTCCAATTTTTCTACTATCAGCATTGTAGGGGTTAAAATTACAACTTTTTGAAATATTGGCGATTTTCTTAAAAAAAATGTTTAGTAAAAATTGCCATCAACTTGATTAGAAACAATCATTAAGGTGAATCATTTTCTTACATTAAAAAATGCGAACACATTCAAATTTTACCCACAAAGACTTTTTTTTAGTTTTGTTTATTATTTATGGAGAATGTGATAAAGTAATACCAAGAACAAGTAACACATTTTCTACTCGATACCCACAAGAAGAGACACCATTCACCATACATTGTAAACGCATATTGGATAATTTTAGAATATTTGGCTGTGTCTAGGTAGGAATTCTAAGGAGGAAGCCTTAGACATATAAGCTGAAGAAGAAATGTTTCTAACTTAATATTTGAATTTTACTCAAAAAATTGTGATGTCACCACTATATCATTTCTCATGGCACAGAAAACATTAAACTGCAAGTGCTCTTGAATATTTCGCTACCTGGATACATGAGGATTCGAAATACTCCAGTAATGGGAATTGTCTATTTTTGGTAAATTTAGCATCATCTGTCCATACAATATTTCCCAAAAAATAATTGTTACCTTCATGTCTTATTAAAGTAAATTCACAAAAATTTTCTCTCGTCAGGAAATCTGTTTCTTTTAATTGTTGTATCATATGGAACAAAAATCGATTGATCTTTTAACAAAATTCTGTGAATTCAATTCTTGGACAATCCCGATTCCAGAAGCAGTTTGCCTTAATGTCATAATTGGAAATGCCTGAAAATACCCTAGAATTGCTATTTCTATGTTTTCGTCATCAACAATAGGCTTCCTCCTTAGAATTCCTGCCTCGATAGAGCCAAATATTTTAAAATTGGCCAATATACATTTTAAGTGTACGGTGAATGGTTTCTGTTCTTGTGGGTATCGAGTAGCAAATATATTACATGTTCTTGGTATTACTTCATCACATTCTCCATAAATAATAAACGAATCTAAAAGTCTTCGTGGGTGTAATTTAAACATGCTGGGGCATTTTTTAACATAAGAAAATGATTGATATTAATGATTGTTTCTAATCATGGCTAAGTTGATGGCAATTTTTGCTAAAAATTCTTGAATATTTAAGAACATTCCTGATGTTACAAAAAGTTGTAACATTAACCCCTACAATGCTTATACTAGAAAAAACGGAATTTAGCTTTACATAATTTGACGTAACGAAATACAGCGTGTTCGATTTAAAATAAAAAAGTTTTTGAGGTTTGAATTTTGAAAATAAAACATTTGTTATACTGTTATGCACTTTATTTCTATTGTGTTCTTTATACGAGCCAAAGAGTAAATGAGGATCTCCTACATGAAGACAGTTATAACACTTCTTGCAAACCGTTGCACATGTCAAATTTTTTATAAAATGTCAAATATCTCCGAAACTACTGAGTTTAGGTATAACGTCTGCTAAATGTATAGATTTCATGAAAATGTAATACATTCGAATGACAAATTTTTAAGACAAGGAAGGTAAATAAATTCATTTTAGGCCTTTGTTCTCATTTTAAATCTGAATCTTCATGACAATATTGGGCTATGTAGATACTATTTTAATCTACATGGCCGTAGGGGACTGTGTGAATGCTAATTGTCGAACGAGAATTTTCAAATAAGAAATTAGACAAATTCATTTTAGGATTTTAATTTGCTAGCATAACCAGAATTCAGGTTATCGAAAGAATGCAAAGATTCCATTAATGTTTTTACATTTTTTTTTAAGTTCTCATAGATAGTTATTTTTTCTGCTGTTTACAAAATCCTATAAAGAATATGTTTCAATGTTAGTGTTATTAGTGTTATAAAATAAGCGAGTTGTTATCGACGGTATTTCGGAAAATTCCGCCATTTTGAAATTATTATTTTCGGACTAGCAATAGTCGACTATGGTAGGATCCCAAATCTCGAATGTGTCTCATCTACAAGTAGGAAATATTCTAATGTCCGCCGTAAAAGAATCACCCTGTATAAAGATGGTAAAATCAATGCTCTCAATAATCAGTAATTCTAGCAAGATCTCTACTGAAGCCGAGAAATATTTTCAGCATGAGAGTAAATTAAAATAATTTACATTTCAAGCAATTACGGTTGTGTCGTTAGCAAAAATAATATGCTAGAAAGGATACAGAAAATAGTCAACATAATTTATATAATATAAAATAAACAATAGTGGTACCAAATCAGATCCTTGCAGGGCGCCATATTTAACATCACTAAGAGCTGCTTTATATTGTCTGCAGAAATAGCCGATTTTCTGTTGTTTAGGAACGATTTCAATAAAGCTATAGGTAAATCCCTTATACCATAGTTTTGTTTACTGCAGGTAATGAGCAGGACTGTCGAAAGTGTTGAAGGGATCACATAATGCAAGGTCAGTGTGTTCCCCTTCTTCAAGACTTTCTACTTAACCGCCACCACTCGTTGAAGAGCTTGAGTGGCAGAAAACTTAAGGAAAACTTAAATTGAGAACTTTATAATGGAGCAATTCATTCAAAAAATTTAATCAGCGGCCACTTCTAAATAGGAGACATATGTCTATCTCATTTTAAACAGTTTAGTAACTTTGCTTTAAACAGACGAGCTTGAACAATTAATTGAGTAAAAAAATATGTTTAAGAAAAAGCTTTTATTTAAAAAAATGTATTAAAAAGTAAAAAATATTCCCCAAAAGCTTTGGGGACTGCCATATAGCACTAATGAACAGTTGATCAATTGACCGCCCCCAAAGCTTTTAGTTCCAGGTGCATGAATTAAAAAAAATATGTTTTACTTTTTAGTACATTTTTATCAAATAAAAGCTTTTTCTTAAAAATATTTTTTTACATAATTTTATTTTTCACTTTCTAGTCTACTTGTTGACAAACAGACAGACAATACTCTATCATTTGATACGCATGTCAAGGGAATTGTGAAGAAAAAGGCAATCCGCCATCTTAGGGCATCCGCCATATTGGATTTACAAGGACGTTACATAGTTTATAATATTTTACTCGGCAAACCCTTTCATTTGACACCCACATCAAGGGGGTTGTGAAAAAAAAAGTTACTCTGCCATATTGGGGTATTCGCCATATTGAATTTAGAATGACGTCATATAGTTTATCGTATTTTACTCGCAAGACCCTTTCATTTGATACCCATATCAAATAGGTTGTGAAGAAATAGGCAATCCGCCATCTTGGGACGTCCGCCATATTTGATTCAAACCGATAATGGCTATACCATGTTACATTTTTACTGGACTTATATAGGTTTGCAAAATTTCAAAGCTCTAGCTTAATTAGAACTAGTAGAAAATCAGCTTGTAACATTTGATCTAACCAAACACACTAACATTGCAAGTTAAATAAAAGCTTTTAAAAAGTCATGACTACGACTCTTGTGTTGTGAGATGAGGCCCAAGTTGTAGTTTTAATATGTCAATCCAAAATTTAACGTGTTTTATGTATTTAATTAAATCCTACAATAACTTATAATTTTTAAGCATCCTCAATGTCCTCAAAATATTATAAAAAATTTGACACATTTTGTCCAACTCTGTGTTCAGGCAAGTTAGTTCTATACTAATAAATATGCAGAGATCACTAATAACTAGTAGATTCTATCAGAGTAATGTAACAATAAATTAACAAACTGCACTTGCTCTGGTCCATATAAAAAACAATGTTCTAAAACGAATTTTCGTTTTATAAGTTGCATTATATGAAACACCCTGTACATAATAAATGTGTTGCAGATTAAAAGTAATTATAATTTTTTTGACGTAAATAAATAATAACGTGCATCAATTATCTAGAACGAGTTAACATTGACACTGATACAGCTATTAAAAGAAAAGATATATTCAATGTCAATTATAGAGTTGTTAAATTCCTATTAGGAAGTAACGTAGGAACCCAAATATTGTTAATTTCATTCTATGCGGTAAAGTGTTTGTTAGTCCGGTTAAAATAGCGGTTGTATGCAAAAAATCCTACTTCGTGCAAAATGCAATTTACACATGTACCTTCTTTTAGTGACAGTCGTGATGCCAGGAGCGGTGGCGTACAATAAAGTGATTGTTTATTTGATGGCGTCTTGCTCATTCGTTAAATTAATTCTGCTCCTTAATTAAGTTTATTTGTCCGCCACCCTTACGTTATTTTGTTTCCCTAATAAGATTTTACCAAGGGAATTTATGTTTTAGGCTGGATTAAAACGTAGTTCCTTATTTTGCCGTCCATGCATCTTTAATTCACTGTACCTATTTAATTTAATGAAATAGGCGTACTAACCAAACAATAGTTATACAGGGTGTTTGCAGTATATGTATAAACATTTTGCATGACATGCGGGTTCAAAATACGTAAAAAATTATTATCTATTTTTTTCTAAATCATACATATTTTTAACTAAAATTATTCATAAATGACAGTGTCTTCAGGCTAGATAATTCAATTATAAACAAAAGAAGAAATGCAATCATATCACATTCACTTGTCGTATTATTTCCACTACATAACATTCATATTGCCAAATTTCTCCTTATCTGTAAGACATATACTTTAGTGAAGAGAATATTAAGACATCCATTACTGTGGCGTGTGACGTTTCCCTTACACCTCACCGCTACATCATTTGGCCCCTCTAAGTATATATACGAGCGGCCATGTTGAGTTCGTTTTAAAAGCGTATAAGGCAATGGCTACTCCAGCCTTACTGACGAGTTCATGGAGTAGCCACGGAACGAAACGCTAATATTTTCAAGCTCCACCATTGGTGACCCCGACGTGATCTGAACACGCAACGTGATTTACGACGTACTCTACACCTACTCTACACCCTACGGAGACACGCGCACAAGTATGTTCGAGTTTATGAGTCATTTCCTCTTCGAGCATTGTATTGCTTAGCCCCTCTCCTAGGATTGTGCTGATGCGGGTAGAGTGAGTCAAGTAAAGGGTGGGGTAGTCGCTTCGTTCCTGTCCAGTTTATCCATCGTTCTTCTTCTAGCATCAGGTTTTTCGTGTCCTTGTCACTGGTGGGAGAATGGTGTGGTGTGTGTCGTTTCCCTTACTTCTCACCGCCATATGATTTGGCTCACTAAGTATATATACGAGCGGTCATATTGAGTCCGTTGTAAAAGCGTATAAGGCAGTGGCTACTCCACCCTTACTGACGAGTTCACGGAGTAACCAAGGAACGAAACGCTAATATTTTCTAACTCCATACTTACTATAATGCTCGTGAGTGATTAAAACAATAACAGTGAATTTAAATTCAACAGCACCTAATCCATCATCTCATTCATCTATCTAGTTTTACTACTTTTGAGCTATTAATTTATCTTAAAACTGGACAAATTAAACACATCGACAGCACTGTATCATAGGTAAGCGATAGCCTGTGGTAGACAGCAATGAGATAAAAAACAAATTAGATGTCTCTTTTACCCGCGGCGCTAGTATGCACAGAGGTCGGATGACGTTTACCTGGTCTTTTTTGCATTTCTGAAATTTTTTATTATCATACAATTGTTATTTAAAAAAAGTAGGTCGCAAAATGACCTCATATTGTTAGTTTACTCCTTATATATAAGTCACAAAAAAAACTCAAAGCTGCCGACCTAACTAAAATAAGGGGAGACCGAGCATGTTCTATTTCTCTACACTTTGTTAAATAATAAATATAATGCATTACTTAATAGATAAAACATAATTACTCTTGTGCAAAGTATGCTCTAGCGTGATTAAAATAAGAAATAAATGGAAACACGGCTCTTTTAATTAGATTTCTAACTCTTGTGATATAGTTACGCAAGTCACCACTAACTAGAATGCAAATAAACAGAGCAGTACTTTGAATTTATCTATGAATGTCGCGAAGGATGGGCAGTGCGACCACCAATGCATAAGATATTCCTCTCTTGACATTTGAGTTCTTTATGTGCCGTATAAATATAGAAACTGTATAAACTATACCGGTCCTGAAAAAAAATCATGGCCAAAAATAATGTTTGCACAGTTATCCTTTTCATGGCACGGTCATACTATTTAAAATAGTATTATTGATTATTTCCTGTTGAAGTTAGGCTTCATCGAACGTACATGGTGGGTGTCAGAGGTACGTAAACTGTGCTATTTCACAAAGTATTATTGTAATATTGGAGGAAATAGACTTCTTGATTAAGATTAAGTTCCCAAAATCGAGTAAAAGTTGAAGTCAGGCGTGGTCGAATAAAATGCTAATGGAATAGATACTCGCAGTTGGCCATGCCTGAGTAGAACTTCCAATTGTATTTTTACTTTCACATCCATGTAGTGGAGTGGAATTATAGTAATCGTAAAAAGAAATCAAAAATTTTTCATTCTGAAATAGGTTTAGAATGTCATGAAACGTCGAGATCTTAAATTTAAGCGAAGAAAACATTTCTGTCTGTCGGTCGGTCTATCGACCTGTCGCGTCGGTCTGCCTGTAACTATTTTTGTCCGGATGATTTCTCTGGAATGGTTTGAGATATTGACTTGAAATTTTATACACATATGTATTATAATGAGATCAAGAAATGGATTGTTTTTTGACCTTATCCGGTGAAGGGTTAGGGGGTACATAGGGGTAAATAAGTAAAGCAAGCTGGTAAGAGTACAGAAATTTGAGATTTGGTGTATATACTAGAAGCCAAGGCCTCAGATATTTTTATATTAATTTCCATCCTCACTTCATTATTAAAGGGGTTGATAAAATAAAATTGAGATGTTCACTTGAAATTTGGTACACGTATATATTATAACGACACCTGGAACTAGATTATATTTTGAGGTGATGTCATTGGAGGGTTGAGGGTTAAATAGGGGTAAATAGGGGAAAATAAATAAAGTAAGCTGGTCAAAGTACAGAAACTTGGGATTTAGTGTATATACTAGAAATCAAGGCCTCAGATTTTTTATAACATTTTTCAACCCTTCCACCATTATTAAATGGGCTGATGAAATAAAATTGAGATTCTCACGTGAAATTTGGTACATGTATGGATTATAACTACACATGTAGTTAGATTATATTTTAAGATGATTCCGTTGAAGGTTAGGGATTAAATAGGGGTAAATCGAACGAAACTTGGGATTCGCTTTACATACTAGAAGCCAAGGCCTCAGTTTTTTTTTATAACATTTTTCAACCCCTAGCCAGCCCCCTCCAATAACAAAGGAATTGATAAAATAAAATTGAGATATTCACTTGAAACTTGGTACAAGTATATATTGTAATGACCTCTGATTGTGATAATTTCATAATTTTTAATTATAAATTAAACACTGCTTTTAGATGGATCAAACAATATATTGTTGCGTGTTTTCCACCTTTTAGGAAACACCCTGTATGAATCCGTGGGTTCTAAATAATTTCAACAAGAGATAAACACCTCTAACACTTTATTTAATAATTTACTGACTATACAATACTTGAAAATAACCTTTACACTTTGTTTGCTTAATATTTAACCTCACTTTTTACCGATCGACATTTTTAATAAACTTCTCTTTTATAAACTTCCTCTTCTGCGCCGGTAATCGAGCCTTATATACTCTGAAATTACCTCTAGATTGAACCAGAATCTTCTTCTACCACACTCTAGAAAAGTCCATGGCTCTTTCTACAAGCTTCCAGGCACTATTAGTAGGCATAGGCGTATCAATTTCCAGTTCCAAGGGGGTGTAATTCATAACACTTTATAAATACTCTACATATGTTTCGGCTTATTAGGCCTTTATCAAGAGTATTACATAGTGAATACTGATATATATTGTTTGATTCATCCAAAAGCAGCGTTTAATTTATAATTAACAATTATTTTCAAGATGCTTCACAAGGCATCTACCACAAGTTCAGTTCAGAGATAATTTCATTTTTGGCGTATATGCTAGAAAACAACGACTCATGTTTTTTTATGACATCTGTCCCAAATATTATTAAAATTGTATGACCAATTATTTCCACATACTAGAGTGCAAATATAGTCAATAAGTTTTCCTTCAAAGAGATTTGGATGGAAAATCTGAATGTGACAGTAGTGATTCCTTAGGCAGCGCTTCTTAATAATGCGCTGATATAGATTGTGATAGGATAAACAATTTAGACAATGATTTCTTCAGTTCTAAGAAGTCATATAACGTTGATGCAGTTAGCGATTCCTAAGGAATCTTGATGTGGCAACTTCCTACCGATGTAGTTAGTTTCAAGATACTACAACACTGAGTATATAGAAACAAAGTAAAAATCTGTACTGCAAACCGTCACATCATCATGAAAATGAACATATTTATTACTATTCAAAAACAGCTACTAAAAATATCTCTTCTTGTCTTCGTATGCAGTTGCTTGGTTGTCTATCATCTGCTAGCAAAGCTCTTACGAAACGGCATTAATTCTTTTCGGGGAATATTTTGGTGTCCAGGGCATACTAAGGGGTACCGTTTAATCTAGAAAAGGCGACACTCCGTGTATGTGCATTGTGCATCTTCTTGCCGACAGTGCAACCCTTCGTAATATCAATTCCGACCAACGCCGGTTCTAGAATTTAACAGCCAAGATCCCGGAAACAGAAGTGAAATGCTAGCACTAGTACTACTAGCAATATACCATTAAGTAGTTTGGTTTGTTGTACATTTCTTACAAAATATCTTTTTGTTATGTGTTGTTAAGGTATGCAAATTACCTATAAATAACTTACCAAAAATATATTTTTAAAATTAAAAGTACGCCTGCCGGTATCCCTGTACCAACTATTAAATTAATATTTCTGCATTATTTACTGCCATGATTTTAAAAATTTGGTTACATTTCAGTATAGATTGCAGAGTCAAGTTAGCAAGATTCACACGAGTGATCGACGCATTATTTGTCACTCTTAATTTTCCGATAAACCCACACCGTAATCCGAGCTATCTGTTAGACAAATTGATAAGAGACTCAAGCAATACTCTAGATCCACAGGTTCAAAAATGTTCTTACTATACTGCTACAATCGTTTGGAATAAAATTCTCTTGAAAATCAAATCATCTCTCAGCTTAGCCTCAGTACGAGAAGCAGTAAAAGAACAAGCAATTTAAACATATTTTGCTTAGCAAATGAGCACATTCTCCAATTCATGAGTGGTGTCAAGAAGGATTATTATTATTGTTTACTTGATTTTCCCCTCTTCCGATGCGATTATTTCAAAGATACTCCCAATGCGCCTTTCAAACTTGTTGTTTGTTTACAGCTCAACATCATTTCTTACTATCTTATTAAATTTTTTCGAGGCCAACGGATTCATAAAAGGATCGTAATTTTTTAATTTTTGTGTAATTTCTAATTTGGATGTAGGATGTAGGTAATGTTGGCCTTATATCCCACTCTATCCCAAACCACTCGTGGGAAAAACATTATTTTTGGTATGTAGTTGATGCCATTGTCAACAAAAGAATGGATTGTACTTGTTGTGAAAAATGTACAGGGTGGACATAGTAAAAAAATAATAAAAGAAAATAATGTGACGATTAACAATAATATTTGACTTGGTAGTCCAGTCAATGAAGAGATTGTAAAGGCCATGGTCGGGAACAACATTTTTTAGTTCAGGGATGTATTTGGGAGGTAAACATACTAAATATACCCGGACCTACGAGGTGAGGGGGTTGCAGGGAGGCACGAAGAAGATCAATTTCTTTGGGTTTTCACAAATATCTCGAAAATAGTACATTGGAGCGAAAATATTGATGTATTCAAAATGAAAGCTGACACAATTTTCCACAAGATTGTCGCTATATCTTTTTTCTATTTCCAATAGCTTTCGAGATATCCGCTAGCGAAAACTGCAAATACGCTTTTCTCGCCTCGGTCCTCATTTTTACGGCAAACTTCTCACAGCGAAAGTTGAAGTGCATTAAAGTTGTTTTAAAATATATATATTATTTTATCTTCAAATGATCAAAAGTTATAGCGCTTTGAAATTTTCTGACAAACGTGATTCAGAAAGAAAATAGTATATTGCACTTTCTCTTTATTTAGGGGTTACATCTTTGTATATAAGTTGAATATTTTTAATTACTCCATGAAACCTGGGCAGAGTGTAATTGTATAATGAGCAACTATTTATTAAAATTGCATTTCGTGAGGAGAGTACCAGATGGTTCTAAACGATAAACAGAAAATTTTGCAAGACAGCCAGTTGAATTAATTTTATTTCATTAAAAAATGCTGTTTTAAAAAAGTGCTGTAATGTACTTAGAACCTTGTGGCATTATAATTGGAACCTTGAGAAACTTCAAGGTTAAATATCGGTTTTAAATTGACTAGCATTTTGTAAGTTATTTCCAATAATTTCTTTTTAAGTTTGACGCCATTTTGTTTTATCTTCCACACTTGCGCCTTGACAACTTTCTAAAACATGCTTCTACTACTAAAAACCTACCAAAAAATTTATTTATAGTGATTATTTCCGACAGTTTGCTATATTTTATATTGTTTAAAATTACAAAAGGAGAATGGTGTCATGTGCTAAAAGAACTTTGCTGATATAAAGATCGTGCTGACAAGAAGAAATTAATGAAATAACATTTCATACGTTAATTTAAAAAACAGGCAGAGCCGTATTAACGAAAATAAACTTCTTAAATGATAAAATTTGTTAGAGGTCATACATTTTGTATATTTTATTTTAATATGCATCCCCTATTTTCGTTATTTTTGCTGAAAAACTGGCACATGTTGAATTTTTATATGTGTTACTCAGATAGTACGGCTTGTCGGTACACCGAATTCGTATAAATTCAAATAGTCCGGGTTTGGCTACTATATTGTTCCTATAGTTAGCCACGCCTATCGAAGCCGTTTCAGCATAGAAAATTTGTACCGCATGACGTCTATCGTAATGGACTGGACTATAATTACTTCATATATACACATATTACATATGAAAGTATAGTAATCATAAAAAAAATGTTTCTTCTTGAAATAGGTTTAGAATGTCATGAAACGTTGAGATTTTAAATTTGATCAAAAAAGAATTTTTCTGTCTGTAATTTATTTATGCGCACGTTTGATAAAATAAAATTAAGAAATTCGCTTGAACAGGTATGTATTGTAATGAATCTAATGAAGGGAGCGGGTGTAAATAAGTAGAGCAACCTAATAAGGGTCCAAAAACTTCATTAAATGTTATAAACCAACGCCTCAGATTATTTTATGACATCTGCCTCAAATATTATTGAAATTCTATGACCAATTATACTTGAGTGCATATATAGTCAAGATGTTTTTCTTTAAAGAGGCCAACGGAAAATCTGGACGTGGAGTAGTGATTCTTAAGGCAGCGTTTTTTTACTCTCCATTACCTCAGAAGCCGTGAAGGTCGAAACAGTGGAATATTAATTATTTGTTTTTTTTTCTTTCTTGTTAATAGGTTGTGACTTTCGAATTGAATTAAAAAAATATTTTATATTTGACGAAGATTAAGGGTTGAATGCTACTCGAGTTCGGTTTCCATATAACTATACAAAGGTACTGCACTCACATATTAATCAACACATATTAGCAAACGTTAAATATAGTTTAAGTAGGTACAGCCGTCAATTAAACAGGCGCACAAAAATTCCCATTTTGATTATTTGAATTAATATTGGGTGTCCTGTATGGAATTCGCTTATTGTTCGAACAGTTCGGAAACTGTTGGAGAGAGTGTGATCGGGTCACTTAAATTAGGTAGGGAATCGATGGGGATTGTTGAGTATGTTGAGGCCTTTTTAAGGTCATCAATTCATTAAAAGCCCTTTATGGACGTGTTTATGTGGCGCGCTTTATGGGTTTATTTTTATACCGATAACATTTGTCGTCTGCGTGAAATGTCATTTCAGTAGTGCCACGCCGCTACCAGTGACTATTTTATATTGGAGAGTACCAGAAAAAATCCAAGTGTGATTTATTTTGCATCTCAAAGCATTTCAATGAAAAGACGTAACATAATACAGATCTGTTAATCCCATCAGCTCTGCTAGATTTGTAGATGGAGCATTTCGTAATCTCTACGGAAAATTAGGAAAATAATTTTACTTCCACATATAGTGTAGACAACGGGCTCACCTCTAAGTTGAGTGCTAATGTATGGATTTTGATGAAAGAAGTTGAAAAAAAGATTAGAACAGGAAATGATCGAAAAGGGTAGAAATCACCCCTTCTGTTCCGTAACTTGTCGAACATGAAAAAAAAACCGCTGCCTAAGGAATCACTACTTCCACATCCAGATTCTTCATCCAAGTCACTTTAAAGGACTATATTTGCACTCTAGTATATGGAAATTATTGGTCATAGAATTTTAATAATATTTGGGGCAGATGTCATAGAAAAGTTTGAGGAGTTGGTTTCTACCATATACGTTTAAAATGAAGTTTCTAAGTCACCCTACTTATTTTCTACTATTCACAACTTACCACCACCCACCCCTTCAATGGAGTCATCTCAATCAGATGTCACTACAATACATACGTGTACTAATTTTCAAGTGAATATCTCGATTTGATGTTATCAATTCCATTAATAATGAAGCGGAGGTGGTGGAGTTTGAAAAATATTAAAAAGAAATCTGAGGCCTTGGTTTCTAGTATATACACCGAATCCCAAATTTCTGTACTCTTATCAGCTTGATTTACTTATTTTCCCCTAGTCACTTCTATTAACCCCAACCCTTCTACGGAATCATCCCAAAATATAATCTAGTTCCAGATGTCGTTATAATACATACGTCTACCAAATTACAAGTGAATATCTAAATTTTATTTTATCAACCCATTTAAAAATGTAATAAGGGTAGTGGAAGGGTTGAAAAATTTTACAAAAAAATTTGAGGCCTTGGCTTCTAGGACGTACACCGAATTTCAAGTTGCAATACTCTTACCAGCTTGCTTTACTTATTTTTCCCTATTTACCTCTACTTACCCCCACTCCTTCAACGCAATCATGTCAAAATATAATCTAGTTTCAGATATAGTCATAATACATAAATATACCAAATTTCAAGTGAAAATTTAAATTTAATATTATCAACTCCTAATAAGGGAGTGGGGGTGGTGGAGAGATGGAAAATATTAATTAAAACACCTGAGACCTTCGCTTCTAGTATATAGACCAAATGCCAAATTTCTGTACTTTTATCAGCTTGCTTTACTTATTTTCCCTTATATACCCCTATTTAACCCCCAGCCCTTCCACGGAATCGTCTCAAAATATAATCTAGTTCCAGATGTCGTTATAATACATATGCGTACTAATTTCATGTGAATATCTCAATTTTATTTTATCAACCCCTTGAATAATGGAGTAAGGCTGGTGGGGTGCTGAAATATATTGTTAAAAAATCTGAGGCCTTGGCTTCTAGTACATGCACCTAATTTCAACTTTCTGTACTCATACCAGCTTGTTTTACTTATTTCCCCCTATTTACCCTAAATAACCCCCAACCCTTCAACCGAATCATCTCAAAGTATAATCTAGTTCCAGATGTCGTTATAATTCATACGTGTACCAAATTTCAAATGAATATCTCAATTTTATTTTATCAACCCTTTTAATAATGAAGTAGGGGTGGTGGGGGTTGAAAAATATTATAAATAATCTGGGACCTTGGCTTCTAGTACATACACCGAATTTCAAGTTTCTGTAGTCTTACCAGCTTGCTTTACTTATTTTCCCGTATTTACCCCAATTTAACCCCCAACCCTTCAACGGAATCATCTCAAAATATAATCTAGTTCCAGATGTCGTTATAATACATATGCGTACTAAATTTCATGTGAATATCTCAATTTTATTTTATCAACCCCTTGAATAATGGAGTAAGGGTGGTGGGGTGCTGCAATAAACTGTTAAAAAATCTGATGCCTTTGCCTCTAGTACATACACCGAATTTCAAGTTTCTGTACTCATACCAGCTTGCTTTACTTATTTCCCCCTATTTACCCCTAAATAACCCCCAACCCTTCAAAGGAATCATCTCAAAGAATAATCTAGTTCCAGATGTCGTTATAATTCATACGTGTACCAAATTTCAAATGAATATCTCAATTTTATTTTATCAACCCTTTTCATGTTGAAGTAGGGGGTGGTGGGGGGTTGAAAAATATTACAAAAAAATCTGACGCTTTGGCTTCTAGTACATACACCGAATTTCAAGTTTCTATACACTTACCAGCTAGCTTTACTTATTTTCCCCTATTTACCCCTATTTAACCCCCAACCCTTCAACGGAATCATCTCAAATTATAATCTAGTTCTAGTTAAAAAATAGTATGAAAAAATCTTAGGCCTTAACTTCTAGTGCATACACCGAATTTCAAGTTTCTGTACTCTTACAAGCTTGCTTAACTTATTTCCCCTATTTACCCCTATTTAACCCCCAACCCTTCACCGGATATCCTCAAAAAACAATCCAGTTCCAGATCTCGTTATAATATATACGTGTACAAAATTTCAAGTCAATATCTTAAACAGTTCCGGAGAAAACGTGCGGACAAAAAAAAAAGTTACAGACAGACAGACAGACAGACAGACCGATAGACAGAATTTTTTTTTTCGCTCAAATTTAAAATCTCGACGTTTCATGACATTCTAAACCTATTTCACAAATAAAAATTTTTGAAATTTTTTTTGCGATTACTATACTTCCAATCCACTACGTGGATTTTTTTTGTGAAAAACTGTAAACTCAGAAAATCAGCAAGGCACAAGAAAATTCCAAGAGACAAAAAATGTTTAGAAGGCCTCACTGCATACGCCTGAATTTTCAAATTTTCAAATTACATATTTTTAAAGTGCTACAATTTCAAAGAAAGGGGTAGTTCTTCATGTTCTTCCGGAAAAACTCGGTGAAAACGCGCTTAAAGGAAGAGGTGCAAATATCTTCTATTTCGATGATACATTCACCTGAATTTTTTCAGATTTTTTTTCACCTTTTACATTTCCCCTCCCCCACATTCAAGGATTTTCGAGTGTCCTTATTTCGAAAAATGCGCATTTTTCAAAAAAATTCACAAGAGTAAAAACATCCAAACGGATCAGACAGAGGTTGGTTCTTGAGTACTTGACTGTTTCAAAAAGTCTCACACCTAAAAATATATAAACTAGAACAATGCTATGAACTAAAAACTGAAAATCAAAGCTATAGGCAGCTAACGTTTCGGAAGAGAATCTACTTCCGTTCTCAAAACTTTTTTGGCCGTAAATATAATGGTTTTTTTTTCATTTTCGACCTAATTCTACAAGTTATGGATCCCGCGATAAAAGGGGTATTTTCTACCCCTTCATATCATTTCCTACTCTCAATACAAACACATTGCACAGTTTCATCAACACCCATTCACTAGCACTCACGTTAGAGATTTTAGTCATTTTAGCGCTCCGTTGACTGGACTAATACACGTAGAGGAGCGGAAGTATAGTAATCGTAAAAAAAATTGCAAATATATTAGTATAGTAATCGTAAAAAAAATTACAAACATATTTTTTTAACTAGGTTTAGTGCATGGCCACGTCGGCGCACAGCGCAGCGTACATGGCACATCGCACATCGCCCATCGCACGTCCCACATCGCCCATCGGACATCGCACAGCGCCTAGCCTGGTCTACATACAAAAGAAATTGTACTAATTGTTCTCATATTGTTCGGTTATTTCCTTCCATAATTTTATTAAAATCACGGTATCGCCCGTGCTGAGGGCTGTGCGATGTGCGAGGCACAATTTGTTGATTTCGTCACTCTCATTTAATATAATGGTAGTATTTAATTTTATTGTGCGATGTGCGAGGGGCGTTGTGCGAGGCTCAAGTTGTTGAATTGGTCTGTTTTATTTAAAATAATGGTTGTATTTACTTTCACTGTGCGATGTGCGAGGGGCGCCGATATGGAAACTCTCATTTAAAAAATGGCTCTATTTAATTTTACTCTGCGGTGTGAGATGTGTACTGTGCGGTGCGCCCACTTTTAGAATGTTATGAAACGTCGAGATTTTAAATTTGAGAGAAAACAATTTCAAATTTAGTATACGTATAGATTACAACTATCTGTGAAACTAGATTATATTTTGAGATGATGTTGAGAGGTGAACAAGGGAAAATAAATAAAGCAAGCTAGAAAAAGTACAGAAACTTGGGATTTAGTGCACATACTACAAGCCAAGACCTCAAATATATTACCATTACTATTACCGATTACCAACCTGGGATAAACGATTTCAAATGTTAAAATTCGTTTCTCATACACTAGAGTGCAAATATGTTTTCTTTAAGATTTAAATGGGAGATCTCAATGTGGTAATCTGTATAGCCTGGATCGTGAGAATTCTAAGAAATCTCTAACAGCGATTTTTCACAATTACAATTACTTCCACACATCCACATAGTGCAGTGGAAGTATAGTAATCGTAAAAAAAAATCAAAAATTTTTATTGTTGAAATAGGTTTAACAAGTCATGACACGTAGGGATTTTTAACTTGAGCTAAAAAGACATTTTCTGTCTCTCGGTCGGTCGGTCTGTTGGTCTGTTTGTCTGTCTGTAACTTTTTTTACTGTGCGCACGTTTTCTCTAGAACGGTTTAAGATATTGACTTGAAATTTTGTACACGTATGTATTACAACGATATCTTGAAACAGATTGTTTTATGAAGATATCCAGTGAAGGGTTGGTGGTAAATAGGGGTAAATAGTGGAAAATAAGTAAAGCAAGCTGGTAAGAGTAGAGAAATTTGGGACTGGGTGTATATACTAGAAGAGAAGGTCTCAGATTTTGTTATAATATTTTCCATCCCCCCTACCATCCCCACTCCATTATTAATGTGGTTGATACAGTATAATTGAGGTATTCACTTGAAATTTGGTACACATATGTACTATAACCACATTTGGAGCTAGATTATATTTTGAGATGATTCCAGTGAATCGTTGGGGGTTAAATAGCGGCAAATAGGATAAAATAAGTAAAGCAAGCAAGTGAGAGTACAGCAATTTGGGATTTTGTGTGATTACTAGACGCGGCCTCAGATTTTTTGTATTATTTTCCATCTCCCCCACCACGCCTACTCTATTATTAAAGATATGGATAAAATAAAATTGAGACATTCACTTGAAATTTGATACACGTATGTATTATAACTTCATTTGGAAGTATATTATATTTTGAGATGATTGGTTGGGAGTAGGGGTAAATTGGGGAAAGTAACTAAAGCTAGCTGGTAAGAGTATAGGAATTTTGGATTTGGCGTATACACTAGAAGCGAAGGGATTTTTTTTATAATACTCTTCAATCACCTACCACCACCACCACCACCTCCACTCCATTATTAAAGAGGTTGATATGACGAGATAAAGATATTCACTTGATAGTTAGTACACAATACATACTATTGTAATGACATCTGATTAAGATGATTCCGTTGAAGAGGTGGGCGATTATGAATAGGGGATAATAAGTAGAGTAAGAAATAGTCCAGAAACTTAATTTTTGACGTAAATGCTAGAAATAAACGCCTCATATTTTTTATATCCGCCCCACATATTAAAATTCTATTTTAATATGTGGGGCGGATATAATAATTTCCACACACTAGAGTGCAAATATAGTCTAGATGTTTCCTTTCAAGTGCCTTGGATGGAAAATATGGATGTCGAAGTAGTGATTCCTTAGCCAGCGGTTTTTGCCTTCAGTAAACGAGAGAAGTAAAATGTGATAGTTCACAAATTGTTTAGAGGTTCATATCAATCTTATTCGTCATTGATGAACTCAAACAAAATCCTCTTTTCAATACAATGATTAATTTCGATCTTTGAGCCACGTACTTTGGAGAATAGAAGGAGGGGGTCAGCTAGATTTCACACATTTTCCTCCATAATAAACGCATGTTTCAAATTTTAAATATGATGGACTGCAACAAAATCCAAATCAAACTTATTTGTGGTTGATAAACTCAAAAGTTCTTTTATGATATTTTGAAAGTTTCCAATCATGTATTTTTTTTTAAATGGTGGAGGGGTAAATTTAATTTGAAAAAGATACGATAGACTCTACTCAATGCTCAATTCATGTGTCTATTTTTTTTATATACCGCAGCCTCGTTTTCCTGCAAAAGTAACACTGACTCTGGCTTTGAGATATTTAATAGAATAGGTTAAGGTTTGAGGCATCTAGTATTTGTAGTTTAAAAGTTAGACGGAGGTGACAGGAAAGTGGAGCGCGTGATAGCGATAACTTAGGAAATACTTTCAAGTATTTATTAACAAAAAATCTGCAAGAGTGCTTGTGCAGAACTTCTTTTTCTGTTGGGCACCATTTGTATTTATTAATAAGTTCTTCTGCTGAATGATCACTTTGTATATTGTTCTTACTAAAAGTGTGTCAGATTTTATTCCAGGCAATTCCGTCAACTACATTTCACAAATTATTTTTATTTTTCGCTTTTTCAAAAAGTTTATAAGGTTTTTAGAGTGAATTTTTTTATTTGTTTGCTTGTACTTGTAACAAAACATATTACATGACAAGACACAAACATATGTTAACCGCACCATATGTAAGATTAACCAAGAGTCAAACGGGAATCCAATATTTAGCACCTAAATTTCATAATAAATTAACAATGAATATAATAAACCTACCAGATCGGGCATTCAAGAAAAAAATAAGGGCCATCTTACTCGAGAAAACTTTTTATTCTTATGATGAATTTCTATCGCATAATTTTAGCATATACCTAAGTAAATGTCCGTTTGTTTCATTTCCTGATGTTTGTCTTATACTTTCTATGACTACAAGATATGTATATGTATATATTTGAAACTGAAATATTGACTTGTGGCAATACGATCTCTGTATATAGCACCAATAAAATGATTTGATTTCTTTATAGGATTTTAGATTTACTTTTCTGTTGTTTGCTAAATCCGATAATGAATATGGTTTACCAGGTGTTATGGGAACAACATTCCAATTATTAATTATATATTGGGAGAGTAGGTTTCTTCAGAAATAGAGTAATCGAAAAAAATTTTCAATTTTTTTTTTCTTGAAGTTTAGAATGTTATGAAACGTGGAGATTTTAAATTTGAGCGAAAATAAATGTTTGTCTGTCTGTCGGCCTATGTCTGTAACTTTTTTTTTGTGCGCACATTTTCTGGAACAGTTTAAGATATTGACTTGAAACCTTATACACATATGTATTATAACTGGAAGTGGATTGTTTTTCGATAGATAGGGGAAAATAAGTAGAGCAAGCTGGTAAAGAGTAAAAAAAAATGTAATTTGGTGTACATTCTAGAAGACATGGCCTCAGATTTTTTAAATATTTTCCATTCTCCCACCACCCCCACACCATTATTAAAGGGATTGATAAAATAAAATAGAAATATTCACTTGAAATTTGGTACACGTATATATTATAACGACGCCTGGAACTCGATTATATTTTGAGTTGGTTCCGTTGAACGGTTGGGGGTTAAATCGGGGAAAACAAATAAAGCAAGCTCTTAAGAGTACAGAAACTTGGGATTTGGTGTATATACTGGAAGCCACGGCCTCAGATTTTTAATAATATATTTCAACTCACTCTACCACACCCCCATTCCATTATTAAAAGAGTTGATAAAATAAAATTAAGATTTTACTTGAAATTTGATACATGAATGTATAATAACGACATCTATAGTTAGATTATATTTTAGGATAGTTCCGTTGAAGGGTTGAGGGTTAAATAGGGGTAAATAGGGGAAAATAAGTAAAGTAAGATGGTAGGAGTACAGAAATTTAGGATTTGGTGTATACATTAGAAGCCAAGAGCTCCATCCCTACTCCATTAGTAAGGGGGCTGATAAAACTGTATTGAGATATTGACTTGAAATTTAGTTCACGTAGGTATTATAACGACATCCAGATCATGTTTTGAGATGATTCCGTTGAAGAGGTAGAAGGTAAGTAGAGGTAAATCGGGGAAAGTGAGTAAAGCAAGCTGGTAAGAGTACAGAAACTTAAGATTTGGGATACATACTAGAAGCTAAGACCTCAGACTTTTTTTTATAATCTTTTTCACCCCCCCCCCCCCTCCAGCACCTCCACTCCATTGTTGCAGTGGTTGATAACAAAAAAAATGAGGTATTCATTTGAAATTTGGTACACGTATGTATTGTAATGACTATTGTTTTGAACGTAAAAATCTTTGAACCACTTTTTTTTATTTTAATAAATTACTGAACGATATATTGATGTAATTTTTACTCTTACTATTTATAGCTACGGTACGAATTAAATCTTTTTAGAAGTTTTTATTTGGTCTCACAACATGCACCAACATCTATGAAAAAAATCTCCGCATAAGGAATCACTACTTCCACATCCAGATTTTCCATCCAAGTCTCTTTAAAGGAAAATATTTTGACTATATTTGCACTCTAGTATGTGGAAATAATTCTTCATAAAATTTTAATAATATTTGAGGCACATGTCATAAAAAAACTTTAACGGTTTCTAGCATATACGCCAAAAATGAAGTTTCTAGACCCTTGTTAAATTCCTCCGCCTATTGTTCCCAATACACCCCACCTCCCTTAACCGAAGCAATATATAATCTAGTTCCAGATGTCGTTATAATACGCGTACCAAATTTCAAGTGAATATCTTAATTTTATTTTATCAACCATGGAGTGGGGCTCGTGGGAGAGTTGAAAAATATTATACGAAAATTAAAATCCTTGACTACGTATATACACCAAATTCCAAGTTTCTGTACTCTTACCAGCTTGCTTTACTTATTTTCCCTTATTTACCCCTATTTAACCCCCAACGGAACCATCTCATAATATAATCTAATTATGGATGTCGTAATGAGATGTACATGAACCAAATTTGAAGTGAAAATCTCAATTTTTGTTTTATCAACCCTTTTAATAATGGAGCGGGGGTGGGTGGTGGGAGGAATTGAAAATGTTATAAAAAAATCGGATACCTTGGCTTCTAGTATATACACCAGATCCCAAGTTTCTGTACTCTTACCAGTTTGTTTTACTTATTTTGCCATATTCACCCCTATTTAACCCACAACTCTCCAACGGAAACATCTCAAAGTATAATCTAGTTCCAGGTGTCATTATAATACATACGTGTACTAAATTTCAAGTGAATATCTCAATTTTATTTTATCAACCCCTTTAGTAATGTAGTGGGGGTGGTGGGAGAGTTGAAAAATATTACAAAAAAAATCTGAGGCCTTGGCTTCTAATATGTAAACCGAATTCCAAGTTTCTGTACTCTTACTAGCTTGATTACTCATTTTACCCTATTCACCTCTATTTAAACTCCAACCCTTCAACGAAATCATCTCAAAATATAATCTAGTTCTAGGTGTCGCTATAATATATACGTGTACCAAATTTCATGTGAATATCTCAATTTTATTTTATCAACCCCTTTTATAATTGAGTGGGGGTGGTGCGGGGGGATGAAAATATTATAAAAAATATGAGGTCTTGGCTTCTAGTATGTACACCAAATCCAAAATTTTTGTACTCTTATCAGCCAGCTTTAGTTATTCTCTCCTATTTACCCCTATTTACCCCCAACCCTACCGGATAAGTTCAAGAAACAATCCAGTTCCAGATCTCGTTATAGTGCATTAGCACTAGTAAAATTTCAAGTCAATATCTCAAACCCTTCCAGAGATATCATGCGCACAAAAAAATTACAGACCGACAGACCGACGGACCGACAGACCGACAGACAGAATTTTTGTTTTGCTCAAATCTCAACGTTTCATGATATTCTAAACCTATTTCAACTTAAAAACATTTTGAAATTTTTTTTACGATTACATTCCATTATGTGGATGTGAAAGTAATTAACGCTTACTAGCAAATCAGTAATGAAACCTTTACACAGATCTTTAGACTTATTTACATTCCTTTATCACCTTACACAGAAAATTTTAAGGTTTCAAAACGTGAGTTAAATTCTCTATCACATATTTTCTTTGAAGTTGTATCAATTTTTAATTAAAAATATTCTGTCTTTTGAAAATGATGAAAATTGGTACATTCTTATGCCTGTTACGTTGAAAATTGCAGATCCTCAGAATCGAGAGTTACATTTTATATCACAAAGAAGCCGAATCCATTCTTGTTTTGTTAATATTTTATCTTTGTCCTAACTTTGCTAACGTTATGAACGGACTGGACTAAGCAGCATTGAAATTAATAAAGGTGAATTATAGCGGGTCCATCAATTTTCATTCTCCCATTATTATAACTGTCTATACCTTGGCGCATGCATTCATATAAATAAAAAAATAACATCGTCCGGAACTACAGTTTGTGACAATGTGTGTTTAAATAAATAAACGAATGCATTCTCGCTGTATTGCTTAAAATTTAATTAAGTTAATTTCACTCGTTAAAACACACCGTCGCGTTAGAACGATATCTTAAAAAATATTATAATATTTAATATTTTATGTGAAAAGTTCTTGTATAACTGAATATACCAGTTATTTGTCGGGAGTTACTCAGTGCGGGGTTTTATTTAACGACTGTTCTAAAACCATGTCGCTGCTATCTCAAGTTTTGGGTCTCACATTTAATCTAATTCATCTGCCGTTTTCGCAACCGGGAAATGGAAGGGCGGTACCTGGCAAAGATGAATTCTCTCTGTTTCCTTTCAATAGCCTGAGAAATATGCCCGAAGCGTGTAATACAATTTTATTTAAGATGGGTAAGTTATTATTTTCTAAGTTTATGGAAGCTTTAGACAGCAAAATATATTATTTGGTTTGTTGGGTAAATATCAAAGTTTTTAAAATATTCGGCAAAACCAATATTGTGATTAAATGCAATTTTATTCAGAACGGTGTTCAAGCCTTTCATCATATTGTTATCGTGCAAAAATATTAATCTAAAATTTTAGGTACCTATATAATTTTAAATTACAATGTTGTTTAGTAGCATTTGTGGACAATTAATATATTTGTTGACATTTCGAGTATAAGAAAACAAACATAATTTTACACTACAAAATGCCCAAAATTAAAAAATATTTCAAGCTGAAATTAAATAAAATATTTTATACTAAAATTGGAACAATTTTAAAGATAATGTATATAATTTAAAAGGCACAATAATCGATGCAAATGAACCCACATTTGATAGACAATGTTAATTTAACCTCATTATAAATATAGATTTGTAAGTTTGTAATAAGTATGTAGTAATAAAAAATTATCTTATGAATAATAATTTCAACTCGATGTATATAAATACTAACACATTCAGCACAGATGCAAATATATGGCCAACAGTTCTCAAAAACCCATGTGTATAAAAATTCATTGCTGTTAAGTAAACCCATTTACGATGCATTCAGTCAAATAAACAGATAGGACCCTTTTATTGTATTTCCGAAGAGAAAGTTAAAGATAATAGTTATTGCAAAAAAATTACGCAAAAAGGCGTTTTTTCATAACATGTCATAAACCATTATGATTAAAAAATTAAATGACTAAAATCTTTATTACACACCAAAATTAAAAATTATCCTTCAAATGCCGCTTAAGATATGCATTTATCTCCATTATGGCTTTAGAAGTAGTGATTAGAATACAAGCAAAACAATTTTGCAATATCCACATAAAAATTCTTCTTTGACGGTTTCTGGAAAATACTAAATTGAATTTTTTGAGATAACACAGTTCATTTTGGTCTCCTTATGTTACAAATTCATTTTTGGTACTTATTTTTAGTACAAAAATGTAACATTTTGAAAGTCACAAGTTCTACCACATCCATCGCACAAAAAAATAACCATTTTAAAAGCAATTTTATGAGCTTTAACATAACTCTCCTTAAATGTTTCCCTAAAATAAGTATATATTTGCAATAGGAAAAATGGTATTTTTTCACTTTTTTCCCATTCAAACTGGAAATAGGCTAACTTTAAATATACATTTCTCGGAAACGAAATAGGTAAAACAGAGACAGATACTTTAGTTCAAAATTATGTTTATATACTTAAAAAAAAACTCATTTATTTCTTTTTGTGAACATTGTAATATTTTTAAATTTTTTAAGTTCCGTGTATGTTGAAATGGGTATTTTTAAGGTCAATAAATAGGTAATTTATGCCGTAGATGACATTGGAAGGTAATTTATTAAACTGCAGTATACAAATAAGATTTTGGACATTAAATTTATTTATTATATTTATTTAAATATAATTCCCTATGATATTATTAAAAATATCTGTTTTGCTTGTAGAAATTTGTTTTAAGAAAAAACAATTTTTTGACAAATAATAAATCAATGAAAAAAGTTTCATATATTATTTCCCTCGTTGTTTACAGAAAGTCCTTTAATATCGGTCAGGTGTCTGTCTGTGTCTGTTAGCTCTGTCTACAAAAGTATTTGAAAGAGAAAAATAATATTTAGTAGGTAGCCGACGCCATTGTCAATAAAGAAATGTGACATAATTTTTATAAAAATGTATAGGGTAGACACATTACGACATATAATTAATGGAAAAAAATATGAAGGAAAATAATATAATAATATATATTTGACAGGTAATTCATATAAAGGAAGAAACCCGCTGTACATGCAGTGGAAAAATATTGTGTGGACTTCCTTAATAAAATAATTAACGAACAATTGCTTACTTTCAATCAAAAATATACAAGGTAGTTACCCTTAAAAATTGTTAATTAAGAAACGATCGTTAAAAATAATATTTGGAATGTAACTGACATTGTTTTCGATGAGCAAACCTTATACACTTTCAGTGGCAAATACAGGGTGGTCATTATAGAAAAAATATTAGTTAAGAAACGATGTAGGAGAATAATAATCGGAATGTAGTTGCCAGTATTGGTGGCAAAAAAATCTGATAATGTATTAGTTAGAAAATATACAGAGTGATCATTCAATAGAAAAGAAAATTATTAAATAATAAGTGCCAAATTGACAGGGAAGTCTTGTGTAAATACTTTTACTGATTTTCTTGATTGGATGGATTCTAAACTTAGTAACATTGAATTTTCATGAATATACACTTTTTTGAATCTTTTCACTATATCTTGGCTAATTCGTCTTGTAAAAAGATACGATAGGTCTCATATTAATGGCACCGAATACTGAAAATTTCTTTAATTGCCAAGCAAAATAATATTCCAAGAATTTTTTAAAGTATAACCTTGGTTGAAGGTTACATTTGAAAAAAATCTTAGAACATTGTTTTGCTCAACATTTTGTAACAATATAGAGAGTGTCTCATTTAAATATCGATAGTAAAGGTTATTTACGGCTTAACCAGAAGTTGTAAAATGTTGTTTTACTACATGATTCACATCAACTTTCTATGAAAGCAATTTCAAGTTACAGATTCTAGATTTCAAGAAATGAATTTAAACTCAAATGTCTGGGAAATGATTGAATTATCTAATTGTTTTCATATAACGGAATTTGATTGAATAGTAAAACTCTTTTACATACACAACATTTCAAAGTTCCTATCGTTGAAACATGCTTTGGACCGCAGCTCTATCTACACCTTAACATCAAAACAAGCTAACCATTATACTCTTCACCGATTTATTGCACTTTTCATATAATTGTTGCACATTCAATAGAATACCCCTCGCATTTTTTTGTAAATAATATTAGTTATAGATAGTTTTTGTTTAATTATGAAATATAAAAAATACATCTTTTGAACTTTAAATAATTATAACTTTTCTTATTGATCAATTTTGTTCAAAAACAATAGTGTTATTCTCTTAGCGAACACGAACTCACTGTCCAAATTTCAAAACAATCGGAACTTTCATTATTAAGTTATCGTGCTTAAAAGAAACGTGATGTACGGAGAGACAGATAGACGCATGGACGGACGGAAAGACGGAAGGACGGATGGAAGGACGGACGGATAGACGGACGGACAGGCAGACGGACGGATATTTTGAAAATTGCCGAGAATTCGATCACTAACACAATGATATGAAAATTTGTTCTCCAAGAGCGATATTATCGGTTTTAGAAATGTGAAATGTGTTCGTTTTGTATTTGCGAACGGTATAATAAGATTTGTATCCATAGCTGAAGTAATTTAAACATTCTAGCAACGGACTCTCACAGGATTCGAATATTATTATTATTTTCCAAAATCCTTTGCTTGAGATTTCTTATTGGTACACCTTGTAGATATACAGTGAGTGTCGTTAAGACCAACTTAATTTAATGGCTTATATAGAAAATCGATGGACACTATACAATTATTTCAAATTATAAAATCATTAGACGTAGCTAGTTTTTTAAATGAATTTTAAAAATTTACAAAAGAGGAGCCTCACAATTCGATCCTTGCAGCTTTGACTTTTTTATGTCTGTTATCTGGATTGGCTCAAGCGACTTAAATGAAATATTTTGTAAAGTGAGGCTCAGCGGTGCTTCCATTATATGTTCATCATGCTACATCTAATGTGAAGGAAGATTTGAAACATTTTTTTTATCTCAAATTTGGCAAATGCTACTCTGTAGAAGCTAAATGAGAGAGCACTAAAAAGAGTGAAAACAAATTGAATCCTCTAAAAAATGATCTCTAAAAATTGTGCAATGGAACGCTGGCGTTTGGTTAATTAGATATTAATAATACTTTAGTCAAATAAGGCAAACTAGAAGAAATAATAGTGAAAGTTTAGGCGCTTAGCAAAAGATGTCCATTAAAGTGTATTATTAAACCTACTGTTGGACTCGAGCCGCCATCTTGGAAAAATGGTGCTCAAATTCAATTCTTTGCTTATATCTCGCTAACCATTAGCGATACAGAATTATGTATCAGATATAAAATAAAGCTTATTAAATTCCTTGTTACAAAAAATATTAAGTATATGCATTTTTGCTGTACCTATTGTTATACTCTTCGAAAATACAGAAACTATAATTTGATCGACACATTTCGAAAAATCGATCACAGAGAAACATTTTCATATCTGTTCGTTCGTCTGTCGGCTTGTCCGTCTGTTTCATCATCCGCCATGTTTTTAGAAGTATAATGAATTAAGAACGAGAAGTCCAATTGTATTAAAACTTGAACGGTATATAGTTAAATAGAGAAAGAACCAGTTTTGAAAAACATTAATCGGTCAGTACAGAAAGTTATGCATCATTTTATTAAAAAAGAAAAACATTTGAAAAGTATTATAATTGTTGATGAGATTCTATAAACACAAAAATACTACATATTATACTACTGAATGTTTCGCCAATCAAGATGTTATTAGATATGATTAACGTCACAAGCAACTGCCTAAAATATTACTTAAACGATTACAACACTCTTGATCTGCATTTTTTTTTATAAAGTGGTTCATAACCTTCATATCTTCCGATTTATTTTTACTGATTTACAATTCATGTTTTAAAAGATTGGTCTTTTCGCTCTTCAGTTATTGTGGTTACAAGAAATATGGCGGATGGAGAGACGGACGGACGGACAGACAGGCAAATCGAGAGATGACGGACATTTTGAAAGTTATTCAGAATTGCCTGCCTAATACAATGATATGCTCTATGAGTGACATTTACGATTTTAGAAATATGTCGGCTAAATTTTTGGTTTGGTTTTGTATTTTCCAAGAGTATAACAATATATGTGGCACAAATGCACATGACATCTTTTTTCTTGAGTTTTACAAGCTTTAGTTTATATCTGATGCATAATCTCGATATCGCTAATGCTGAGCGAGATATAAGCAAAAAATTTAATTAAAGCACAATTTTTCCAAAATTACGGCTCGAGCGCAACAGATAGAGATGGGAATTTTTAGTATGTTTAATAGTAAATCCTAGTGAACATATTTTGCTGAGTTTCAAAACTTCCACTATTATTTCCGCTAAACGTTGAAATTTCTTCCTATTTGGTTGGAGTATAAGGTCCAATTAACTTTAGCCCAGTTGTCAGACACAGAAATTGATAAAAACCGGTCACTAAATGTTGTATGGCTGGATTTTTCAGAATAGTATTGTTGGTGTAGAGGACGATAAAAAAGAGTTTACAGCTGTAAGATACCGGCGACCCCTAAAAAATCGAAAATATTGGCCGAAATTCGGTTTTTGGCCAATAACTCGAAAGATAAAAAAAATATACCAAAAAACTAATTGCACTAGGCGATAGAGGGGAAATTTCACATCAAAAACGTGTATGACATTTTTTTGTGCGAGAAGAATGTAGGCTCCAGATTTTTTTTAACACACGAGAATGGAACGTGGCGACACATAAGTACGGCTCGCGAAGCGTGCGCGGTCACGGAGGCGCTACACTAAATTTATTGTAACTTTTGAACTAATTAATGAAATTGAGCTCAACAAAACCTAAAAGAAATGAGAAACAAGTGGCTATTGGATTATCACATTTTCAAACATAAAAATTAATGTATGTAGGAATAGTACATATATAAAATCGGAACATAAAGAGATTTCAGATGAAATAGGTTCCACCATTTCTGCAATTTTTAAGATCCGAAACTTTCACGTATTATTCTTGAAGTAATGTACAAAAGATCCGGTGGATAGGTATGACAAATAATTTTTGTGATAAAAGATATTAACGTTTATTTTACCCCAAGTTTCACGAATTTTGTAGCAAAGAAAAGGTAAATCCTCTTAAAATATCTTGAAGTACACATTGCAAGCTTTAAAAATCGCATCTACGGAAATCTAATAACCCGATTCAAACCAAAGTAATAGGTCGTTAAAGTTAGTTATACATATCAAATTTTATCACTTTTTCATGATTTTAAAATTTTGGAAGTGTACATCTTGAAAAACACATTTTTGAGATTTTTTTCGCTCATCGGATCTTTTTACGCATTACTTCGAGAGTAATACGTAAAAGTTCCAGATTTTTATCTTAAAAAATGTAGAAATGGTAGAGCTTTTACCGATTTCATAAAAAATCGCTATACGTTCCGACTTCGTATATTTTTTTGCTGAGCTCAATTTCATTAGTTAGTTCAAAAGTTACAACAAATTTAATGTAGCACGTCCGTGACCGCGCACGCTACGCGAGCCGTACTTATGTGTCGTCACGTTCCATTCTTGCGCGTTAAAAAAATCTAGAGCCTACATTTTTATTGTACAAAAAAATTTCATATACGTTTTTGATGTGAAATTTCACCCTCTATCGCCTAGTGCTATTAGTTTTTTGACATATTTTTTTTATTTTTCGAGTTATTGGCCAAGAACCGAACTTCAGCCAATATATTCGACTTTTTTAGGGGTCGCCGTCACCTTACAGTTGTAAACTTTGTATTTCTATTTCTTTGTATTCTACACCAACAAAACTACCTATTCTAAAAAATTCAGCCATATAAAATATAGTGACACCTAAACCCCTGACGACCGGGCTACTTGTTGGCGGTGGCATTTTATTTCATACTTTTAGTGACATTTTTCCAAAAAGTTATTCGATTCCTACATTTCATAGTATTTACTGATAAAAGAAATAATTTCTTTTATTTATTTATTTAGTATGATGCACGTTTTCTTACCTTGACAGTTTTTATTCATTCCATTATTTGAAAGTAATCATTTAATGTTTAAATACAGTATTTACCTTAATAGGTGCTAAAACGTTGACTATGTACTCTACAAATAGGTGGTAATTATGCCGTATCGAATAGCGACTGATTTCATGGTCATGGTTTTTTATAGAAGACTAAATCATCAAAGTACATAACTACAAAAGTGATAAATGATTTCAGAAAATGTGCAATTCATTGGCTAAATAAAGTATTCATAACAGTGAAAAGAACGCTACAGTTTCTTATTAATTTTAAAACAGATAGAATAACGAACATTCCGATAAAAATAAACTAATTAATTAATTTATTTGGTAATTCGTAAGTAAAATAGAAAATATTAAATGAAACGTCCTTGATATTTTCGTTTAATAAACAATTAGCGAATTCTGCACCTGAGTTGTTGTCGAATGGGCAAAGTTAGAGTGTTTAAATTAATATTTATATTTCTGAAGTACTTGCTGGTCTATGAAAAACAAGGACCTCTTAAAAAGCTATAAAGTACACTTATAATTGCTTCCATTAAACTTTTACTTATCAGAACTTACTGTGTTAGGTTTGAGACCATGGGGTAACTGGTTCGAATCCTAGCTGGGGTATATATGTTTAGTCTTTTTAATGTGTTACCGAGATGGTAGCAGTGGACAGAGGACTAGACCGCAGTTGACTGGAATAACATGGCCAATTGCAGATAGTAACGTCACAAAGACTGGTTGCTGTCTGTGTGTATAGCGTATCCAGTGCCAGTTTGAAATTCATAAAAAAAAGACCGACAAAGGAATAGTTTATAATCATAACATAACACCAGCGATGCCATAAGCGCCGACCGACAATTTTTAGAACCACTTTTTAATTATTGTAAATATTGTTTTACTACTTTATATTGACTTGATGGGCATGATGTACATTATTCTTTTATTTTTAGTAAATAATGTTAGTTTAATGAATAACTCCGTAAATGATTCAATAAAAATAAATAAATATCGTTTAACCTACGGCCATGCTACCGGCAATATTAAGAATGAACCAAGAACTTATAAGCTGTAACAAGGGACTTGTAATGGTAAGCCAGATAAGCAATCGACTATTTTCGTTTGAGGTAAGCGCATAACATGTCTGGTTAAATATACAGTGTGTCCCACTTTTCATGGAGCCACCCTCATATCTCGCTCACCTAATATCGGAATGTTTTGAAATTTTGGTGGTGAATATATACCTATGAAGTGAGTCTTTAGAAGTAACCACATTCGACTGTAGTCAGTGGCGTTAGATTCTATCATGGAAAAAGGGGGGCGATTTTTGAATAAAAAGTATTAGCGATTTTTTTAGAGAAAAACTAGTAAAATATTCCTAATCAGCACCTTTCGAAACCCCGTTGTACAAGATTACATCGTTGTGTGTTCAAAGGTGTTTGAGATATGGGCCCTTAAATATCAATTTTTTTCAACTTAAAATAATTTGTATCTGTGAAACGGATTGTCATATGAAAAAAATATATTCTTTATTTTTTGTTCAGAATAATGTATTGTACTAGTGTGAAATGATTCTACAAAAAATTACTATTTTTTTAATAAGGCAAAAATTCTAATTTGTACCTACCATGTTTCTAACAAATAATCTACACAAATAATTTAATTATACAATTCTTTGCGTTTCAATGTAACCACCATGATTCCGAATACATTGATCAATCCGGTTTCTTATATGCCGTACAACTTTTCTAATCTCAGCTGGTGTGATTTCAACACATGCCTGTCTAATTCTGATCATTAACTCATCTTGGTTACGTGGTCTGTTATTATACACTATATTTTTTACACGACCCTACAAATAAAAATCAAGTGGTGTCAGGTTTGGAGACCTCGGGGGAAAGTCCTGAACTTGACTTCTTAAACCTATCGATCTACCTGGAAAATTATCTTCTACTCAACCACTTGCAACATTATGAGCCGGGGCACCATCAAGTTGATAATACAAGTATCTTCTGACATCTTGAGGCAGATTATTGAGAAAGGGTTCAATTTCTCTTTGCAACAAATTTATATAAGCTTCTCCATTCAATCTTGGAATGAAAAAAGGCCCAATAATCTGATCCTTCCATAAACCACACCAACTTTTGACACATATTGGCTTTTTGTACTGATAAACCAGTGGGGATTTTCGTCAGCCCAAAAACGGCAATTTTGAGAGCATACTACCCCATTGGTAGTGAATGTTGCTTCATCAGTAAATATGACGTTTTTCAGAAAATTAACATTGTTTAAAAATTCACCCTGGGCCCAAAAACAGAAATCTAATCTTCTGTATGTATCTCCATCTTCTAGGGTATGTAGAAATTTCGGTTTGAATGCTCTTTTTCTATGTTTTTTCATGCAACGCCAAACGATGTTTTTACTAAAATTTAGATTTAATGCTACTTGCCTTATGCTAGATCTTGGATGTTCTCTAAAATATTGTAAAATGCGTTCCTCCATTGTTAAAATTTGTATTAATGGTTGCTACCAATTTATGGCGAAAGGGAGGCTGAGGGCCAGGATGCCGTAAATTAAATTCATCAGCAGCTTCTCTAAATGATCTGGCATTATCTCCGACTAAACGAACCAATTCCACTTTTTCTTGCATTGTTAAACGTTGAGCCATTTTCATAAAAAAAATCAGTTCACTTATTATGTAACATTAATCCATAATTCATTAAATTTTTAACGTATTAACTTATTGACTTTCAACAATACATTGACACTTGCAATAACTTTTGTTTTCATGGCTTACTTAGGTCTTTATTAAAGACTATTTGTTAAAAACATGGTAGGTATGTACAAATTAGAATTTTTGCCTTATTAAAAAAATAGTAATTTTTTTGTAGAACCGTTTCATACTAGTACAATACATTATTCTGACAAAAAATAAAAATACATTTTTTTCATTTGACAATCCGTTTCACAGATACAAATTATTTTAAGTTGAAAAAAATTGATTTTTAAGGGCCCTTATCTCAAACGCCTTTGAACACACAACGATGTAATATTGTACAACGGGGTTTCTAATGGTGCTGATTAGGAATATTTTACTAGTTTTTCTCTAATAAAATCGCTAATACTTTTTTTTCAAAAATCGACCCTCTTTTTCCATGATAGAATCGAACGCCACTGACTACAGTCGAATGTGGTTACGTCTAAAGACTCAATTCATAGGTATATATTCACCACCAAAATTTTAAAACATTCGGATATCAGGTGAGCGAGATATGAGGGTGACTCCATGAAAAGTGGAACACAGTGTATACGTACACGGGTATCCTTTGCTATTTTCAAGTACGCGGTCTCGGGTGCTATTCTATCACAAACAGGATTTGTAATGACTTATCCTGATAGCAACGCTTTATACTGAATTTCCAAATTAATAACATATGTACTATACATATCCTGATTGAGTGGAGGAGTAGATATGACATAAATATCGCGATTATAGCCTTAGCTTTGGATTTGGAGATTGTCTAATATGTGTAGTGTGTATATGTCTAATATAATATATTTGTCTAATATATTGTACAAAAAGCTTATATCTCTTTACTTTATTTACCATATTCATTATATTCATTTTATTATCAAAGTTAGCTCATGTGGAAATTCTCCTGCATTGCTACTATCACTTTAAATTTATTATAAGTTTGTTATTGATTTGTCCTTGTGAAATCGATATGATTCCAAATAATTTAAATTATGCTCTACTTTAATGTTTGACGTGGTGGATAGTTTTCTGCCATTTTCAGTCGTAATATTGGTGTATTTTCCGTTTCAAGAATTTAATCACTTTATCAATAAACGGTAGGTGCCCTTTCACCGCAGTCTCCCTTTAGTTAACACCAAAGCAGCCCTGGTGGGTTTAAATATGCCGTGATATGGGGTAGCCTTAACATTATTATAATAATATTATAATAATAAACGTCGTTATTCAAGGGGTGTAGATGTACATTTACAAGTACATTACAAATAGCAATTTACAAGGCGAAGTTTAGCCATGAGGCTATTCTTACACTTAACCTTATAAATCACTTACCTAACTAATTAAGTTAAAAACAAAACATTAAAATACAAAAATACAATACAATATTACAATAGTCCAATATAATAAGGGGACGGTATACACTTTATAAAATATATTTATAGAAATACTAAAAAATTAATTACTCAAAATAACTAAATAAAAGAATCAATCATAAACACAGTGCAAAATGGTGCCCAAGAATATATTCTAGTGTTTGTTGGAATTAATGAACCAGGCTTTGATTTTTTTACGGAAGATATTAACTGTCGATAGATTTTTATATATGGGATCAATAGAGTTATATAAGGCTGCGGATGTGTAAGAAAAGCTACACGATGTTGTGGCACTGTTAGCACGTACCGATGTCTGATGTTTACAGTATGTACTGACGATCTGAAAATTAACTTGTCTCTCAAGTATCTTGGAATAGAATATTTTATTAAAAAAAATAAGAGAACTGCATCGTGGAATTTAACGAGTTGTTCCATTTTTAACCAACAAATTTTCTTAAGTTGTAAATAAAACAGCAACAACAGTTTTGCAAAACTTTGTACCTTGATCCAGGCAGTAAAAATACATAAAATTGCAATAATTGAATACAGGCATGACTAAAGTTTCACAAAGTTTTTTACGTTGTTTAAAGTTCAAGATATACCTGTTTGCATACAATACTTTTAGCCGGGAGTAACATTTTTGTAAAAGAATTCTTATGTGCTGCGTAAAACGTAATTTTTCGTCTATTATTACCCCAAGATTTTTGGCATGAGTAGAAAATGACAAATTTTCTTGATTAATATTTAGTTGAATAGAAGCCTTTAAGTGATCTCGAGTATGTTCTGAGCAGAATAGAATAACAACTGATTTGGTAGGCCTAATTTTAAGGTTATGTTGATGCGAATATTGACAGATGTTGTCTAAATCTTGGTTGATCAAATTAGTGGCAATAGCTGCATTAGATGGCTCAAAACAGTGAAGAAGTTGGGTATCGTCAGCATATGCTTGCACATGCGAACTAGTTACTATATTAAATATATCTGCTAAATATACAAGAAACAAAAGAGGACCAAGAATGGACCCTTGAGGAACACCCGGCGAGATAATTTTAAAATCAGATATATTTCCTGCGACTGATACGCATTGGCGACGTTCGCTCAAATAAGAATTGAAAAACCGCAGGGATATCGCGTCGAAACCATAGTAATTTAGATTTGCACAAAGAAGCGTGTGATCAATTAAGTATATGTCCAATACGTCCAATTTCTCGGCTATATGGTCAATCACGCACTTCTAGTACAGCTAAAGGTACACTTTGTTTACATTAGTCATTTCCTGTGTAATTTTTTGTCCAATTACCCTTTACTTGGTTATAGCGTAGTCATAGAAAACAGTACATGCTATTTAGTATGCGCATTGTAAAATGGACTTCTTATGAAGATTTAGAACTGCTATAAAAGTGTGTGTACTGTGTATTTTTAAAGTTTATTATGACATCTGTTTAAACTTTGTAATGCTACCAAAAACCGAATCAGTTTTCTTAAAACCCAACGGATACCAACAGAAGTGAGGTGAGCTTCAAGCTTCAAGACATGACCCAATTTACATAGCCACTACTTTACTGTTTTGGTGCGTTAATATGTTAAAATAATAGTAATTTTATTTTGTATGTTAATTATAATAAACTGGAATAATTTTTGTTGTCAAACTTATAGCGTAAAGTGCTTCTTCAGTCCGAACGTGAAAGTTGTCGCCTGAAGCATAGTTGTTGCTCGAGTCCTAGTCTACATGAGAACCACCACTTTACGTTCTTGATATAAGTTTTTATGTAATTGTTGAACATAGCTTATTAATCATACTCCAATTTAAGTATTTTTACAGTTAGTTTGAGAAAACGTTAACAAGTTGTGCTTCATCTTAACTAAAAAAATATCCCTAGAATCTAAATTATTATTATTACACAGCCACACACAAAAACATTTTTTTATGGCCTGGGGATCTAATCATGCTCAGTCTATGTTTCTGGGGTCGCTAAATCCGAATCCGAGCTCTGTTTAACTCCATAACATCAAGATTTTGCCATAACCTCGAAAAACCAATTTTGACATCTCTTCGCATAAATTGCTGTAACTTCTTCTAGACAAAAATGATCCCCTCTTTTCTATACTAGATCGATTGCAAATTAAATTTCCAATCCGATGATGTGGGGCACGATATTCTTCCGGGGCACAGTGGAAAAAAAACCTTTTTTGGACAAAAATCTGCCTACAAGTCAAATCTTAATCAATTTTGATCTATCTTGGCTTAAAATGTAGGTAATTGGCTACACTTTTGAGGATACTGCCTAAATTGCAAACCCCGATTTTCTAACCTCAAAAAATTTATCAAATATGAGAGTAATCACTATTAATTATTTCTACAAGCCAAATCTTAATCAATTTTGATCTACCTTGGCTTAAATTGTAGGTTATTGGCTACATTTTCAAAGTATACTGCCTAAATTGCAAAATCCAATTTTCTAACGTCAAAAAATGTACCAAAACATTTTTTTTTATAACAAAATATGGTAATAACTGAAAGTAATTTATAAAATATGTTAATAAAATTTTGAGTGGGATAATCCTGTTTTGTTGAATATTTTGATTTTAGGAAATCGAGGTTTGCAATTTGGGCAGTATGCTCTGAAAGTGTAGTCAATAACCTACATTTTAAGCCAAGGTAAATAAAAAATGATTAGGATTTGACTTCTAGAAATAGAAAAAAATGATTACTTCATATTTGATAAATTTTTTGAGGTTAGAAAATTGGGGTTTGCAATTTAGGCTGTATACTCTGAAAGTGTAGGCAATAATCTACATTTTAAGCCTAGGTAGACCAAAATTGATTAAGATTTGAGTTGTAGGCAGATTTTGTCTAAAAAAACGTATTGTTTTCCACTGTGCGGCGCTTTGTAAGTGAGAAGTCCGAGGATTTCTCTTCTCGAGCGATACATCCCAGCTTCGAGGCCCATTTCTGCCAAACGAAAGTTAATAAAAATCTGAAACAATTCAGGTGTACGTAGAAATATATAAGAAATCATTTGGCATAAATCTGAGGCCGAGGTGTGCATTGGTTTTCGAGAATGGCCGCTCTAAGTTACCGGAAGGTCAAAATCGAATTTTTTTACCGCTTCCTGAGGTTATATCTCGAAAACGAAACGAGGTATAGAGCTGCGGTTTACTCTATTCGATTTATGTCACCTTCCCAAATACCTCTAAATTTTCTAACAATTTTGAAAATTTGGCAAAAAAATGAAAGTGTCAGCAAAAATCTAAAATAATTCAGAGGTATGTAGGAAGGCGAGAAAATCGAAAGGAGTAAACCGCAGCTCTATATTTCGTTTCGATTTCGAGATGTAGCCTCGAGAAGCGGCAAAAAAATTAAATTTTCACCTTCCGGTGATTATGAGCGGCCATATCTCGAAAACCAAGGCGCACACCAACCTCCGATTTACGCCAAACGATTTCTTACGTCTTTCTACGTACCCCTGAATTTTTCCAGATTTTTACTACCTTTCGTTTGGCATAAATGGCCTTCGAAAGCTCGGTGGTCAGATCCCCAGGCCAGAAAGAATTTTTTTTGTGCGGCTGTGTAATAAATATAGAAAATCGAATAAAAGAATTAAAAGTACATTTGCAAACTTTACAACTTTACAACTTTATTTGTTACTTTTAAAATGTACAATTTACAACATATTTAGTTTAAAATGCACACCTAAGCTACAGAAAGAATGTCTGTGTGCATACATATTATTTTCATTTTATAAATAATTTTTATGTCTATATTGATAGAGATATTTGAGGAGAGGTATATTAAATTGTTGAATTTTATAAAATTAAGACCACTTATTCACCACTAAATGTAAACAGTAAAACCTAAAGAAACGCACAAAATTCATATCTTTGGTATGTGTTGTTTGTCAAAAAAATCCTCGGACAGGTCGATTTTAGTTTTGTAAATGCTACATTTTGACACTATACAAAAATTTATGACGCCATTGGTTTTTGAGTTATGACGTCATCACAATTTTTTTAAATTTGAACAGACATTTTTGTTTACTGTTTTTGGTGGTATATTCTTTTAGCTTTCTGGTGATATGAAAAAAATTGATATTATCTAAGCCATTCTTTTGGAAAACAATATTTTTATTGATTGATACCTTACATAAGTAATTGTGAGAAAAAAACCATCACCATTGCTCAAATTGCGACTCTCCAACCATTTGGCATTGACCAAGATGGGTGTAGACACTTTGCACGCTGTTCTGCATCATCTCATGGGCAATTCGTCTCATCTCCAAGCCAATTCTGTCTTCTATGGTATCCGGTCTGTTAAAATACACCCTTGACTTTAAGTAACCCCGAAGAAAAAGGTCTAAGGGGGTTGAATCCGGTGAACGCGGGGGCCACTCAATCGGACCTCGACGACCTATCCACTTTCCAGTAAAAGTGTCATCTAAAAACTGACGCACTGATATCCCAAAATGAGGTGGGGCCCAGTCTTGCTAAAGCCAGACGTTTTCAGCTGGAATATCTTCATCTTCATTGTTCGGAAACATAACTGCTAGGTTGGCACTAGCTCAACTCGCAAAAACTGTAAATATCTCGCGGCCGTAAGATTTTCTTAATAAAAAAAAGGTCCCAATAAACGATCACCAATCATACCTGCCCACACGTTTAACTTGCCTCGTCGCTGTGTATGGCTTTCTTGAGTCCATTGAGAATTTTCGCGTGACCAATACCAACAGTTATGCCGATGTACAGTCCTCTTTAAAGAAAATATAGCCCCATAAAAAAAAACAACGTTCTTTAAAAAATTTGGGTTTTCATCGCACAAGGTCATCAACTGTTCACAAAACTGTAGGCGCCGATCTGGATCGTCCTAATTCAATTCGTGGATTAACTGCACTTTGTATGGATGGCATTTTTCTTTTTTCAATAGACGTACAACAGAAGTTTGACTCACGTTATGATTTAAAGCCAGCTGCCTTGTCGAAAGATGGTGGTTTTCCTTACTTTCTAGAGGAATATTTAATTTGATTTCGTTGCTTGTGCTAGGGGAACCAGATCGAGGGAGGTCAGCTACACTGCCAGATTCATCATATCTAGCCACCAATCTACTTACAGTGGATCTAGAAGTTTGCTTTTCGGGATACTTGGCATTGAAAACATCACATGCCTCCTGATGAGTTCTCAGCCTATCACCATATTCAACCATCATCAGAAGTTCTACGCGTTCTCTTTTACGTAAACGTGGCATTGCATTCACTAGTTTTACTCTGTCTCAGAAGTGTCACAAAATTGAGGTTCCACACGTGCCACTAATAAAAAAGTTATCAATACTTTACACAAAAGGGCCTGTATCTCTCTGTTGTTAAGGCGATGGTTTTTTTAATTATTTTTTTTGGTTTTGTTTTTATGTCAAATGTTTTCATACTAGTTAAAATAAAAAGCTAAAGGAATATACCACCAAAAACATTAAACAAAAATGTCTGCTTCCATTAAAAAACCAATGACGTCATAAATTTTGATATAGTGACAAAATGTATCATTTATAAAATTAAAATCGACCTGTTTGTGCGTTTCTTTGGGTTCACACTGTATTCTTCTTCGCGTAATTAAATATTCTATATAACTGTTGAACATTCTATAGTATAATTTTTAAAAATTTCCTCCAAAACACGGCCCGACATTTTGGTGGAGGATGTGGAGTTGATGTACTTTCGTAATACTGCGATTTCTTTCATAACTACAATTTTATTTTTAATTTTTACTCCCGTCCGTATCTCCGCTCTCATCCATTTTTGATACTTTTCATAGAGGAAAGAGAGTTTCGAAATCAACTCAGTAAACCAAATACCAAATGTCAGACATAACTACAATCAATGATCCCAGTACGTGCCATTGCTTTAATTATAATACATTATGACTGTATAAAAATGAAGTGTTAAATAAATCTCTAGTTTTATTAAATTGCGATATGTATATAAATGATGAGTGGTATTGCCTTTGATAAATTAACACTAAGAGAAGAGCAAAGGGAAAAGTAATATCTCTTATCCACGAATAAACGATTACTTTAATCACACTAGTTGTACATATACCTAGAATATATTGTCATTAAATATTCCTAAACACTGTTTTCGTAAGTATCCAATCATTGCAAACTGACTTATGCTAATCAAGTTCACTTACTTTGTTATCGATCAAAACTAGTTTTCAATCAGATGTAATTACACCGCGATGAGGCTAACTTGGCTGCCGAAACAGATATTAATTTTAATCATAGTAATATGACGCACATTGAGAATATGGCTTTAGGTATGCGTATAACGAAAACTCAAGTGACGTCTCGTATAAATAAGTTTAGGAGATGAATAATGATTTAATTTAAATATACAGTTATTTTTCCGGTTCCTCTACATAATATTTTGGTATATCCTATTGTATTTCGGCAACAGTATGATTTATGACGGAAACATGTTTCAAGAAGTTTTTATGAACTTGGTAAGGACACCTCATTTTTATGCAGTTCATTTATAAATCAAGGAAGTTATTGTTTGTTTACACTGTGTAATTTGTCAATTTATATTCAATTAATTTTTTGAGTTATTGACCTGTTAAGCACCTGGTTGATATTAATATGAAATGAGTATCAGAAATACGATATATGCATTTCTCTATCTATTGATGATGTAAAATATTTCGTTCAAACATTTCTGAAAAAGTTGTGACCTAATCGAAATTTTTTCTAATGGCAAACTCCATTGATGATAGTGTCATTTGAAATAGCACGTTATTCTACATATAGTTAATGAACAAGGTGTATAGGATATGGTAGGGAACAGAATTTTAGACTTCAGGACTAGGATTGGAATAGTTAGGAGATAAACATACTGAAAGTCTTTGGACTCACGAGGTGGGCGGGGTGCAGTGGGCAAATACAAGGTCAACTTTTTTCACTTATATCTCAGAAACAGTGCATCGCAACGAAAAGACTATTTTTATTCAAAATGAAAGCTGACAAAATTTCCTACAAGAATGGTACTATTTGGCCTATGGGAAACTTTCGAGAAATGTATCAGTTTGAACCTCCTTAACATACATTTGCTTAAGTTAATATACTTTAAATAAACACTACTTCTGAAATTATTATTATAATTTCGTAATTTCAGAATTTGTGGAGCAAGTATATATAGAATATGTTATCGGAACTCAGAGAAAAAACTACTCAGATATCTACATAAAACCAATTTAGTTATAAAGTAAAAGAAACCAGCTTTTCAGATATTAAAAAAAAATGTAATTCTACATGTTGTCTAAATCTTCAAAAATTCCGATATTTTAGGTCTCGGAAAGGTAGTTCGCTAAGAAATATAATTTAAATTCTAATACTTTCAGAATAAGTAAGCAAGAGTATCACTTATATATAGAATATAGTGGAAAGGTACATTTGTCTACATGTATATAATACAAAGAACTGTATTGAGGTATCGGCGCAGGAACGTCGATTTCAATCGACTCCGGTTTTACTGTTATTGTATTATGTATGACTTTATGTAGAATAAATATCATTTATAATAATTATTTCCTATTATTTCCTCTAAAAATATCGTTTTATAGGCCAATTTTCATAAAAAACTAAATCATCTACCTCCGAACATGTTTAAGATTTATAGACAAAATTAGGTACACCGTCTGTATTACCATAAATTCGCTTTCTAAATTTTCATAAGGCAAATTTACTATTTTCTCGAAATATCAACATAATTATATAACTATTCTTCAATTTAATATATTCTATTTAATAATTGAATTAATGATTATCTATTAATAAAAAATTCTGGTAGGATCATTTGTTTGGCACTTTCTTAGTCAGAAGAAGAGCAGAGATAATTGTCTCAATTACATTCTCCCTAAAGGGATGCTTTTTTCAGCGTAAACTTAACAAGGCGGGAGCTTAAATTAAACACAAAATTGTATAAAAATAAGGTTCTCAGTTTCATTTTCTCGACGTAGCTTAATAACGCCAACGAATTTTCATTAGAATACTTCTGAAATGGAATGATTGAAATATAAATTTTTACAATAAAAATGTTTTGGAATCCCAAGAAAGAACTGCTATATCGGCATGATAATATTGTTTCAGATACTATCTCATTACGAAACCAATAATGTACCTATTTACTTTCAATACATTTTCACCCAATTACTCGGAATGTATGGAATCTATTTGTCTCAGAACCACAAATTTTGATTAACTGTTTAAGAAATACGTTCTCACGTTTCCACAACCAAACAATACTTATTATTAACTAAATTTGATGTTCTCTTATTTAGTCACAATTATCGCCACAAACCGTGAACATAACCTACAAGTAAAATCCGTAAGATAATTTTCAAATTCCCTATCAAAAACCATTAGGAATTTTTTCCTAATATATCGAGAGAAATATTTCCCATGATATTTTTTAAGATACAAGAAAAACAAATTCGTGAGAAAATGACGTAAATTTCTCAAGAGGATCAATTTCTACGATTTCAAGAGTTGTGTCCCTGGGGGAATCTGTGTGTTTTAACACGCAAGTACCGCATTTAGAGGGGTGCGAAGTATCAAATAACATCAATCGAAAAAGAACTAACTTAACTTGTTTACTATACCGATGTGATACATACATTGGCTGGTAATAAAGCGGGTCTTGTATACTTATCTTAGTCTAATAATAATATACATAATACTGTACTACTAATATGTATAAAAACCGATTTCAGAAATGTGAATTCTTGAAAAAGAACAGAAAGCCAATTTGCAGTAGGGGTCCACATTTCATAATTGATCATAACTTTTAAGCCATTCCTTTAAATGCCGTTTGTTAATATTCTCACAAATAAAGATCTTTTCTTTTATAAATACTTAACACCCTGTATATACATTTTAAAAATCAATACAATTTTTGAACAAAGTAGGATTTTTTATAAGGAATGATTTTCCTATATAGAACACCGTGAACACACTGTATATTCATTCCTATTTTGACTTGTTGATTTCCTGCTTTACTGAACATTTTATGTATTCTCCCCTTTCTGAAGTTCATAAACATGTTTCGGGTGGGAGTTTGTTACACGGACTCTTTTAGTTTTCTTCAAATTATTCGCTTGGTGTTCAATAAAAACTGAACTGAACTTGTGGTAGGTACCTTGTGAAACATCTTGAAAATAATTGTTAATAAATTAAACACTGCTTTTAGATGAATCAATCAATATATTATAAATATTTATAATATATTGATTGATTCATCTAAAAGCAGTGTTTAATTTATTAACAATTATATTCAATAAAAACGTCTTATTCATGCAAAAAAATGTGTGGGTAGAAATCTAATACTTCCAGTAAATTTCGTATTTCAAGATAGAGGTGTTGACATTATACGGCTTCGTATTTCACGAAATTTCCGACACTCATTTTCACCCCGTCACATAAGGAATTAAGAAAGTCGCTTCCTACTGGGTACTTGTATGTCAAGAGTAGCATCTCTTATAAATTTCAGACTTCTAGGTCCTGGAATTAGATCTGTGCGATGATGAGTCAGTGGGGATAAACTCCTTTATGCATATGACAGAAGATTTTGTGTAATAAAATAAAAATACTGAGGTTTACAATATAATCAAACTTTGATTAGGAACTCGATTAATATTGGAAGTCTGGAAATTGTTTTATATACATAGTATAAAACCTTTTGCAGTCGACAGTGTAGCGACGAACATACAGACACAATTAAATAATCAATTCGTTTGAAATATCAAATGTCATGCTTCATGTCTATTAAAACAAAGTTTATATATTTCGCAGAAACGAAGAATATAAATATTATATGTGACACTATTCTAAAATCATATACAGAGTGTTCCAGATTTAAACGGACATACTCTAGTGGAAGGTAGAGTACAAAGCTGAGTTCAAAACAAAACAAATAAATGGAATGTGCTTTATTTTGGACGAAAAAAACACTGAATGTCAAAACACAGACAAATAATAACCTCTTCTACGGGGTATTTAGCTAAAATTAATAAAACAATGATGTTAGCAACTGGATTGTGTTATTTGTAACATGTCAAATTTGGTCTTTCAATACTTTTGAAAATTTATTGAAGAATAACCATAAACGTGCCATCAAATATTATAACATTATTTTATAAACTGGTCCATAGGCTTTTTAAAAGTTTACTAACATTTACCAAAAAATAATATACAGTGTCATGTTAACGACCTTAAGAACCATATTAAAAAAATTGAGGTCGGTCTTCGAATTTTTCCAAAATCGCTTAAGCTGCTCATTAACCTAAAAGAGTATAATATGTGTACCAAATTTTAGCTAAATATGTGTAGTCATTTCGGAAATATGGCGTACTGAAGTTCTGGCCAAAAACCACAAAACACCCCGTATCTCAAAACGGTTCACATTCAACGGTAAGTATAGGGGTGTTTTAAAGTCAGTTGAGTGTGCTCTACCTTCCACTAAAGTATGTTCGTTTAAATCTGGGACACCTTGTATATCGCTCATAGTCTCACACAGCCAGGCAGCACTCAAAGCTCTGAGTTCATTCACCTTTGAGTCCCACATTGCCTGGGAATGTCTACAAACAATAAAGAAACTGGCAAGAAACAACAGGGTCAACTTGATGTGGGTGCCAGGGCATGAAGGAATAGAAGGGAATGAGATTGCGGACGACCTTGCAAGACAGGGTGCCAAATCGTCATTCATCGAACCTGAACCGTTTTGTGGGATAGCAAGAAGTAACACGACGGAGGAGGTAAGAACATGGGAGGATGAACAAAAATCCTCCTACTGGAACTCAACTCCAGGACAAAAACAAGCGAAAAAGTTCATTACTTATTCGCAAAAGAGAGCTAAAGAGCTACTTGAACTCAGCAAAAAGGAATTAAGACTACTAACAGGTCTTTTCACGGGTCACTGCCCATCATAATACCATCTTAAAAAAATGGGCAAGGCTGAGGACGAAAGTTGTCGATTCTGTACAAAGACAACCGAAACGTCGGAACACATACTTTGCACATGCGAAGTACTAGTCCGGCAAAGGCTACAACACTTGGAACAGGTGATTTTGACACCTGCAGAAGTGTCAAAGTTAGCCCCCAGGAAAATTCTAGGATTCTTCAGAAGCCTAGGATTGGATGGGAAAATATAGATATGGGGTAATCACAAAAGATCTTTAAGTCGAGGTGAGGAGAGGTCAAACGCCTGAACAACCCAACTGTAATCTATAATATCGCTCATAGAAGAAAATATAAGTATTGCCGTCTTAGTTCTCGTCATAATTATTCCATAGACAATATAAAAATGAAATTGAATATCTACTTTGGTCTAAATTACTCGAGTAATAAGTAGCACATGTACATTTTTAAAATTTTTCTGTTTAATTATTGCGTTTGATTCTGTTGAACATGCAATATAACGCAGCTTGTTCTTATACTTAATGCTCTTTTATTAAAAATGTATGGCCATTTGCCGCTTAGGTTAACAAGACTTACACGATGATGAAATAAGTGCTCCATACGAGTAGTAGTATCATTGAAGTTTATTTTCAAAGCAACTACATGAACATAACATTTCTATAGTTGAGGATTATAACCTAGTATAATTTAAGGCTTTATATAGTTTGCTTCGACGTTGTTTGAAGGCGATAATTAATTTTCCTGCCCCCATAGCATTTCCGTTTACAACTCCAGCGCCGCAGTTCCAGCAATACGGAATATTCAAGTCTTTGAATAATTCGTTGATTATTAAATATGCTTTTCTAAGTACAATTCTTCACAATGTAAAATTTTGTTTATTAAATTCAGGTCGAGGATTTTAGAAGGAATATTAATTTAACTCAGCTGAATTAAGAGAAAAAAGTTCGTTATAAATGTTTATAAGTACATACCTAGTTGGAAATGAATGAATTCAGTGAACATGAAAATGAATTCAACCCATTACCTGACGAAATTTCAAATGCCCTACGGGATTCTCTAAAAGGAAACATTAACCGAGTAACAACACAAAGTAAGAAATGTAGAACCGTTTAACAACCTTGGCTAACTACCGAAACTCTAATTGAAGTGCAAGAGAGGAAAAATCTGAAGAATCAAGATATCAACAATATTTTCAAATTGAAAAAGTGTAACAGACTGATGAGCATAATATAGACTCCTTCGAAGAGATAAGATTTCTTATCTGCAAGATATACAAGTATTTTATAAATAAGAAAACTTATCCCTTTTCCAATGGTTTTCTTTATCTCGAACTATTGTATGTATGTATGTATATACCTACGTATGTATGTGAAAATCTGGTGATCGAATTTTTGACCACTTCCCGACATCCAATCATGCTTAAATTTTGCACACGACTATAATATTGTTCCGATAATTTCTGTACCTTTGGTTGTTGATAATATTGTGAATGATTCTCGTTTTATACATTAACAATCTATTTTAACAAGGAAAATATTAATATCTAATTGTTTCTGGTTTGAATTTTCCAATAACGAACCTAATAAAACATTTTTAATTCAACTAAATTTATTGATACCACAGAATGTTACAGTGTTAAAATATGTAGGTCATGTTTTGATTGTCGACCAAAAAAATTGAATACACTGAATTTCTTAAAATAGATTTTGTAACATTTAAATTAAATCCTTGAACTGAGCAAATTGACCAGCAAGTAATAAAATTTAGATAAAATAGAGGTAAGCTGGTCACGTTTAACATTTTTGAAATAATTAAGATCATGATTATGGCCTCTATTTATAGCTGCAAGAAAAACAGTTATAGAAGGATAGTGCAGATACGTCGAAAAAATAACACACTGTGATATGTTATAAAAATATAACCGAGGATATTGTTTTATTTCCGGATGTAGTTAAATGTCAAGATCACAAAACGTCAATTCTACTGTGCATAATATTCAGGGTGTGCTGTGCAAATATTAAGTCATGTACAGATTTTATTGTGATATATTTGTGACATATTTTCATATAGACAGGGATTATCGTTTAGAGTCGGAGATAATTCCTCCATTTCAATTATTATTACCTTTTTTTTTTTCTTTAAGTAATAGCGAGCAAACGAAGATGATAGACGAGTAAACACAAGCAAACGACGAGTAAACGAATAGCATGAAGAAACGTGCTAGTTAGGTACATTTAGATAATTCCCCGTTTCATTATTTTGATTTTTTCGTTCTAAATAATGAGGATCAAACGAAAATAATAGACGAGCAAACGGACTGGACAATGAAGATTGAAATATTCAACAGTAGAGGGGCTGTTATTAATTTCAGCCCTTTTTGTGGTCCTATTATTTTAAGCAACGAGCAAACGAAAGGATCCGACAAAAATGGGGGCCAACTTCACTGTGCCAAAAAACTAATAACAATCATGAAAAATATAGTGTCTATTTCTCACAAAATTCTTTTATTATTTAGGCAATTAGTTTTGTGAACAATTAAATTCTTCTTGACATGATCAAACCAACCAAACAGTAACAGAGACAATAGAAGAAGAAAAGTATATATACAGTCTGACCTACTTACACTCGTTAATTGATGCTTGATTAACTTCAAAATTTGGTGGTAAGAACAGACCAATAAGATGATTCCTTGCGCATAGTGCTATGTGATAGCGTGCGATTTCAAGGAGGTTTGAAAAGTCGACTTTTCAAAAAAATTGTATTAGCGACCTATTTAGAAAAAAACTAGTAAGGTATTCTTAATTAGGACTAGAAATCACCTTGTACACGATTGCGTCGTAGTGGGTTCAAAGCTGTCAAAAATTCAATTTTTTGAACCAAAACTAATTTTTATCAGTAAGACGGATTAGCAAATCAAAAAAATGTATTCTTCATATTTTGTTCAAAATAATACATTTGAACTTTCCTCTTTATTTGTGCATGGCGGTCACTCTAAAAAATTAATAATTACGAAATAACATTGAAAATAATAATCGGAATATAGTGATCACTATTATTATAAAGAAAACCTGATAAGTTTTGGTTAAACAATATACAGGGTGGTCATCCAACAGCAAAAGTTCAATACTAAATAACAGGTGCCAAATATGGAAGGCTTGCGCATTTCTTGGGATGATCACCCTGTACATTTTCCAATAAAAGTATAATAGGTGCATATGCCAAATATTATTGCCATCTGTCACATTTACAATTCCACATTCACGTAGTGAAGTGGAAGTATAGTGGTGGTTAAACAAATTTAATTTTTGTTTGAAATTTTTCAAAAATGTTGGTAATTTTTTTTTTTTCTGAATTAGGTTTAGAAGGTCATGAAACGTGGACATTTTATATTTGAGCAAAAAAGCAAGTTTCCTTCTATTCTATAGAAGTGGTAACTTTTTTTAAATAGGTTTAGAATGCCATGAAACGTGAACATTTTAAATTTGAGCAAAGAAAAAAAATGTTTCTATTTTACTGGTAAAAGATGTTTAAAAAATGTTGGTGAAAAAAATTTTCAATTTTTTTTCCTGTCATGAAACGTGAAAATTTTAAATTTGAGCTAAAAAAATTTTCCGTCTATTCTAGTGGCAAAGAAAAAAAATGTTTCTATTTTACTGGTAAAAGATGTTTAAAAAATGTTGGTGAAAAAAATTTTCAATTTTTTTTCCTGTCATGAAACGTGAAAATTTTAAATTTGAGCTAAAAAAAATTTCCGTCTATTCTAGTGGCAATTTCTTTTCCAAAATGGTAAAAAAATGTTGCAAATTTTTTTATTTTCGAAATAGGTTAGAATGTCATGAAACGGGGAAATTTTAAATTTGAGCAAAAAAATGTTTTCATCTATTCCATAGTACGTAGTGATGAAACTATTTTTAAATTTGTTTGAATAGGTTTAGAATGCCACGGAAACGTGGAAATTTTAAATTTGAAAGAAACAAATGTTTTCTATCTATTTCAGTGGTAATTTTTTTTTAAATGTTGGTAAAAAAAAATTCTAAATTATTTTTTTTTAAATAGGTTTAGAATGTCATGAAACGTGGAAATTTTAAATTTGAATAGAGAATAACATTTTTCATCTATTTCAGTAGTAAAAAATTTTTCAAAAATGTTGGTGAAAAAATATTCATTTCTTTTTTTCTGAAATAGGTTTAGCGTGCCATGAAACGCGAAAATTTTAAATTTGAGCAAAAAAAATTGTTTTCATTATTTATTCCCTTTGGACGGTCCACCCTGTATATTTTCCAGTGAAAGTTTAACCATTTCTTCGGTGATAGTAGCGTCAACTACCTACCAAATTTGAATGCTCTCCGTCAAGTAGTTTTTTAGTTAATGCACCATTACCATTACCAGTTAATGCACCAACGGTCAGACAGTCAGACAGACAGACTGACGGAATTGGAAAACCTATATATTCGTAAACTACGTAATCTGAAACGTCAAAATCCGAAAAAATCTCGGAGGGTGATTTTTTCTTGAATACAATACTTCCCTTGGGTATGCGAGGGAAGTAAAAAGTAATCAAAAAGTGAAAACAAATTAAGAAAAGAAAAAAAAATGACACGGGCAATAACTTTTGTTTTCATGGCTTAATTAGGTGTTTATTGAAGATGATTTGTCAGCAAATTGGTATGCATGTACGGCTTAGAATTTTTACCGGATTAAATAAATAATCATTTTTCCGTAAAATCAATTCAGACTAATATACGATTGAAATGTATTGACCCCTCACTTTAACCGCGAATACCTCAGAAACGGAGTAGCAGAAAAATTTAAAAAAAATTAGATGTTCATTATGAGTCTATTTTAAATCAATCAATCAATTTGAATAATGTACATTGAACACTTTTGAAGTTCTGCTAAGTTATATTGAAAAATGTCCTACTTTTTAAGGAAATTTTGACCACACCAGTTTTAAATCCATTTTATCTTGGAAAATAGGCATACCATGTAAATAATATTTTAAACACCGATAAAGCACGTCATTTTTATGTGCGAGGAAATTTTTTTCATAATATTCTAATTTAAAATTTTGCAGTTATTTTCAAAAACGTGACGTTATGTTTATTCAGTTATTTATCAACATATTTAAAAATTTTTTGTTAAACTACTTAATTATATAAAATGTATGCATTTTCACAAAAAAAATTGGTATATATCAATTATTAATTTAGTTATCAAGCATAAAGGATAATATCATTTGCAAGTTTGCAATAATATTATCTATTAGCTTGATAACTAAATTAATATTTGATATATACCAACTGCTTTTTCTGAAAATGCTTACGTTTTAAATAATTAACTATTTTAACAAAACATTTTTAAATACATTGATAAATAACCGAATAAACATGGCGTAACGTTTTTGAGAATAACTGAAAAAATGCCGTGGTTTATCGGTGTTTAAAATATTATTTACATAGCAGCGCAACCGCAAATATTTGTCCTTTGGATTAAAACCGTTACTATTGTAAATATATATGTAGCCCAACTAAATCCGGAGGATGGGTTCTTAGAGTTCGTTTATGAGTTACTCTGCAAATTGCACAGTAGTCGAACAAATTATCAGGTATTAAGGCACCACATTCAAACATTTCTTCTATTTGGTCGATTGTACTAATTACACATAATGACCTAGTCGTGGTTTTCATCTCTCATAGGTGGATAAAACTTGTATAGTAGAACGAGGCACCGCTCAGATATTACACAACAGCTACTATCCTTTGACCAGAATGCCGCTGATTTTTTGCTCTACTGACAACATTTTTTGGCCTAAGTATAAGTTAAAAGAACCCTATCGATCTTCTTCAACAGGGGTGTCATGATCTTAAGTGGGTCACGCTGTATGTTGTAAATTTGAAAATAGTCAATTGCAATATTGACAGATTCTAAAAAAATTTTTATACCATCATGTTTTCGAGAAATATCTACCAAAAATAGAAAAACATACAGAGAAACTAAGACTAATGAATAAAAATAATATTATTGTGAAATTTTCTCATAAAGTGAAATTACACCATTGTTTCTGAGACATAAGCTGTCAAAATTGAAAAAAAACTTGTGTTTTCTATGTCCCGTACCTCGATCCCCTAGAATTCAGTAATTGTAGTCGCGGTTAGCATTATAAAGGAGAATATCCGGAGAAATATACAGCCGCTTCGAGTCACGCTTAAGCTATGCAATTTTAGGGTCTTCTGGTATAAAACATATTAAAAAATGTACCTCATTATACTGCATATATCTATTTAAATGTTGGTCTCCAATGATATGAATTACCAATACAATTATGATCTAATAAATTACACTTATTAATGTGCCCATTGTACTTAAACGAGTTTTTTACTTTTTAAAATATTTTTAAAAATTTCAAAATTTTTATAATTATTGTATGCATATTCTTTACATACCTATCTAGAATTAAATAAACAGAAAAAGGAAATAGAACAATAGCAAAAAAGTTTTGGGATCAAATGGGATAATTCCTATAACAACATTCATACAAATGACCATTAAAAGATCAGTTATTTTGTAAAACCACATACTTATTTGCATAATTTTATATTATGGGTAGGTAGTAGATTTTCATGTATTTTCCTTCAATATCCATAATTATGATACAAAACCCACGTATACATCCCACTTTGAATAAAAATTACACACCACCCAGGATGTTGAGTATTAAAAGAAGACTATTGTGGAAATTAATTTAACCTTTAAAAACAATTTCAATAAATAGACACTCACGCTCATTCCTCGTAAAGCGCAATGATGATAATCTTTTATCATTTAGTATAAATATGTTGACCTTTCAACAGTTTCAGTAGGCTTTAAACTAAATGAATTCAGTTGGCTCTTCAGTTCTGAAATGTCAGCGGTAATATTATGAGCTATACAAAACTGAAATTTTCTCATCAAAGCTCTGTAAAGCCTCTTGTGAACATCGAAATATTGTTTTCCCGAATAATTTGGATTATTACTGAGGCATGAAGTTTCAAATGGAAATTGCTTCTATTTATAACTAAGCGTGCCTTTATGTTACAATTTCCTTCGTATACTGACTACAATATCCATTTCTTTAGAGGGATTATTCGGAAGGATTTCACTGGTAATAACATGTATTAATGGAGGATAAATGAGTGATTGTGTTCTAATATTTGATACCTAATGTGTAATTGTTAATAAATTAAACACTATCTCACTTGCTTGAAAGATATTCTACGACTACTCTTGAGGATAGGCGTACGTACTTTTCTCAAGTATTTTTGTTTAAATTACTACACAATGATTTTGACGCACCCGAAATAATTAGCAAGCTTAATTTTCACGTTCCCAGATTAACCTCTCGTAATCACCAAGTTTTCTATTTACCTACGCCGCGTACCAACGTACTAAATAATTCACCTTTATATACGATTTGCAGTACTTCTAACAAATTATGTAGCGACTTCGATATTTTTAATTGCAGCCTTAGTGACATAAAACAAATTGTTCTAAATTAAATAACCAGTGTGTCTTTGTTTTTCTTAATTTGCTTTGAATCACATATGTGTATATATGTATATATAGTTTTTATATGTAAACATTTTCCATGTTATTTTTTTCTCTTTCTTCGTATCATTAGTTATTCATAGTTCGTACATTTTAGTAAATTTTTTGTTAATTTTACTTTCTTTCTATGTTGTATATTATGTAATTAATGCTTTGTATGCCTTTATTCCTGTTCTGTAATTGGGTATCTTACCTGTTGAACAGTGTATGCAATAAATAAATAAATAAATAAATAAATAAATAAATAAAAAATATGGTAGCCAATGAAAGGTTATTTTTTCAAGCCAAAATGACCTATGTGGTTGGTACTATAGCTCATAGAGTGAAAGGACAAACAGCCTGTAATGATTTAAAAACATAGCTACAAAAAAATTACATAAATCAATATATAGTACGGTCTAGCTATTGAACCACGATTTTTTCGGAAAAAGAGGAATTTCCACAAAAACTATTGTAATAAGTTCCTATTATTATCTACATCATTTTCCATAACTTTTAACTGATCGGTATTGACTGGCAATTGTTATAAACAATGTTGTTGTTGTGAATTTGCTAACTTATTAAATTTCTCCCTAATTGAAATTAAAAAAAATTACGTAAAATAGTATTTTTTTGAGAATCAAACCCTCAGCTCGGAAAATATGCATTTTAATGTAATATAAGAACAATATTAAAATGTTAAGAAAACTTTGTTCTCCTTGTCCGATTGCTTCAGTTTTTTAAAAATGTTTTTTATTAATGATTTTCCCCCTCAAAGTATTCCATAACTGAAAATTTTTTTCTGAGAAAACCTTACAGATTTGCATTTCTTGGAAAAGTCGATGAAAGAAGGTGCATATTAAAATAGAAAAACACCCGAATTTTTTCACATTTGTTCTTAACAATATTGATGACGTCTCCCCCCCTTTTTGGAAAATTTAAAATACTCGAAAAAACGCGTTTTTCTGTAAATTAGTATGAGTAAAAAGTTGTTCTTTTCCATCAAATTATAGATCAGTCGTCGTAACTTTTTTATTTATTATTATTAATTAAAAAAATTATAAAACACATGCGTCATTTTTAAAAACAAGAATTTTTAGAGAATGTCCTTATTTGTATGAAAAAACCAATGGATTCTTGTGACAATTGAAAACTAGTTAGTGTATTATGTTAACTTTATATTGTCACAAGATATTTTTCAAAAAAAGTAATTAATACTTAAACAATCGCCAAATGATCTAGGTTCAAAATTTTCCTCTTTTTATTAACTTTCATTTGTCGACAATTTAATTTCGATATGACATTCCTGAGCTGAGATATTTCATTTGTTTACTTAGCAATTTTTTTTAAAACATTGGCAGGGAGGTAAGAAAAAGAAAAGAGGGGCAAGACCACATAGAAATGGCAGTTTTTATCAATATTTATCGATCGCCGGGGATGGAGAGTGCAAAAATTGTCATGGAAAGTCGCAAATCCTTAATAAACAAATTAGCTTATTTATTTAAACAATTGCAAAATACGCAAGATATCGAGAAAAAAACTGTAAATTCTATCCGTACGACCTTTTGTTGAACAGAAAAGAAATTTAGGTTCTTTAATTCATTTATAACAATTGAACAGTCAAAGATAAAAGGTTGCTACAAGTCTCAAATGACGCACGCATATTGATAATATTTTCATTTTTATATCTTGACTTTTTCTTTCGTTGAAAAGTCAAAGAACATCAAAAAATGAGAATTTTCGCTAAAAACTATTGATTTTAACAATGAAGCCTGTGCTTTATAACTTTTTTAATGTCACCATTTTGTTCAGCGAGATTCTTCCTATAAGAATAGTCAATAAAATTGCTGCTTTAAAGTTCTGACCAGAATCGATGATTTTGACTTTACAATGACCGCCTTATTACGTAAAAATATTTTTACTTCCCTCGCATTCCGAAGAGAAGTATTGTATTCGAGAAAAAATCACCTTCTGAGATTTCTTCGGATTTTCACGTTTCGGATCATGTAGATTACGAAAATATAGGTTTTTCCGTCTGTGTGCCTGTCGGTCTGCTGTCTGTCTGTTGGTGCATTAACTAAAAAACTACTTCACGGAGAGCAGTCAAATTTTGTGAGTGGTTGACGCTATTGTCAACGGAGAAGTGGTTAAATTTTCAATAGATACCGAAAATTTTATTTTCGCTCAAATTTTCAATTTCCACGTTTCATGACGTTATATATCTATTAAAAAAATGAAATTATATCCGTCCCTGCAGAAATTGTAATCGTAATAGGCACAAGAAGTATGTAAATCTAATTTTCGTAAGGTTTCTGTCGAGTGATTAAGATTTAAGAGGTACAACACTTTTGAAAAAAATATTTTTTAGATAAAAGTACTCAATACTTATGCGCCTCGGGTATATGTAAAATGTTGCGTTGCTAAGTGAGACAGTGTTAATGAAATTATTAAATCAAATCTAGCTGTTGTACCATTTTGATGAACTTTAGAATCATTTATTGCAATTTATAGATAGAAACCCTATGAATAGAAGATTTACGATTACAATTTGTATGTTATACCCACTGGATAATTTTGAAATGTTTATATGTTAAATGAGTACATAATAATATGAGGAATATTTAATAGAAGAATGATGATGCCCCTTAAGTATAAGATATATTTTTTAATTAAAAAATAAATTGCATCAGTATTTTCCACATTTTCCGCAGAGTAATCACAAAATGCTACTTTTAAGCCTTTAGTAAAGCTACAATATATTTAAATTTTATGTAATTCGCAACTGCGGTTCCTGAGAAAATATTTTTTTTACTTCAAAAAGATTTTTTTCCTCAACAACCATCAATATTTCGAAGCATTTGGAAAGGATTAATTTAACTTAGAGATCAACTTCTAAGAAAAATATTAGCGAAATTTAATTAAAGGCATATTGTCCATGCTTACCCCGCACGGCCTTCTATCGTTATTAATATGATGACTCCTAGCCTCTAGTATGTTTTTCTACTAGCTGCGTTTTTTACTTAGTAACCCAGTTTCCTAAATATAACGGAATCAATCATAAAGACATTATGTTAAAAAAGTTTGCGACAACCACACAAATGATTTTTGCACTCCAGTTAACTTCATTTAATCATGAATAATTTCATGAAGCGACCCATTATAAATTATAACTTTTTGTTAGTTGCAATAAAGTATAAACGTGCCTGACTGTCGTTAGTAATTTATTATGTCACATTATATTTAAAATTATAATATTCCGTTATAAGTACAACGCAATAACCCCTTTAACACAATTACCACAATTTCATTTTCTAAAAAGCATGTTCAAAACATACATTTGACACAACATTTTCATTTTGAAACAACAATAAAGCACGAAAGCGTTGAGGTATGTCGTGTACATAATCTGATTAGGATATTAATTACATTCCATGGCAATAGCGATGCACCTGTTGTATCCGCTTTTGAATAAAAGCCTCTCTTGTGCAGTCTCTTTCACAATGTAATTAAAAATATTTATTACAATGATGCTGCATTCATGTGTTATGTATGTGATTAATTCTACTGCAAAATTAAAATCTGCATCCATTGTAACAAACATTTAAATTAAAATGTGTAGCCATAGAACATTAATTAAAGCTCAGGGATATCTGCGGATCTACGTCTTCGCAAGTTGCCGTCATAAAAAGTTTGATACATTTTTTGATTGTGAGGTATCATACTTATTGTTAAGTAAGTTATTAACAATAATAGCAACACATATCGGTACAATTTGGGTACTTTTTATGCTCTATTGTCAATACCTTGAAAACAAAGCGAAATAGGGTGAAACACTTCTCGATAGAGCATAAAATTCTCTAATACAATGGTTATGTTTTATTTCAAAACACTGTGAAAAATTTGGGACTAATTATGGACCAAGAATTGAGATTTACGCCACATGTTAATAAGTGTCTACAAAAGTCATACTTTAATTTAAAACTAATATATCAAAATAGATTTGTATTGTCACAGTTGAATTACTGTGACACAATATATGGACCTCGTTTAAATGCTACTGATAATAAATCGAATTCAAAAACTTCAGAACTCCTGCTTGCGGCTAATTTTTGGTATAAGGAAGTATAATCGTATTAGCCACACACAAAACGTAAATGACTGACTTAACACGAAAAAAAGACGATATTTGCACTCTGTATGTCAGTATTTTAATACACTGATTAACAAAATCCCGCCATACTTTTAATCTAAAATACGTTTTCGGACCGACAGTGGAGTAAAACTAAAATTCCTAGGGAATTGCCTTACTATAGCAATTCTTTTGCTGGAACTTGTTGAAAACATTTCAAGAAGTGTAGTAAAGAGTTTTGGATTAAATCCGTATGGTGGAAAGCTTTTGCTTAAACAAAATAATGTTCAGAATTCTGTTTGATCGCAGTTTTCCTTAAATATCTCCTCTGGTTGTATAACCGGTATCGCAATAAAGAAAGAGACATAAATTATTCACAATGAAATTATGATGAAATCTAGATTTGTCCATGAAGACATTTTAGGGAGGCCATTTTGAAACAATTTATGATAACTTGAACACTAACTCACATATTCTAACGAAACTTTAGAAGAGTATACCCCTTGTGGTGTTACACCACCATGCCAAGTTTTAAGTTAAAATGTTTACAATAACTCCTAAAAAACAATCGCAAATTCCAAGTCGTACATCAAAAATTTGTATTTCAGATTATAGTTGTTTTTATGTTCCTTATGGTGGCATAAAGAAAAATAAATTTAAAATTTTTTAAAGCCAATTTTATTCAATTCTTCTATTCTTTTTTTTTAACAAATGAATTTTACTCAATAATATTTTGCCCAAAAAAAAAAATATTAGTATTGTTACGTATTTTCCACCTTTTAGGAAACACCCTGTATGAATCCGTGGGTTATAAATAATTTCAACAAGAGATAAACACCACTAACACTTTATTTAACAATTTGCTGACTATACAATACTTCAAATTCACTTTGTTTACTTGATATTTAACCTCACTTTTCAACTTGTTCACTTCTATGAACTGCCTTCTTAATAAAACTTCTCCTTCCGCGCTGGCAATCGCGCCTTATATACTCCGAACTTGACTCTCTAGATCCATCTAGAAGCAATCAGGAATCTTCTCTTACCACATTCCAGAAAAGTCCATTTCTTTCTGCTAGCTTCCAGTCACAACAAGTAGGCATAGGCGTATCATCTCCAGTTTCAAGGGGTGTAATTCATAACACCCCCCTCCTTAAGCCTGATCGTCCCGATCAGGCAATTTAGGATCATCAGTGTATCTCGCCAGCCTGTCCAAATGGACGATATTCATCTTGGACTTTCTGCATTGCTGAATCCGATAGACGACATCATTAATTCGGGTAATAACAGTGTACGGTCCATCCCAAGATGATTTCGGTGACTTTCCTTTCCTTCGCTGTGGGTTGCACAGCCAAACTAGCTCTCCCACCTTGATAACCTCTTTTGAATTACTCTTCCAGTCATATCGAGCCTTCATTCGGTCACTGGCTGGTGATGGCTCCGCTATATCGTTAGCCAACCTCTTGAAAGGAGCTCCGGCGTTGAACCCTTCACCCTTACTTCCAGTCTGTGGTCCCTTACTGGCTGCACAAATCTTGCACTTGCGACACCAAGCCTCCACATCCTGACGACTTCTTATCCAATAAAATCGTTCTCGTATTTTCTTCAGGGTCTTGTTAACGCCGAAGTGTCCATCGGATGTTCCATTGTGCACTTCGCTACTCGACACCTGGGAATCACTAGACGCATAACCACCTGCTTCCCATCCGGGCTTTCCCATGCTCTCCGCAACAGCCCGTTCATGACTTTCAGTGAGTCCCACTGCGCCCATAGTGCCTTCAGTCACACTCTTTTGCCTGAAACATCCTTCCATTTTGGACGAGTTCCCCTTTCTTTGGCTCTCAATATAGGCCCAATTTCCACATCGTTCAATTGTTCTTGTCTGAGTGCTTCATCTGCCCTATTATCCGGCACTTCCACCTTGACAGTGTTGACTGCTCCCGTGACCTGCAGGTTCTCCTGGTGGTAGTACTTGCAACCTTCCTTGCACCTTCTTCCGGATGAAATATCTGCTGTTTTCTGGGGTTTCACTTTACTTCCACGTCCTGGTAGAAGTGGACTTCTCGGAATGCTTCGAAGCTGGGAAATCTTTACTTCTCTCGCTTTCTCTTCCTGGCGCTTTCTTTCCTGTTCTTCTTTCTCTTCCTGGCGTTTCTTTTCTTGGTCCATCATCATCTTTTGCATTTGGGCGAATAATTCCTGTATTTGTTTTTCAGATGCCATGCTTCTGGTCGTTACCGGCATACAATTACAATAAAATCAACAAAATTTAACAATCACGTCAATATCGGTAATAAACTGTCCAAAAATCTCGAAACAGCACGAAAAAGTCTTATCTAGAGTCTTCGTCACTTAGCCACTAATGTCCTAATGAAATGTTCCAAAAATGTCTCAAAAAATGCACTTAACACTGTTTTTCCTGTTCGAAAGTAATCCTCGAACAATGTCCAGTAAATTAGTCCTTCCTGTGTTAGCACTAACTCCGAGAATACTGTCCCAGTCTTCTCAATACTTCCGAAAATTCCTCTTGTCAAAATTCCGCGTCTGACACCAATCTTAGGTATTTTCCACCTTTTAGGAAACACCCCGTATGAATCCGTGGGTTCTAAATAATTTCAACAAGAGATAAACACCACTAACACTTTATTTAACAATTTACTGACTATACAATACTTCAAATTCACTTTGTTTATTTGATATTTAACCTCACTTTTCAACTTGTTCACTTTTATAAACTGCCTTCTTAATAAAACTTCTCCTTCCGCGCTGGTAATCGCGCCTTATATACTTCGAACTTGACTCTCTAGATCCATCTAGAAGCAATCAGGAATCTTCTCTTACCACATTCCAGAAGAGTCCATTTCTTTCTGCTGGCTTCCAGTCACAACTAGTAGGCATAGGCGTATCATCTCCAGTTCCAAGGGAGGTGTAATACATAACAGTATATATAAAAGTACATAAATAATAGACTATTTAAAAAAATCTAGTTTTATCTACATTAATTGAGACCCTAGATATGACACTGTTTTGCATTATGACCATTTATAAGCAAGAAAAGAGACATAATGACTTGGACGTTTTTTCGGACTTTCGGAAAATTCTAAAATTTATTTTTCTTTATATCACCACAAAGCATTTTAGGTAAGCATTTTCTCCTAACTTAATGAATTCTGTGGCAAATGATTATTTCAGATGCCAAAAAAACAGACATTTGTTAAAATTCAGTTATTTAAAATTAAAACACTCTTTATTTGCCATATACTCTTATCCTGGCAGGGTGATTCAGATTTTATTTTGATAACTTTAGAAACTGATATAACTAAGCTTTATTATTTTAATAAGTTTTTTGATAATATCACGGAAGAGGAAAGAGACACCATCTTTATATTTGGTATGCTTACTTAGTTGATCATTGGTATTATTTAATGTTATAATTGTAAAAATCCGTCGTACTGGGTGGTACTGGTGATAGTGGCTACCATGCTGTCTCGGATGATCCAAAAACTTCCTTTAAGCCAAATCGATATAGGTATCAAAGTAAAGGTCACTATGAAAGGATTGCGTTGGTATTACAATACACCAATCCCATTGTTTTGTGCATCTGTATGCTGTAAAATAATAATATAATAGTCTAGCTACTGGTCAATCTGAGTAAAGTGTTTTAAAAAAGCAAGAAATTAGTAGATTGACGATTCAACAAGAAACATAATAAGAAATCAATGGCCTAGCGAGTCTATCCCGGTTGTGACAACAATTCTAAAATTTTGGAAAATGTAAAAATAAAATGAGCAGCTACTGGAAGCGGCTGGAATCTCCCCACCAAAAACAATCCTTTTTTAATGAAAAATGAACGGAAAATAGAAAGTGATATATAATTGAAATAAGAATAACAACTATTTTCGAAAAGTATAAGAAAATGCATACCCTGACGGAAAATAAGAAAATATGTGTATCAAAAGGGCACTAAACTTCACCCGCTCTGCACCAGAATATTTTCAGTGTATGTATGATACTAGTATCACTCCTGTACCAAGATCTATTAAAATCCGTTCGCTACTCTCGGAGCTATTGTGTCTCCATACATGCAGATATTTTTTTAAAGCCACTTTTTCGTGTTTCTTGGAACTCAAAATATAAAGATTTGGTCTTATCTCAATTTCTTTAACCGATTGCAGTGACCTCCCCATTTTTATGCATGAGAGGTTAAAAGTTGAGATGTAGCAACAGACTCCTTCAAAAGGTGTCGTAGATATCATGCCAACAGACCAACAGACAGACAGGAATAGGATTGAGTGTTGACAGGCTCATTAACGAAATTGCAAGACTTTATTTCTTAGATTTTACGAAGTCTGAAACTTGAAAATTCGAAATAATTTCGGAAAGTGATTTTCTTACTACAATACTTTTCTTCGGTAAGTGAGGAAAGTAAAACTTTGTTGAGATATGAACCAAACTATTTGTTTTTGGTTTGTGCACTGTACATAAGACGTAGCTTAATGGCACTTCAATGATGTCACAATCGAGCAATACCCCACAATTTACAAAAAATTCATAGATTTCGCTTAAATCGATCTGCGGTACTAAGTAAACAGACACATAAAAACATACCGAAATTAAAGACCTCCTCCTTGCTTAAATTTCTTTAAGTTAAAAAACGCTCTAGGTACCGGTAAAATATTGTTTTGTTAAACCTCTACTCCAACAATATTTTAATAACCCACACTGTTCCCCATTTCCTTTCATACACCGAAAGATCCATGGGGATTTTATTGATTGCCTCGTGGGTGAGAAGATTAACATTTTAGTGTGTACGGTAAATGTATTCATCGTGGGTCTCCTTTAACGATAACAGTTTAAAACAAAGGTAGGCATTACCCGAGAATTTACATCCCTCATTGGGCTTTGTATCAAATCCTGGAGTAGGGTATTACTGGAACTGGTTGTAACAATCGCATTTGGCGTCGGAAAGAGCATAGCCGGCTATGTCCTTTCCAATAATATTTTATTTCCTTAGTCAAATGATCCCAGATTTAATTGTATTAATGTATCTCCATTAAAGTTTGAGTTTATAGTGTGAGCGCCAAAGGGAATAAAATACGGTTCCGTCTACTCCTGAATGAAATAAGTTGGACAATTATATAAATCTATTCTATAATCGTTATTCTACAGGGTAAGTCGGAAAAAAGTGCCAAACTTTGGAGTATATACACATAAGCGTATAACGAAAAAACCCAATAGTTATATTCTTATTTTTATTTGTTGTCGAATTACATCGCTTTATATGGTTAATGACTGAAAAATCATAAAAGTTAGACTATAACAGGTTAATCTACAATAAATTTTCAAATGTGTCTCGTCTTTATCGACCTCCAGACATTTTATGACTCGCTTATGAAAGCGGTTGCTGCTTTCCAGAGTTTATTTTGATGTTACTTTATTTAGCATTCAAAATACGAAGTATTAAACGGAGTTCAGTTCGGTCGTCGATGAAGGCAGACGCGTTTTTAAGTGGATCCCATGAAATCCCGAAAAACTAGAGTAAACACGGTGTGAAACGCGCAAAAATGTGTTGAATTAAAGAGTGGAAAATCCTACATTAGTTGATAAATATTAACATAAATTTGGCTAATTCATATAGCTGATATTTGATATTTAACTATAACATCACTAAAGGCGTATATGGGCAGCTCGACAAAGGGTACAGACATCTGGCAACATAACTCGGATAAAAAGAAAATAAACACGTTGAATGGGACCAGGTCATAAACTCGTAAATTATCCACAAGTGCATGCACCTAAGACGACCGACCACCCTCCCAAAGTGGCTAGTACGAAGGATGAAAGATAAGTGTTATTTCTATTTATTTCTAAGATAAGATATATTTATTAAACCTTCACATATGGGAAGAATGTTGTGATTCGGAAATCCATTGTTTCACATATACGCGAATGAATGAATTCTTCATGTGGAACGGGTACTTTTGTTTAAGAAATAATTTATTTACTATAAACTTTTTGTTTCTCGCTGCAGAGTTATTAGTTTTATATGGGGAATTTGAATTAGGCACTACAAAAATCAAAACAATATACAGGGTGTGCGGAGGTTTCTCTCGGGCCGCTTTCTCATTTGCAACTCGCTGTAAAAAGTTATTTTACCGCGATACAGATAACATAATAAAAAGACTCTCTTACAGCAAGCTAATATTGGTTTTGAAAAACAAGGCAAATAAAATGGACACACTAATACAGGACGTTGAAACGAGAACACGTCAATTACTGGTACAAAAAAAAAAAAAAAATCGACGGCGACGGAAACTGTCTATATGGAGCATTAAACCACCAACTGGAGGGAGAAAATATAACATCACAGGCACATACCAATGCGACGAAAACCCTACGAAAACAAGTAGCTGACTATATCGAAAATCACTTAGACCATTTCATGCCATTCATGCAGGCATCCATCCATGAACTAGCACCCCGTTACAATAGATACAACTCTAATACGGGAAAAATAAATGCATTCATTCGAGATCTGAGAAGAGAAGGTTTTTGGGGGGGGGGGTAGGAAACAATTGCAGTAACAACAAATATGAAAAACAGGACAATAATAGTACTAACCAACAGGGAAGAGAGAACACACCACTAGAGATAGTATATAGGAAGCACTGAAACGAAAGAAATCACTACGATAGCGCGATTATTGCACAAGAAAAACATGAAGCAGAACAACCAGAAGAAACATACGCTCGAACTGGGGCTATAACACCCCGCCCAGAATTAGAGGAAGCAACGCACATAAACATGTACCAAATATCACAAAGAACAGAGGAAGCCAACAGTCAAGAATTACAACACGATGACATCATTCTGGCGACATGGAATGTCAGAGGATGCATAACGAGAGAGAAAAGAGAAAAAATCGATGAGGTTCTTATGATGGAACACATACACGTAGCATGCATACAAGAGACACACACGATAGACGGAACTGCAGTTACTCAAAACTACAAATGGCATCTAAGTGGAGGGGACAAAAAAAAACCAGCAGAGGAGTCGCATGGGCAATAAGACGGAACACCCCCATCCAGATAAAGACAAGAAAAGTAAACGAAAACATAACCATGGCAGACTTACAAATTGGAAAGGAAAACATATGCATACTAGGAGTACATGTGCCCACCGACAAACGGGCAGGACGAGTATTCAGGCAGATTACCCAAGAGACTAGAAGAAATAGGAATAGAAAAATGAACACAATAATACTAGGAGACTTCAACGCGCATATAGGAAAGGACGACCAAACACATGAAGACAAGAATATCATAGAAAAAACCTTACTTCACACATGGACAAACGATAATGGAAGCTTGCTAAAAAACTTGACACATCTGTTAGATCTAACAGTTAGAAACACATGGAGCAAGAACCTAACCTGCCTTAATACCTGGAATAAAGGAAACATCAACCCTCAAATAGACCATATCCTAGTGGATAGAAAAATAAGGGACAGGGTCAAAAATATGAAGGCAAAACAAGCAACAAACGTCAAAACAGATCACAAAATATTATATGGAACACTAGTAATAAAGAAACAAGAAGAAAAAAAGAAAAAAAAGATACAACAAAACAGCAAATGACACATGGAACATCTCACTGCTACAAAACAAAGGAATAAAAAAGAAATACCAGGAGGAGATAGAAAAACAGTTAACAGGAAAGGAACTAAATTGGTCAACAATGGGTTTAAAAATCAAAATAGCGGCGAGGAAAACATTGAAAAGGAACAAATCCCCTATGAGCCCAAAAAGAAAAGACACGAAAAGAAATTACGAAAAACTAAAGAAAATAAAGGCAACAGGAAAACAATATACACCAAACATAGACAAAAAGATAATAGAAGCGAGGAAAGAAAGAAGAGACACAGAGAGGAGGCACGAACAGAAAAAACAAAATGCAGGGAATTCTTCGAAAACATAGAATCCACTCCAGTAGGACAGAGATTAAACCAAACCTTTAGACACCCCAAAACATACAGGAAAAACAACAATACGCAGTCAAGAAAATACATACCACTGCAGCATTGGGTCAGGAAACTAGAAGAAGGAAACGCATAGAGAAGTCAAATAGAACCAATACAAGAAATGGACCACTGGCCTCTGGGAAAGCCACCGTCAAAAGACGAACTACTAGAAATAATGGCCAGAGCTAAAAGAAACACGGCCCCGGGAATAGATAAAATAAATAACGAACTAGTATACTATGGACCGGACAACATAAAACAGCTAATCCTAGAAATCATCACCAACGCATGGACGGAAACCACACCCCTGCCTGAGGAATGGAATACAACCATACAGATACCGCTCCCTAAAATCAAATCACCACAAAACGTGGACGATTACAGAAGAATAACACTCAGCAGTGTAGAGTATAAATACTACGCACAATTCCTCCTCAGAGAAATGGAAAAATACATCGGCGAACTACCAGATTATCAAACGGCATTTATCAAGGGTAGATCGACAGACGACCACATGTACACCACCAGACGGATCCTGGAAGAAAAGTGGAAAGAAGGAACAAAACTATATATAGTCTCAATTGACCTCCAAAAGGCATTTGATACTATAAGACATGAGGCTATAGTCAACACTTTGCTCAACAGGGGAGTACCGCAATACTTAATAAACAGAATAATAAAAGCATGCCT